>OY744518.1:79193636-79283636 GCA_963556195.1 Sepiola atlantica
CTATAGTAGCAGCAGCAGCCGCACCAACTTCCCTCATCGAAACAGTCGCGGTTGCAACGAAAGTGAAGGCCGCGCGAAGGGGATCTCTTTTTAAAAGGTGATGTAGTCCCCTCTCTACGCGCCCCTCCCCGTGAGAGCAAAGTTAGACACAAGGTCGGTCCTTAATGTGGACGAAAAAATACAGCACCTGTCACCGAGCACGGAACAGATACTACACTTAAATCCTTGACCGAAAGCCAGATTTCCTATCTACGCCACGGGAACAAAGTTAGACGAACATGTAGAAATTTAAATGTAATGTGAACAAACATCTTGCTGCACAACTCCCTACTTCGGATGCCCCTTCAAATCTGGCCCCTAATCACAGTAACGCCTCCCTTACGTCACAATTGCAAAATGCCTTGTTTTGGGTGAATAAAAGCAACAACAAAAAATAGTAACAATTTTAAACTCAAGGTCGGTCAATGATTGCGAAAAAATCCAGCACCCCTCAAAAATAGACACTTTTGATTTGGGGGTATTTTTTAATTGCCCCAGTCGAGCAGGATTTCTCATCCTGTAACTGAGGACAAAACAAATACTACACTTTGATCCTAGCCTGAGTCCCTATCCACGCATCTTTTCCCATGACAGCAATGTTAAACATAATGTGGTAAAAAAAATCTAGCTCCCAAAAAAGGGGCATTATTTGGAATAAAACTATTTTTTTAATTTCCCCAGTCAAGAATGGTTTCTCCTCCTCTAACAGAGGGCAGAACAGATACTACACTTGAATTATTCATCTGCTAAAAGAATAGTGATACAATTTTAACAAATTGGCACAGGGCGTTCAAAAGTGAGGAAGTCGGAGGGCATCCTCTGATTCTTCTTCTCTCAACTTGAGGCATTCTGACCCATTCGCTCAAGCAATGTTTCTTTTATTCTTTCATCATTTATTATGCGGGGCTGGATATAAATAAAGATCACTTTGTGGTATTTATTGTTTACATCCAACCTCGCGGACTAAATAAATCGTTTTTTTAGTAATATTATCCGCGCATACAATAGCATCAACAAGATTTCGAAGACGAGTTTGACAGGAAAGAGTGCTGTGTGCCGCACCTCCCCAGATGTGACAACAATACTTCATCTTAGGACGTATCTGACTCTAATACGGGTAGAGGATTGTGTCAGAGGTGGGGTACTTGCTGGGGTGGTACAACAATATATTCATTTTTCCGGCGACCTTTTGCAAAATATTTGATGTAAGACTTCCTATTTTATGTTTGGAGTATTTATGTCATCTAAATAAAACCCTAGTTGCCATGGTGACTTACCAGATTTATATAAGTCTTGTTGTAATTCCTTTGGTATTTCCACACCAGCCATTTACCAGTGGAGTCCCGCTGGTAACGATCTGGGGTTTCCTCTGGAATCTGAATGACAATAAGAGTACAAAAAATCTAGTATTTTTCGAAGTTTGAATTGTTTTATCCCTTGTCAGCTTTTTCATTCTCTCAAACGCTCAACTGCCATTCTTAGTGGTACCAACTTGGATTCGTGTTAGTATGCTCAATATCCCCTTTTAGTTATTTTTGGTCACAATATAATTTTATTTCAGTGTATCTGTTGTTCATCAGTGTCACCTGGTTATGCAGAGTGGTTTCTGAATTCGATGATTTTAATTAATATACCTACTGTTTTATCAGTGATGTGCTTCGTGTAAAAGTGCATAATGCTGAGCGTTAAGTGGGGGTGCATAAATGCATGCTAAAAACGGCAGGCCTGCATTGGGGAAAATATTTAGCTAAGATAAGAGACCACCAATGACATCGTTTAGTTTATGTTTTTAAATAATGGATTCTTGAAAACGAGGGTTCATGCTGAGTAAGTAGACCACTTGAAATTCTACATAATTTATGGTCACTCTAGATAATAGACACCCTGGTCAGTCGGTTTTTATGTCCATAAATTACAGCCGATAATTCTAAAGTGGTCTTGCTGTGTGACCTACCCCGAATGATATTTAATTTTTTATTTGTTACTAGACTACTCGTGACATGCTGTTACCTCTGAAAGGAGGTTATGTTTTCGTACGAGTTTGTTTGCCACTATGTTTCTTTGTGTGTTAGTGTACAACCTAGCATCCAAAGAACTGAACCAATTGTCACCAAACTTCGTCAAAATATCGGTCATGGTCAAACTTTAATCTGACCTAATTTTGGAATTTCAAAGTCAAAGGTCAAGGCCACGGAAAGGTGAAAGTCATATTGTTGACGATAACTTCGGTTCTATTCATCGTAGAGATTCCATAGTTGGCTGATATTGTAGCCAATGAAGTTCCACGTCTTATATTGCATTTGATTTTGACCTTTTATCTTGACCTTAAAATGTTCAGTAACGGTTAAAAATTGGACGGAATTTCAACTTCCTAGTTTTCCAAATTTATCATATGGATCTGATGTTCTTTGATAACAATAACCAACATCCCAAATTTCAGCGTGACGAGATACATTATTTTTTAGTTATCCAGGTTTCCATGGCATACCTTCGGGAATACTTCATACAATATGGAGAAGTAAAGTCCAGATTATACTTTGGCCCATCCTTACGTTGTCAGGAGAGGGTATGCAGTCTCACGACTGACTTATGTTTTTGTTTAAAATAAATGACGGCACAAAATGAGCTTTATTTTGTCAAAAGTTGCCAAATGCAACCATTCATCTTTTATGACGTCATCCATTTTTAATTATATTCAATAAATATATTTATTGAATATAATTAAAAAGGGATGACGTCATGAAAGATGAGTGGTGGCATTTGGCAACTTTTGACAAAATAAAGCTCATTTTGCGCCGTCATTTATTTTCAAGTAATTTTTTGATAATAATTAATTCCTTATTTTATCCGCTTCTCTCTCTCTCCCTCTCTCTCTCTCTCTCTCTCTCTCTCTCTCTCTCTCTTTCTCTCTCTCTCTCTCTCTGTTAAGTGTCATTCGCATCATCCTACTTCTTCTCTTAGAATTCTCCCTTTATTTTCTGGTGCTACCAAATCAAGCTGTTTGAAAATACTGGCTTCCTGACCTAAAATGCACCAAACATTGATGTTATCATTTTTCCTTTCCCTTTGCAAAGGTTCTACAAAGCCAAAAACAAAAACAACAATGTTCCTCTACAAAACAACCAAACCAAACACCATGAATAAATATTTGAAGATATAAATAACTTGAAACATAAAAACTTTTACCAAAATGACCGGATTTGGCATTAAATAACCTGAAAAGCGTTGATATGCCGTAAAACAAAACAAACAACCAAACTCTCTTTATTTATGCCATTCGCCTTTCCTCTCACTATATAAAACATTTATATACAAATGAAGTGAGCACGGTGACAAGCACACAAGCAACAAAGCTAACAACAGAATCAGAGTCTTTGTAGTACATTAGACGACCCGTGACCCGTTGGGTCTACGTCACAACTGTTCACGAGTTCAGTGGTCACTAACAGGTGGTAAACAGGCAACTGCTGCTCCATACAAATTTATTTTTTAGAAAATTTTTCATGGTTCACAGATAAATGTGGACATTAGTTAAATGTTATAAAGCAACAAGGACGAGTATCAAAATTAAGGGTTAGGGTTAAGGTTAGGGTACGGGTGTTAAAGACCTGATGTAATCTCGAAATGAACAAGAGTACAAACGTATACAAATGTGACATCATCCATCCATGGTATAACCAAACATGAAATGCAAAGTCCTGTCCGATGTTTGTTTCCAACAGTTTCGTACTATTTTTTGTTGGTGGTTTATTAGTTTTGTATTTACATCCTCTGTGGGAGGTTAGACACAAGGTCAGGTGTGGTTTTGAAACGCCAGCACAATAGGATAAGCGGACTCTGGCCTACAAAAAAAATCATGACCGGCCCCGCTAACCTTCCCCTGTAGGGGAGCCTCAGGCGATTAGCAATAAATTAACCTCTTCTCAGAGAGAAGATAAAGCTTGGGAAGGTAGACCTCCTAGAACTGAACAGAACAATATCTCAGATCGACAGCAAAAAAGCCACTGTCAGACTGATTGCCAGGGACGTATCCTCGACTTGTACGAACCAATTACTCAAGCAGTGCCACGTAAGTATTTTATTTACCTTCTTTCTAGGGGTTAGACACAAGGTCAGGTCTATTTTTTAAAAGTCAGCGCAATATGATTAGCGCCCTCTGGCTAAAAAAAATGCCTGAGCCGCCCGTCGGCATTCCCCGGTAGTGGCGTCTCAGGTGATTAGCAATAAACCCTCCTTCTCAGCAGGAAGATAAAGCGTGGGGGGCTGGACCTCCTGAAACTAAACAGAACCATACCACAACCAGACAGCAACAAACTCACTGTCGAACTGATGTCGAAGACGTATCCCCGACTGGTAAGAACACATCTACTGAAGCTATCAGGTAAATATGGCCGATGGTTTATTAGTCTAATTTTCTACAAACATGGCATAGCAACGGAGAAAGAGATTGATACAATTTTAACAGAGAAGTTAAAGTTAGTGCGCTTAAAAAGTTTTCTAGTGACATTTAAAAATGAGAGCTGGTGGCCATGCTTTTGCGCTATTGAAACTTCAGTAGTCAATTTGTGGATATTGCTTCGCATTTCCTGTTTCTTTTTGCTTCCTCTCTGATAACACTTCAAATAGCAAAACCATACACGATTGGAGAATCAATCAAGCCTTGCATGTTACAATGAAAACTGAAAAGGTTTGGGAAAAACAAGCTGCATAGCAGATCAGAATAATTCCCATTGTTGCATAGCCCTCGCTTGGGCCGTGGCAGTTCTCCTTTTATATGCTCGTCCCTGAACGGGCCGTGGCAGTTCTCGCTTAAACAACTCCTCAGTTTTAACCCCAAAAATCATATATGTTGTATACCTTTAAATTTCTCGCACCTCCAATCTTTCCTCGTCGCGTGGAGGGGTGCGTCGTCCAGTGGTTGAATTCTTTCTTCTTTCTTCTTTCTTTCTGCCGTGAGCCACGCCGCTGCAACAAAAAGCTTCATGACCGACTCACTAAGCAACAATCTTTTTAAACTTTCAAGTTCTGTTTTATTTGGCGTTAGTTATCCGTCGGCTTGGAGATATGCACTAACGTCGAGAGAGAGACCAAATTACTGCTTTCGTAATTACTTATCAATTCAGTCCTTAGCCATTCGTGGAGGGGGAAAAGAGATCTCACGCCTGTATTTTCTTAGAGAATTAATTCTCCTAATCATGTTGCAGACTACATCGTGAAGTACGTCCGATAGGCTCGCCTCCAAAATCCAGACTAGCAAAAACTCTGCTTCCCACGCAAAAGCCCGTGACGTCACAGAGCCTCTATGCGCAGGTGCACATTGACCTTTGATCTGAGGTCTCATCAACGCAGTGAGCTCCGACTGTGAGAACCGCCCTATTCTGCACTCGACTGTACGGGTCCACCCGCACTAAATCGCGCAAGCTAAACCAAGCGATTTCCAACAGATACGCCCACCCCAAGATGCGTCCGTTCCCACAGGGCCATTACCCAACACCATGTCTGCCAACACGACAGTTGCGTTCCAACCAAGTTGCCGTAATTGTTACAAAACATTAAAGTCCACAAATTGTATCCTTATCTTTGTCGCTGCATGTTTTTATTTTACGTTTCTCCATGGTCCTTCCTGACCGAGTGAACGCTGCCTGCAAATAAGTGTGTTCATACTTTGAAAGGGACTAACTCAAGACAAGGACAGATAGAAGACAGAGGACATTTTCTTTTAACTTGATATTTGTTCAAAACCACTGAACAGTGTGGGGAGGCTAAGAGAGAGCGATCGAAATCCCGAATTAATTATATTTTGTCTGTCATTAGTATTCCATTTTCAGTCCTATGTAACGTGGCATTTTCAACGAAGATATTTGTTCCGTGACGCATAACCATAAAAAACAAAGTCACGCATAAGCAGTTGAGGAGTTTGGGAGAATATCATATATGATCCCGTCAACAAACGTAAAGGCCGATAAATTAATGTCGACTGATGGGTCTGAGTATAACTGTCACGGAAAACTAAAGAAATGGGGGCTGAAAAATCTAGCATGGACCGCGCATTAGCCGCATAATCGCAGAAGAAAACGACAATTAACAGATTAATATCCATTAAAGAGAGAGAGAGAGAGAGAAAGAGGTGCGGGGGGAGATCAAAATCACTAATGAATCATATTTTGTCAGCCCATATCATTTTACACATCCATGTGCTGCGGGCTCCCAAACGGACTCTCTCTTGAGTCATGTGACGTCATATCTGCTTCTATTAATTTCCACAGTCTAGCAATCCTCACTTCGGTTTCATCAAGTTGACCGCGGCTGACCTTTCTTTTACTGTCATTCTCAACTAACTATTATTATGTACTAGAGGGTCTACAGATATCCACCAACATATTCAATCAGCTGACGTAAGTAACAGGGCACTTCTCCTTTGTTTTGTGAGGGTTGAGGGTGAAATAGAATTACAGGAAGAACTACTTTGTTCGCTGAACTAGCCAGCTAGAACAACTATATCTGAGAGTTTTAAAGCATTTAATAGTTATTTCTTGAAACTGAGAATCGAATGGTAAAAATGTATTGAGATATGTACTAACGGTGCTGTAAGGATGACTGGACATCGCTCAGGAGTTTGTAACAACTCCTGAGCGATGTCCAGTCGTCCTTACAGCACCGTTTGTACATATCTCAATACATTTTTACAGGTGAAAAATATTGGTCACCCAGACTTGTGTATACACATTGCATAATATATCATGAACCTCTTTTATTTAAAAAAAAATGTATCTAAATGTACACGTATTACTTTTTTGTTTGATTTTACTTCAGTTGAAGTTCTCAGAAATCAAGGGGTCCCTGCCCGAGGCTAACACTTGATCTATATATGAGATACATGGATATTCGAGTCTTCCATTAAAGTTCACCCTTACCTTTCCAACGTTGAGTTTGTGAATAAGTTCAGAACATTAAATTTTCTCTCCCCAATTGATCATGTTATAGTATATCTTTCTTTTGGTCTCTTTGTCTTATTGGATTCCAGGACAAGAATTCATCTAGTCTGGTGGAGTATCCAGTTAAGTGCTGTTACTTGAAGTAACATCACTAGGAGAAGGTGAACCATTTCTCGTATAAGCGTGTAGCTAAACCGAGATCTTATTTGGACTTCCAATACTATCGAAGACTCAGCTAAAGTCTCCGGTTCCTCCTTGTAACACAATGCCGCGGGACTGCTACCCTGCAGACTACAACTTGGTCGTTTTCAAAGCCAATGTCAAATGATTCCTATCTTGAATCGTCCCCACAAAAATGTGGACTTGATTCTGACAATCATATCATTAATTATTATCCTCGAGTGGCATCTCTCCTTGATAAGTGATGACTCGTTATAGTTTTTAAAAAAAATTATTTGAGTCTCTGTATAAAATTAGTACCGATCACTATATGAAAAGGCAATGAAAATGTTGGTGCAATCTCCAGCAACATATTCGGGCGAAAAGAGATGAAATGTACACAGCAAACTTTCATGCAGTGACGTCATTGGAGAAAAAGAATCCACCAACTAATTTCAAACAATCAAAAACAAATATCACACTTGTGGAATACTTGAAATAAACTTTAAATCTTCAATTTGTTTTATTTAAATAATTGAACTATAACGTTTTACCGTTAACGGGTACATTTCATATTAAGAAAATAACAGTTTTTCGAGTAGTGTTACTTCCGCCAAAAATGTTTTCAGTCGCAATGTTTTCCGTTGAGTTTCTTTGTTGGTTTTTCTTTACAGCCTAACGTCCACATAGTTTACCAATCTGCACCAAACTTGGTCCACATATCAGTAATAGTCTAACCGAGACATGATTTAATTTTGGAATGTCTTGGTCAAAGGTCAAGGTTTAGGTCATGGAAAAAGTTAAAGTCGCACTTTTGGCAATAACTTCGGTTCTGCTCGTCGTATAGACTCGCTATTTGGCCCATATTGTAGCCAATAAAGTTCTGCATCTTATATGACATTGACATTGAAAAGTGCGGTTTTGTCTAAATTTTGACGAAATTTCAATTTCAGATTTTTTCAATTTTAATGTATGATGTTCTTTGGTAGCAGTAACCACCATACACGATTTCAGCCTGGCCAGATAAATAGTTTTTGAATTAGCAACGTTTCCATGGCATAAATTCAGGAATACTTCATACAATATGGAGAAGTAAGGCTCAGATTATACTTTTGCCTATCCTTACGTTGCCACGACTGACTTATATTCTTATTATATAAACGTATCTCCTTTTTTTCTAAATTCATCATTTATTAGTCCACAAAATGGTTTGTGTCCGTCCGCTGGTCTAGTCTATATTTAAAATTGATGTATCACCTTATCTATTTTCAAATAATTATCTATATTTCTTTCTTGATAATAATCATTCGTTTTTAATGCGCTCTCCCCCCCCCATTCCTTCGCTCTCTGTTTCTCTTCTCTCTCTCCCCCCTTTCTTTCTCGGTCCTTTCTCTTTCTCCTTCTCCTTGCTCTCTCTCTCTCTCTCTCTCTTCACTTTCTCTATATTTCCCTCTCTCTCTTTCCTTCCCCCTTCTTTCCCTCTCTCTCTCTCTATTCCACTCTCTCTATCTCTTTCTTTCTCCCCCACTACTTATCTTATAAATCGCCCATTAATTGCATCATAGTCATGGCGTCATGAAGGATCTCTTTCTCCGCTCTCTCACTCTCTTTCTTTCTCTCTCACTCCCTTTATCTCTCTCCTTTCCCTCTCGGCCCCGTATCGTTCTTTCTCCCTCTCTCCCTCTCTCTCTCTCTCTCTCTATATATATATATATCTTTCCCCTCTCTCTCTCTCTCTTTCTCTCTCTTTCTCTCTCTCTCTTTCTCTCTTTTTCTGTCTCTCTCTTTCTCTTTTTCTCTCTCCTTCTCTCTTTCTCTCTTTCTCTTTCTTCTCCCTTCTATCTGCCCTCGTCTCTCTCTCTCTTTCTTTCTTCCCCTATCTTTCTTTATTTTACGTTCTTATATTTAAAGAAACAAAAACAAGCTATGAGGTTACAATAAAATGATAATAACAACATAGTCTGATGAAAATCAATCATTATTACAACGAAAAAAACACTCTGCGCAAAATTTTCGATTATACAAATCAGTATTAGCAGGAAGATCCGACGTTGCCTTGGATTGAATGAGTATCATTACTATGTACTTTTTTCACTCTGCTCATAATATCATATTACTTTCTTTGTTTTTACTACAAATATAGTTTTTTTCTTCATCTTTACTTTTTTTATCTAATATTTCGCTTGATATAATAAGCCTCGACAGGGCTTTAGACAAATAAAAGGTATTAAGCTTTTTTTCTTCGTAATAATCCTTCCTGGTCTTCTAGAAGTGACGTCCGATGTTGTGTGGACTAATAATGCAAATGTCTCTAATATTAGATAAAAAAAAATTCAAGATGAAGAAAAAAACACATGGTTCTTTGAAGGCATTTTGCCTCTTTCTTTATGTTTAAAATTTTAAAGATGCTTAAAAAAATGAACTTTCCCAAATTTATTTATATATATATATATATATATATATATATATATATATATTATTTATTTTATACGTACATAAAAGTAATCCATGGACACGTGTTTCTGGCTCACAGCTGTCATCAGCATGGCTAACTTAGACAGAGATCGAACCTTCGATATTGATGTCTATAGTCCAGCGTTCTACCACTGGACCAAGACGCTCTGTCTAGAAATGTGTACGATTTTTATCACCTAAATATTTAATGTACTTTTATGTACGTATAAAATAAATAAAAATATATATTAACGAAAAATACGTCCTATGAAGTTAATGGCGACTAATAATGCAATTTTCTGCATCTTAATCACTTAGGAAGTGAGACAATCGAAATAATAGTAAGCAAAATAACAACGAACGCTACAATCACCAATAAAAACAATTACATAAAAATAACCCTTGTTAACCCTTGTTAACCCTTACCCTAACCGTAACCCTTACCCGAACCCTAACTCTTGTTAACCCTTACCCTTGTTAAGCCTAACCCTAACCCTAACCCTAACCCTTCTTAACCCTAACCCTAATTAACCTTAATCTTAACCCTAACCTTAATCCTTGTTAAACCTAACCGTAACTCTAACCTTTGTTAACCCTAATCTTTACCCTAACCCTAACCCTTGTTAATTCTTACCCTAACCCGAACCCGAACCCGAACCCGAACCCTAACCCTAACTCTTGTTAACCCTAACCCTAACCGTTCTTAACCTTAATCTTAACCCTAACCCTAGTTAACCAAAACCCTAACCATTGTTAACCCTACCCTAACCCTAACCTTGTTATCCTTAACCCTAACCCTTGTTAACCCTAACCCTTGTTAACCCTAACCCTTAACCCTAACCCTTGTTAACCCTAACCCTTGTTCTCTTAGTTCCTTTACGTATCAGTTGTTGATGGTTGATATCTGAGCAAAATAAATAGTAAATTTGTAATCAGTAGGTGCCTGCGTATTTTGGGGCCTGGTTTTTAATCCTAAACAAGCCAGATTTCAGTGGCCGAACCTTAAAACGCGCGCACAGGCTAGAATTTCTCATATTTACATAGCATCAAGCGTTTCAACGCGTAATACCATCACCAGACAAAACTAACGCGTTTCAATAAGATATTAGATAACTACAAATATGAATATACGTTTTTTATACTCTGTCCGGTGGCAAAAGCTGCTAGTACCGATAAGGGTGCCAGTGTCATGATAGCTACCGAATGTGTGCTACCATCTCTGGTTGACGGTTGATGAGAACAGGATGTTGCACGTGCTATCACACGTTGTATGTTCAAAATGTGCCACGATGATGTGTATTACTGATACAATACTAATTGATTGATAAAGTGTGATTACTATATAGAGGAGTCATAAAAATCTACCACAATGCAGGAAATAGAAATATGTCGGTGTTGTGAAGGTAGAAAAAAGCGAAGTGATTTTTCGTTGTTTTTATAGTAAATCATACTTGTTTAATCAAAACTTCTATGGCATGATCCACACGAGTTTCAAGAGATTTGAAACACCAACTATTTGATGAAGAGGTCTTACATAGAAATATATTATGGAACACGGTGGGCACAAACATTAGATCAATGTGTAGAAGTTTTGACTGAACAAGTAAGTAAGAGTTACTGTAAAAACAAATTTCGTAATTTCGTTTTTGTCCTTATTACAATTACATTGCCTTATTAAAGTGTAATTAACTATGTAATAATTAAAGGAAATTGGGGGTAAATACACATTTTGTCGTCAGAATATTATGAAAGGATGGATTTGATTCAACAAGTCATATTTATAAGTTTGAGTGACAACCAAACGCATTGGCTTCGATTCTGAATAACGAAAGTTAAAAAGGCAATTCTAAAATTCTAATTTCGAGTTTCTAAGGTGACAGCTGAAAAAGACTGTAATCAGACTTAATTTACAAATTAATTGTTTCTATTAACCGAATCATAGAGAAATCATTTTCAAGTCAGATTGATTATTGCAAACAATAAAAAAAAGAAAACAGGGAAAGATAGGCTATGTGTTACATAGCCGTCCCAGAATGCACCGCGGCAGTTCTCGTTCGTATACCAGTCCCGCTTTGGGCCGTGGCAGTTCTCGTTTTGTATACCTTTAAGTTCTCGTACCCTTTCTTCTTCCTCGTCGTGTGGAGGGGTGTGTCTTCCAGTGGGTGTCTTCTTTCTTCTCTTCTGTAATGCCGTGAACCTCGCCGCTACAACAACACTTCATGACCGACTCAGGAGACAAACAATCTTTAAACTTTTAAATTCTGTTTTATTTCAGGCGTTAGTTATCCGTCGGCTTAGAGATATTCACTAACGTCGAGAGAGAGACCAAATTACTGCTTTATCGTAGTTACTTCCTAATTAAGTCCTTAGCCATTCGTGGAGGGGGGAAGGAGATCTCATGCCTGTATTTTCTTAAGGAATTTAATTCCCCTAATCATGTTGCAGACTACATAGTGAAACACGTCCGTTCGGCTCGCCTCCAAAACCCAGACTAGCAAAAACTCTGCCCCTCACGCAAAAGCCCGTGACGTCACAGAGCCTGTATGCGCAGGTGCACATTGACCCTTGATCTGAGATCTCGTCAACGCGGTGACCCTGTCACGTCTGTGAGCTCCGACTGTGAGAACAGCCCTATTCTGCACTCGACTGTACGTGTCCACCCGCACTAAATCGCGCAAGCCCAACTAAACGATTTCCAACAGATACGCCCACCTCAAGATGCGTCCGTTCCCACAGGGCCATTATCCAACATCTGTTGATGGAAACAACGGTCTCGACCCTGGGATTTGGTTACGTGGTATGCTTTTCTCCTGTGACACCGTATTCAATGCAACAACGTAATTGCCACTAGATCTTTATAACATAGTAGACTTTTATCCAAAAACTTGTTTTCAATACTTATCTACGTTACCCCACCTCTAAGTAACCCATAAAAACAGAACACCTTTAAAACTTCGCATAGGTATATCCAATTTTAATGAAATTTAAACTATGTATATAAGACACTAATTAAGAGAGGTTTTTTTTAATATTTCAGATCCTTCTGACTATATTAGGGGCCAAACCACGAGGAGGAAGGGCCAATAAAATTAATGCAAGTGATATTGTGTTATGATCATAGACAAAAAGTAGATAGTAGTGATCCTCATTGAATCCCGAGTAACATCGGCTCTTCGCGCTAATAAATAATAAGATGTTTTATTCTTGAAAGAATACAAGGCCACATATTTGTAACTTGACTTTAGATCCACATTTTTGGGTGAACCAAATGCTCTCATAGCAGAGCCGAAAAGGCGACAAGACCTTACTAAAAGAGTCGACGCTTGGAGTTGTCACAAGAAGACAGTTGGTCAGTCCAAGAGACTGAGAGGGACCAGAGACGGCGGTCGATCGGAAATAGAAATTAACAAAAACATACAAGACTGCATACCTTCACCTTATAACGTAAGGATGCGCCTTACTTCTTCTCTCTTCTCTCTCTTTCTTGTGCCAGCTCCCTCAAAGCTGCAGCTCGGTCTTGGCAAGCCAGGTTCTCGTCTCGTCATCAAGGTCCGCTATGCCCTGCTCGCCATTGGGTGGTTTGAACAGCGGGCATTCCTCTATGACGTGTATAACTGTCTGTTCTGGGTGGCCACATTCACAGGCAGCACCCTCTCTCAGACCCCAGTCTCTCATTGTGGCAGAAAAACGGCCCACACCAGTTCTCAGGCGGTTCAGATTGGTCCATTTGTGAAACATCGAAACGTTTTCATATTCCTCATTTCTAATAACCGTTTCCAACGATTTTTATTTTAAAATTTCAATTGCTGAAACAGCACGAGAAACACCCGTGTCTGACGTTCTTCAACTTGTTCTTGCGGATCTATTTTTTCTCTGTCGTCATCACTCGTCCATCTGTGAAACATCGAAACGTTTTCATATTCCTCATTTCTAATAACCGTTTCCAGCGATTTTTATTTAAAAATTTCAATTGCTGAAACAACACGAGAAACACCCGTGTCTGACGTTCTTCAACTTGTTCTTGCGGATCTATTTTTCTTTGTCGTCATCTTTCGTCCATTTGTGAAACATCGAAACGTTTTCATATTCCTCATTTCTGAGGAGACGAAGACAGGCTCTACGTGCCCCCTCGACTAGTAGCTGAAAGCAATATCACCTCTTACGAGTCAAGGGACGCTTACAGTGAAACTAATGTCTTCAACCAGCCATCCCCTCCGCGACAGTATTCTCACGCATCCTTTTCAGGACGGGCGACTCCGGTCGTCGAAAGTCAACATCTAGCAATTCTGCAGCTCAACATCGAAGGGCTAACTATGCCAAAACTCGATGTCCTTGCTCAAATTGCCACCAACACCGAGGCAAACGTAATCCTCCTCCAGGAGACACACAAAGTCAGTGACACCAATCTTAAACTCCCAGACTTCACGCTCGCTGGCTACACCAGCAGCAAACATCATGGCCCCGCGACGTTCGTGAAGAACAATGTACCATGGTCGCCTGCTAGTCAGTCGACCAATGATGCCACAGTTGAGTGGATCAGTACGAAGGTGGCCGAGAATACCATAGTCAACATCTACAAGCCACCTCCATCCCGTTTGGAGCCGCACACCATCCCGGATGTTCTGGCACCTGCAATTTATGCTGGTGATTTCAATAGTCGCCACACCGACTGGGGATACAACATCACAAACCTGGACGGCGTCACTCTATCTGAATTGGCATCTGCTGTAGATGCCACACTCCTCTACGACCCGAAGCAGCCTTCGTCGTTCACCTCTGGACGATGGAACACTGGGACCAACCCCGACTTGGCCTTCTTTAAGAACCTTCCGCACCAAGCACTGCCGGAGAGACGCATCCTAAACCGGTTCTCTCACTCACAACATCGTCCATCGCTGATCACAACACCATCCTTGATCCAGCCAATAGGTGGAAGACCAGTCCGGAGATGGAACTTCCGCAAAGCGGATTGGCAAGGCTACAAGAAGGAGGTCGAAACATCAGTTAAGGCTCTACCAACACCTCGAGCCGACAACATCGACGATGCTTATGAAGCCTACACAGAGATGCTGCTAAAGGCTGCGAAGAAACACATTCCCCGCGGACGACGTACCAACTATATCCCTTGCTGGGACGAGGAATGCGAAGATCTATTGCGCCGCCACTCTGACTCCACAAATAGTGAGGAGAGAGCAGCAGCAGCAGCAGCTACCAGCCTTCTGGATAGACTAAACACCAAGCGCCAAGAGAGATGGGAAGAAACCGTGGAGACGATCGACTTCACTCACTCGAGCCGGAGAGCCTGGCAGACCATCAACAAGCTCACTGGTCGTGCAAGTAAACCAGCTCCTTGTCCCATCACTGCCAATTCCATCGCAGGACAGCTCATCAAGAATGGTAGCTTCCCAGATGCGGACAAGTACTTCACAAGAGAAACCACAACCAAACTGAGGGATCTCCACACCTCTCCGAGTGCCGACACTGACCTCTCGGGTGAGTTTACGATAGAAGAGATGGAAGTAGCCACCAAACGCCTGAAGTCGAATAAAGCTCCGGGACCTGATAACATCCTACTCTACACTGTGTGCTACAGAACATCGCGGCTGCCAAAGATCTGGCGCCGAGCAAAGATCATCGCTCTGGTCAAGCCAAACAAGCCGCTCGATGACCCCAAAAGCTACCGCCCGATCTCGCTTCTCTGTGTCCCATACAAACTCCTGGAACGGCTACTATATGCGCGCCTCGAACCGGTTGTGGAAACCATACTACCTAAGGAACAAGCCGGCTTCCGTCGTGGCAAGTCAACAACAGACCAAGTCGCCTTGCTAACCCAGGACATTGAGAGCGCCTTCCAGAGAGGAGAAAAAGCCGGCACTGTCCTACTTGACCTCACGGCTGCATACGACACCATCTGGTTACGTGGACTCCATGTTAAGCTGCTGCAAACCATTTCAGATCGACACCTGGTGAGTTTCATCATGGAGATGCTGAGTAATCGTAGCTTCTCCCTCCACACCAGCGACGGCCAACGCAGCAGACTACGGAGACTAAAGAACGGCGTCCCGCAAGGCTCGGTTTTGTCCCCGATGCTCTTCAACATATACATCTACGACATACCGACAACAACAGCTAAAAAATACGGGTACGCCGACGACCTAGCCATCCTACAGACGGGCAAAAAATGGGAGACTATCGAGGCTGGGCTCACTGCGGACATGACGACCTTGTCCAGGTACCTCAAGAACTGGCGGCTGAAACTCAGTGTGGGCAAGACCATGTCCGCGGTATTCCACCTCAACAACCGCGAGGCCAAACGCAAGCTTAAAGTGATGGTCAACAACACCGCCCTCCTGTTCGACGCCACCCCGACGTACCTTGGCGTGAAACTCGACCGCTCACTGACATACCGTCAACATATCGAAAAGGTGACGGCAAAGGTGACATCACGTGCCGCACTAATTCGTCGTCTGGCCGGTACCACATGGGGAGCTGCAACCAAGACTCTGCGGATATCCACCCAAGCACTGGTTTTCTCAGCGACCGAGTACTGCGCCCCGGTTTGGTGCCGAAGTACCCACACCAAGAAAGTGGACGCAGCTCTAAACACCGCCATGCGCACAGTCTCTGGGACACTCCGCGCCACGCCGACGAACCAACTACCGATACTCTCCGGTATTGCCCCACCCGCTATCCGACGAGAAGCGACTGTCCTGGCACTGTCATGCAAGGCCAAGATCGACAAGAGACATCTGCTCCATGACATCATGAGCAAACCCTCTCCACCAGTACGCCTCAAATCACGCCACGCACTCTCCCAGCACGCGCACCAGCTTCTGGAAACCGTCCCAGACACCACCTCAAAGCAGATGTGGACCAAGAGGGAAGATTGGCAGCAAGCTGACCAACACCGACTGCAAAGGTTCATCACCGACCCAGACGACATACCAGGGGCTGAGCTTCCACGAAGGCCTTACTTCTTTACATTGTATGACGTATTCGAAAATGTTGCCATGTTAACGTTGATAACTCTAAACCTATTTACCTGTTCACGGTAGAATTTTACATGGTGATTATTAAAAAAGTATCAGATCCGTACATCAAATTTCCATCATGGCGAAACCGAAGTTTTCTTGATGGAGTTTTCATCTTTTGGAGTGAAAAATTATATATATATATATATATATATATATATATATATATATATATATATATATATATATTCCATGATAAATGCCAGTATACTGAAATCATATGCCCTTAATAGGGTTAAGATGAAAATTCATATACACTAAATGTACAAAAGCATGGAAATTTCCAAATTTTTACACTTTTATTGTCATTAAGGGTTTGACTACATATCAACCAAACCATTTTATTATTACATCACTACAGTATAAATCTCTATGCATGAGTGGATGAAGTGTGTGAGGTGCGCTGAAGAAAAATTCCTACCAGTAAAATACATAGCCCTGTTGTGCTCGCATACCCTTAAATGACAATAAAAGTGTAAAAATTTGGGAATTTCCTTGCTTTTGTACATTTAGTGTATATGAATTTTCATCCTAACCCTATTAAGGGCATATGATTTCAGTATATTGGCATTTATCATGGAATATATATATATATATATATATATATATATATATATATATATATATATATATATATATATATATATATACTTTTTCACTCCAAAAGATGAAAACTCCATCAAGAAAACTTCGGTTTCGCCATGATGGGAATTTGATGTACGGATCTGATACTTTTTTAATAATCACCATGTAAAATTCTATGGTCATTTTTAAGGTTTTTTGGAATTTTCTGGAAAACTGAGGTATGTGGTAAACTGAAATTAAAATGCCATCAACTAGACTCTAGAACCCCTATATCTGCCCCAAATCAGCTGAATCCATCAAATTGTTGATGAGATACAGGGTGGCACATACGTACACACAGATAACATGATTTCATGATTGAACTTTCTCTGGGTTGCCTTGATTAATGATGCTGAAAGTCTACACACTTATAGAACCTATCAAATATTTTTTGTGCAAAGTTTTAACTAATTTGGTTTATTGGTTCTTGAGTTATGATTGATCAAAGAAATGAGATTTCCAGCATAGGCCATTCGTGAAGTCTATTAAGGGATAGGGCGTTCTCGCGCCTCCCTTGATATACAAAATCTAACTGTTCCAAACGCAATTTTTTTTTTATCCAGCTGAAAGTAGAAAATGGTGAAAAAGAACAAACTAATCAATCTTCGGTGATTTCCGAAAACTGGAGTCAGCTATTTTGAATTATGATGGTAAGGATATAGAACCCTTTATTTCTCCAAGATCCTCTGTCTTGATTCGGTTCTGTTCGGATTTTGAGAAGTTTTTTTTATTGTACATACTTAAGACCGACGTCCAGTTTCGAGAGACAGTGGATATCCATATAAGGTGATCTGTGAAAGGAGTCCATGGTGAAGCAATTATTGCACAATCAACAATTTCTTCTTTCCTTGACATTGGAAAAAATGCCGCGATAAACAGAAAAAATAGATATTATTTTGGACTTGTTTTTCTCGACTCGTTACACAACCAAATATTAAGAGTCTAGTCTTCCCTACTATTCAACCCATAGCTGGCGGGAAGATATATGGATTCATACCTTTCCCAAGGATATTAGTGAAAGTGATGCAGTAGCCCCGACATGAGTCGAACCCGGTACGCCGGGCTGTCTATTATTAAACTAACGCTGAGTTAATCAACGTTTGTGTCTCTAAATCTATTTTCCTAGATATTTTAATCACACAAATTACATGCCTAAATATTCGTCAGTTTTGGGGATGGACTTATGTTTGGAACAACACTTCCATTTTAATTGTTCTAATTAGTCGTAATTTGCAATTAACTCATCATCCCTTACAAACTTTCTATCACTTTCACACTCTCTCGAGATTATTTTATACGCCCCCCCTTTATCTCTTTCTTTCTCATTTCCTGTTTATTAACAGTCGAATTAACTTTTGTATTCAACACTTTTGAAAAAAATATTGTTAAGTTTATGTTTTATTATATTTGAACTTAATTAGAATTATATATATATATATATATATATATATATATATATATATATATATATATATATATATATATATATATATATATATGAAAAGACAAAAAGTAAAACAAATTAAACACAGGAAGAAATCATCAAAAACGAGAGATTCTGTTCGGATCGATGAACGTCTTTTTTTTATCTGAAGACGTTCGTTGATCTCAATGAAACCGGTAAATCTCTCGTCTTTTTATTATGTCTTTCTGTCTTTAATTTATTTTTCCTTTTGACTTTTTCATACATCTTGTCTTCACGGCATTTCATTTTATGATATATTGTGTATTTTATCCCAATATATATATATATATATATATATATATATATATATATATAGAGAGAGAGAGAGAGAGAGAGAGAGAGAGAGAGAGAGAGAAAGGGAGAGAGAGAGAGGGATTAAACCGAAGAGTGGTTGGGAAAGGAAGAATAAGTCCCCCATTACATCCTATCTGCGTGCAGCAATGTCTTCTTCCTGTGTTCCCAGTTGGAATCAACTATTTATGAACCGACAAACGTGTCCATCTCATTAAATGGAAGATTTTTTTACAAATATTGTTTGGCCACGCCCCGTTTTTGCTCGAAGTTCACGCAAAATGTCGTCCATTTTTATTTGCTTCTAATCTCATAATTATAGAGCGACACGCAAAGGCGCATCCCACACGATTGATTCTTAAAAGCTGTTTTTGTCCCCGACATTACTTGGAAAGAACATGTTTTTCTCACTGTCTGTTATTCCGTGATTCCGTGTTTCTGGTTCATTAGCTTTTCACAAAATTCTCAAATAAGTTATATAACTACAAATACTGAAAGCTGACTGGGCTGGATTTTTCGGAAAAACGCTGGTTTATACCGGAAAGGGGGGGGGGCTAAAATATTGTATCGTTTTGAGGTGTGTATAATGGCAATACACACATGAGGTCGGTACCCCGCACGTCAACCTCCTCGTCTCTGCTTTCGATCGCTTAACAAAAACACAGGTAATTTTTAAATAGAGGATTTATTCGCATGGGAATTCAGTTAATGGTAATCAAGTACACACACACACACACACACACATATATATATATATATATATATATATATATATATATATATATATATATATATATATATATATATATATATATATATATATAGTAAGCTATGAAAATATATTTATGGCAATTAAGCTACACAGAGGCTCCAGCGTTTCATCCCCGGAGGGAATTTTCAGGCAAAAAATGCATGGAGTTATTTTTGCCGGGTGTTTTTATATACACGGCTAGCTAGTTAACCAATCATATTCTTTGTTGTTCTCTCAGCCAATCGTTGGGCTTCCTGGGAACAAAGGTCTTGTTTGTGTTACTTCCTATATCCTGTTCTATTATTCTGTTTTCTATACATTTGCCTATATCCTGTTTTCTTTGTTGTGTCAATATAATGGGTGAATTATGTATTTCTATTTTAGGTTTTCATTTTTAAATTGTTAAGTTTTTGTTTAGTTTTGTTTTTTTACTTATTTGCTTATTTATTTATTTAATATATATATATATATATATATATATATATATATATATATATATATATATATATATATATATATATATATTGATTGCAATAGATTAATTTACTTACACGCCAAACAGTATTCCAGCGAACGACTTGGGACTAAAAGTGTTGTTTTTTTGTTTTTCATATAGTTTTAATGGTTGAAAAACTTACAAGACTAGATGTGTGTGTTGTGTGTGTGTGGGGGGGTGTCTGTGTGTGTGGGTGTGTGTGTGCGTGCGTTTTGTGTTTGTGTGTGTCTGTGTGTGTGATACTATAGACTTCCCCGGCATACCTCCCCAGTCGCGACCGCCGAGAAAATGTTCATTAGGAAGTAGATAAGTGAACGACAATAAAAAAGACTGGCAAATCCATTGAACTCTCCAGACGACTGACGCCATGACAATTATGTGTTAGTTTTCTGGGTGGAAAGATAATAATAGAGGAAGTAAGCTGCGGAAAAAGTGGATGTTGCCAGTTCCGGTAGTAAGTTGAGGGATAACCAGATATCTAAGGTCTAAGGTTTTCTAAGATTTGAATCTATAATAGTTGAAGATAAGTATATAATGTAAATATATTAGTAGAAGAGACTAGGAGTCAGGAAAGACGGGTTCAGCAGACGAGTCAGACGAGACGAGCAGATGAGTCTAGGTCGGCAACAGTGACTTATCACGACAGACAGACGACGAGATGATGAATTCGAACAGAAAGCAGTGAATGGTCTCGACCGGAATATGGGTTCGTGAGATCTCAGCTAAGTCTTAGCTGATATCCAAACGACATACACACACACCCGTGTTCAATAAGTCATATATGTATATATCGGTGTCTGCATTGTTATATACTTTAAATGCAAATTGTAAACTGTGTATCGCGCCATCGCCAATACTAGAATCGAAATGGCCAGAATAATATGAAAAAGAAGAAACCCCCACAGCATATACGTTTTGGGGCTCAATGATCGCCGAGGAGCCCGATATATATATATATATATATATATATATATATATATATATATATATATATATATATATATATACTTATTCTTATTTATACAGACATGTACATAATCTGCGACACTGACATGTCGATGTTATCGATTAACAGCTTTTAGAAACTTAGATCTCATCAGGAAAAAAGAAAATCTGATCCTTCCTTCAAATCATATTTGGAAAGAATATATATATATATAAACAATAGAAGTCTATATTACTGTAACTCAATCTTCATTCATTTTACACAAAATTCATATACTTGACAGAACCGTTTCCTCTTCACATGAACATCCAATATAATTAGTATTCTGTAATATTTGACTGTTAATTATCACAAAAAAGATTTGATGCATTTCAATCCAAAGTTTACTCTATTATACACTTAAAAAATATTAACCAATACATGAATTATTTTTAAGTATATTTACTTGTTATAAATGTATTCTCTATACATCTATCTGTAATATATGTTTTCATTTACTGTACACGGATACATAACTCTAAAAGCATGTACAAACACATAATAGACAAATAAGTAAATTTCAAATGTCACATTTTACTTTTTAATAATTTATTTGACTATTATTTAGGCCTAAAAACGGGAGACTGCGAATCTAGAACAGTGTCTGAAATGTTGTAGAATCTCTTGTTTTATATTAATTAAATTATCCTTAAATGATATTATATCAAAAGATTCAAGGGTGCGTTTGTTGCATTTTTTTTATTTTATCAGAGGGGTATGTATTTGCTTTACCAATAATGAACTATATAAAATCGAATATACGTGATTATTTTGTAATTCTCTAACATATTTCGCTGGTCATGTTGGGTTATCCTCCGAGTAGGCTTTAGGTTTTGTTTTGAACGAGAATACATGTAGTTTTACGGATAGGTATAAAACCTATCCGTAAAACTACATGCGGTGCATCCTACGTATGCCCTGGTGTCATTTCCCGCCATATAACATTACATTCACAAACTATATTTTAGGTTAAACACTATCTCTTAATGGGCAGTTACTAGCATTTCTACAATTATATTGTGGTTCTAATTGAGGGTTTAAATGGTTATTCTATAGTCTACTATTAATTTTCTGATTTATTTTGGCGTTTTTCGAAGCTATAATAGTTGGAGCTAAATGGAATTATGATAAGTATGATAATTATTTGATGTTTTCATCAATAATCCCACCCAATCTACTATTTATACGGATTTTCCCCCAATGTAGAAAAAATATTCTATGAATATTATTTAGGGTGTGCTTACATTAGTGTGTGGTAAACCATATGGAATTACGTCGCCTATTTTTCTTCTTATTACTACATTTGTTGTTTGATATGGTGCATGCAAGTGCGCTTTTAATGGACTGTGGATGGTTAGAATTACTGTTAGTATAAAGTATGATTTGATTTATGGTAAGATTAAAGATTATTATCATTTAAATTTTATGTTATATCACAAAAAATTAAGTATTTTATTAGCTATATTTTCTTGAGATCTAAGTTTTTAAATAATAAATGAAGAGTTCGAATCCAAGACGCGATAAATCCATTTTTTAAATTGAGAAATTAAACAATTAAAGGACGAACATTTAAAATTTAGACGTAAACAGAAATATTTTTCTAATTGAAAACAAAAGTTAAATTATGCTGATATCACATGATGTAAAACATGATTTTGTGGTAGAGTGTTGAATTTTATGCTGATATCACATGATGTAAAACATGATTTTGTGGTAGAGTGTTGAAAATTATGCTGATATCACATGATGTAAAACATGATTTTGTGGTAGAGTGTTGAAAATTATGCTGATATCACATGATGTAAAACATGATTTTGTGGTAGAGTGTTGAAAATTGTGCTGATATCACATGATGTAATACATGATTTTGTGGTAGTGTTGAAAATTATGCTGATATCACATGATGTAAAACATGATTTTGTGGTAGAGTGTTGAAAATTGTGCTGATATCACATGATTTAAAACATGATTTTGTGGTAGAGTGTTGAAAATTATGCTGATATCACATGATGTAAAACATGATTTTGTGGTAGAGTGTTGAAAATTATGCTGATATCACATGATGTAAAACATGATTTTGTGGTAGAGTGTTGAGAATTATGCTGATATCACATAATGTAAAACATGATTTTGTGGTAGAGTGTTGAAAATTATGCTGATATCACATGATGTAAAACATCATTTTGTGGTAGAGTGTTGAAAATTGTGCTGATATCACATGATGTAAAACATGATTTTGTGGTAGAGTGTTGAAAATTATGCTGATATCACATGATGTAAAACATGATTTTGTGGTAGTGTTGAAAATTGTGCTGATATCACATGATGTAAAACATGATTTTGTGGTAGAGTGTTGAAAATTATGCTGATATCACATGATGTAAAACATCATTTTGTGGTAGAGTGTTGAAAATTATGCTGATATCACATGATGTAAAACATCATTTTGTGGTAGAGTGTTGAAAATTGTGCTGATATCACATGATGTAAAACATGATTTTGTGGTAGAGTGTTGAGAATTATGCTGATATCACATGATGTAAAACATGAGTTTGTCGTAGTGTTGAAAATTGTGCTGATATCACATGATGTAAAACATTATTTTGTGGTAGAGTGTTGAAAATTGTGCTGATATCACATGATGTAAAACATGATTTTGTGGTAGAGTGTTGAAAATTATGCTGATATCACATGATGTAAAACATGATTTTGTGGTAGAGTGTTGAAAATTGTGCTGATATCACATGATGTAAAACATGATTTTGTGGTAGTGTTGAAAATTATGCTGATATCACATGATGTAAAACATGATTTTGTGGTAGAGTGTTGAAAATTATGCTGATATCACATGATGTAAAACATGATTTTGTGGTAGAGTGTTGAAAATTGTGCTGATATCACATAATGTAAAACATGATTTTGTGGTAGAGTGTTGAAAATTATGCTGATATCACATAATGTAAAACATGATTTTGTGGTAGAGTGTTGAAAATTATGCTGATATCACATAATGTAAAACATCATTTTGTGGTAGAGTGTTGAAAATTGTGCTGATATCACATGATGTAAAACATGATTTTGTGGTAGAGTGTTGAAAATTGTGCTGATATCACATGATGTAAAACATCATTTTGTGGTAGAGTGTTGAAAATTATGCTGATATCACATGATGTAAAACATGATTTTGTGGTAGAGTGTTGAAAATTGTGCTGATATCACATGATGTAAAACATGATTTTGTGGTAGAGTGTTGAAAATTGTGCTGATATCACATAATGTAAAACATGATTTTGTGGTAGAGTGTTGAAAATTATGCTGATATCACATAATGTAAAACATGATTTTGTGGTAGAGTGTTGAAAATTGTGCTGATATCACATGATGTAAAACATGATTTTGTGGTAGAGTGTTGAAAATTGTGCTGATATCACATGATGTAAAACATCATTTTGTGGTAGAGTGTTGAAAATTATGCTGATATCACATGATGTAAAACATGATTTTGTGGTAGAGTGTTGAAAATTGTGCTGATATCACATGATGTAAAACATGATTTTGTGGTAGAGTGTTGAAAATTATGCTGATATCACATAATGTAAAACATCATTTTGTGGTAGAGTGTTGAAAATTGTGCTGATATCACATGATGTAAAACATGATTTTGTGGTAGAGTGTTGAAAATTGTGCTGATATCACATGATGTAAAACATCATTTTGTGGTAGAGTGTTGAAAATTATGCTGATATCACATGATGTAAAACATGATTTTGTGGTAGAGTGTTGAAAATTGTGCTGATATCACATGATGTAAAACATGATTTTGTGGTAGAGTGTTGAAAATTATGCTGATATCACATAATGTAAAACATCATTTTGTGGTAGAGTGTTGAAAATTGTGCTGATATCACATGATGTAAAACATGATTTTGTGGTAGAGTGTTGAAAATTGTGCTGATATCACATGATGTAAAACATGATTTTGTGGTAGTGTTGAAAATTATGCTGATATCACATGATGTAAAACATGATTTTGTGGTAGAGTGTTGAAAATTATGCTGATATCACATGATGTAAAACATGATTTTGTGGTAGAGTGTTGAAAATTATGCTGATATCACATGATGTAAAACATCATTTTGTGGTAGAGTGTTGAAAATTGTGCTGATATCACATGATGTAAAACATGATTTTGTGGTAGAGTGTTGAAAATTATGCTGATATCACATAATGTAAAACATCATTTTGTGGTAGAGTGTTGAAAATTGTGCTGATATCACATGATGTAAAACATGATTTTGTGGTAGAGTGTTGAAAATTGTGCTGATATCACATGATGTAAAACATCATTTTGTGGTAGAGTGTTGAAAATTATGCTGATATCACATGATGTAAAACATGATTTTGTGGTAGAGTGTTGAAAATTGTGCTGATATCACATGATGTAAAACATGATTTTGTGGTAGAGTGTTGAAAATTATGCTGATATCACATAATGTAAAACATCATTTTGTGGTAGAGTGTTGAAAATTGTGCTGATATCACATGATGTAAAACATGATTTTGTGGTAGAGTGTTGAAAATTGTGCTGATATCACATGATGTAAAACATCATTTTGTGGTAGAGTGTTGAAAATTATGCTGATATCACATGATGTAAAACATGATTTTGTGGTAGAGTGTTGAAAATTGTGCTGATATCACATGATGTAAAACATGATTTTGTGGTAGAGTGTTGAAAATTATGCTGATATCACATAATGTAAAACATCATTTTGTGGTAGAGTGTTGAAAATTGTGCTGATATCACATGATGTAAAACATGATTTTGTGGTAGAGTGTTGAAAATTGTGCTGATATCACATGATGTAAAACATCATTTTGTGGTAGAGTGTTGAAAATTATGCTGATATCACATGATGTAAAACATGATTTTGTGGTAGAGTGTTGAAAATTGTGCTGATATCACATGATGTAAAACATGATTTTGTGGTAGAGTGTTGAAAATTATGCTGATATCACATAATGTAAAACATCATTTTGTGGTAGAGTGTTGAAAATTGTGCTGATATCACATGATGTAAAACATGATTTTGTGGTAGAGTGTTGAAAATTGTGCTGATATCACATGATGTAAAACATGATTTTGTGGTAGTGTTGAAAATTATGCTGATATCACATGATGTAAAACATGATTTTGTGGTAGAGTGTTGAAAATTATGCTGATATCACATGATGTAAAACATGATTTTGTGGTAGAGTGTTGAAAATTATGCTGATATCACATGATGTAAAACATGATTTTGTGGTAGAGTGTATAAATGCAGTGATAGATTCCCAATTTTGAAAATGGCGTTCACCGTGTTTTGCATTCGAACAATTTTCCTCAAATTTCTATTATTAGAATTAACGAAGAAGATGCGTAAAATATGAAAAAAGAGTAAAAATTAATAAAAAGATGGAAATCGAAAAAAGGTTTTTAATTCAATTGATTGCGGTTTGTGAAAATATTTATTACTTATATGTTAACTTTTGAAGTACCTTTTTTCAATTCTCATCGATGAAATATAAACACGGTAAAAAGAGAAAAATGCACGTGATATGGTCGTATTAGAATATGAACATTTATATGCAAACATAAGTATTTGCCTTTGAAAAAATTGTAAAGAAAAAGAAAATATGTAAAAGGGACCACAATGCTCTCTTGCTAAATTGACATCACGACTAGACTTCGGCCAAGCACCGAGATCATACTTTTGGCCTAACGTCCGTCAATCATTCAGGGGTCTTTTCAGCTAACCGTTATTCTATTCCATTCTCGACTGAGAACATTACGTTCACATTATATAACAAAAATGCCCCAAAATGATTTTTAAAATAACCCTTTACTTTGCAAATTTTAATCATTAGTATTTGCTCAAATTCCACTCTTATTGCTTATATATTTATTACTAAAGGATATTTGGGATCTGTTTGTCTAAAGCCGAAACTATACTATTACTTCTATTAATTGTACTATTGTATTGTATTGTCGTTTAATGCTCAATTCAGTTTGCCATACTATTACAGACTAATTTACTATCTTTCAATGCTCAATTCAGAAAAAGGGTTGTGTAGTACATGTTGTGTTGTCATGACCATCCTCCCTGGCATTACCGCCTCCTTTTGAGGCGGTTTTGTATCCGTTCTGTGATCATGATATCATCTTCCCAGGAATTACCTCTTCTTTTATTTGGATGTAATATATATTCTGTTGTAATGAGATCACTCTCATAGGCATTACCTCCTCCTTTGGGGTATTGTAGTATATCTTCGTCCGTCATGATACCAGGTATTACCTACTTCTTTAGAGGGGGCCAGTATAGCATATGTTCGTACGTCATGATACAAACGTCACAGGCTAGCAAAAATATGGGACCGAATATTTGCTAGCCTGGGACATTGGTATAATGCGAGTATTATTATTGCTAATATTATTAAACATATTCCGAGATAAGCGGAGAGCACATACAGCATTTGGTATTCTCAAATTGTCACCCATTTAGTACTGACCAGGTTCAGCGTTGCTTAACTTCGGTGATCTAATAGGAACCGGTGTGTCAACGTGATGATGCAGGCATTGTTTTCAGTCGCTCTGGACTTCTCCTTACCACTGCAATCAAGAAGTGCTGATTCAAGAAAGGTGTGGTTGGGGATTGCGCAACCCTTTCTTCACAATTACACGCGGAGCTACACTTACAGGGGGTATCCATTGTTTCTGAAGACTGAAAGGGGTCCATGTACTAAACATATGATTCCTTGATTTTGACATTGGTTGATAATCGTGTTTTACGGGAATTGTGAAGTGAAAGGATTTTACAAAGTCAGCATACGTTATGTCATAATAGACCTCTTCTCTCTTCTCTTTCTCTCTCTCTCTCTCTTTCTCCATCTCTCTACTCCACCTCTCTCTCACTCTCGCTCACTTGCTCGCTCTTTCTCCCTCTATTTCTCTCTCTGACCTTGTGTATGACATTAAAGTACATCTGATAGTGATGCCCCTTTTGGGATATTTGCGGAGCATGGAGACACACCTTAATTGTCATTACTCCCAGGTGCACTCTGAATCGGAAGAGTGGTAGTACCTGCCATGATGCCATCTCATCTAAACTATCGTTTTATTTATTTGCAAAATGTGTGCCTGCAAAACAAATTAATCTATAAACAAATCGTATACAAAGCATTTGTACTGTTTCGGCATAAAATGACCCTACGACGGTAGACATGCCGTAAACCCCTACAACCAATTTCTCTATTCTCCACCTCTCTTCCCTATCTTCTCTCTCTCTCTCTCTCTCTCTCTATTAATAATTTATATCATTCTATTCCTCTTACTACTTTCCTTATTATTCGCCCTTTATTTACGGCATTCGCCATTCCTCCCACTATCTAAAACATTCATATACATATGAAGTGTGCACGGTTGTTACATTATGCATGGCCCTATGTCGAATAAGAGTAAATCAGCTAGTATGAATTTTGACAGTGGTCGATTACATACGAGTTAGGCTGACACGAACTTGGAAACGTGAGTCTTTTCCCACGAGTAAATAATCAGATAGATGAACTGTGGGTCGAGAAAGCAAAACATGGGGTCAATGAGGTTAAAGACAAAGGGAAAATCGAGTAAACAAGTTACGTGATATTTTTTAGAGACAGGGAAAAAGCCAAAGCTTTTAACAGTCGGTCCATGGAGGGCGAGCGAGACAGACACACATAACAATGTAATAATTTAAAGGAAATAGGCTCAAATGCTCCCCTCGAAAAGTCTGATCCCTCAATTTGCCTAGCAATCTAGTCGACCAACTAAGTACTAATTACTTTAGAGAAATCTGGTCTCTCTCTCTCCGGTGAAATATTATCCAGAAAATAAAACTCCCTTAAGTTCCCAAGAAGTCTTCAGTCTTCCTTTCTGGCGAAGAAAGGTGTTTATTTCAGCTAGTGAAACTGATGAAGAAACGATGGACGATCACAACCACAGCAACATGCGGAGACGACCGAAAGAGAAGGTAAAGAATTAAAAGTAATGAATGAGCACACGCGCATACGGAATATAAGGACACGCATTCATATATAACTCACCCACACACCCATTAAAGCTTTGATGCGCGCGTAGAGGTGCACATCTAAAAAGAAGATTTTTAAAATATATAAAAATATTTTAAGAACGTTTTAAAAGCAAAACGTTACACGGTGACATCAGCGTGTAGGGATTAACATGAAGCAAGTACGCCGAGGGAAATTGCAGTTTACCCTATAGAAGAACTGAAAACATCTCCTTCTCACAACCTAATCTGCCCCGCACTATTTGCCAAGACCCAGCTCATGTCGCATTACCGCAGTATAGCATCCCTGTGCGTTTTTTACAAGTACTTCCACGGAATGTGCTCCGATGAACTTACTGAACTTGTACCCCCTTAAATACTCCCGAAATAGCCTTCAATGTAGGTGTTTTTGATGCTGAAATATTTTCTAATCTAATATCTTCATACTTCGATATTCTCACATTGTTCCCTGTTTCTCCAATCGTATTACATTAACAAAACGATCCACAGTCGCATGTATATCCCGGGGACAGAGGAGATTAGTTTGACGATGTTGGGGTCTGCAGTTATTTCTTACTTGTTTTTTTTTTTCAAGGAGGTTGCCGTCTTCCCATCTAGTACTGACCAGTCTCAGCATTTCTTAACGAAAATCGGTGTGCCAATGTGATTATTAAATCGATGTGAGTCATTGAAATCACTTCTCGTAAACGCAAGCAAATAAATTGTTTTTGTGTGTTACATGTTCCACATCGCCACCGATGTGGAACATGTAACTTATTTCACCTGTAATTCCTATTCGAGCTTGTATACTATTATAAACATAGACATATCTAATCGACTACGAATAATCTAATAAATATCTACAGGCGACATTCGATAATTGTTACGACTATGGTTGAAGGTATTTCATATCTCATCAACTTCCGTACAAACAAGTTCCTGTGTTATTTGTTTTCTTTTATTTTCCGACGAAATTCTTTATTTCTTTTTTTATTTCATCTGTCGCCATCTTGATTTCATAGTTGTATTCCTGTTCTACGGATCCATGTAAACCGCCTTTGAGATTTGTTTTTGTTTTTAGTTTCTCTATATCTATGTCTTCGTTCGAAAATTACGTCTTCTTCATCTTTTTTATCTTTCTTTTCTTCTTTCTTTTTTTTTCTTTCTTTCATTTCATTTGACGCGCCATCTTTAATTCAGAATCGTATTCAACCGTCGGTAAAATAGGAAGTATCAACTTCATCATGGTCGCCATATCTAAAATCGTAAATTTTAGCCTAGATTTTTTTTCTTTTTTTTTTTGCAAATAATAATTTGTTGTCAACAATTTTTCATCATCATCATCATCATCATCATCATCATCATCATCATCATCATCATCATCATCATCATCATCCGGTTTGGGTATTTAAAGTGTTGCGGGTGCCCCGGACTCCGGAGTGGGCAATACTAGTCAACGTCTCACGCCTTCTCTCCATGCAGTCCTATCCATAGTCATGTTGCGAGCGGTCAAGTCACTTCGTACGCCTAGGGCGGGCAACCTTTTCAGAGTGAGGGCCAGGTGAGACCTTTGGAAGGAGATCGCGGGCCGGAGTGAAAAACGAAATCTCAGAATTACTATATTTTGTTTACATGAATAAATTGTACAAAAAATGCATTGAACACTCTACAAATCTGATATTTTTTCTCAAGAGACTTCTGTATGTGATGTTATAAAAGGCGCCGACCAAGAGCCATTTTGGAATCATAAAAAATAATGACTGGGGGGGGGGAGTAGCAAGTTGATCCAGCATTCGTTTTGACACACCTCACATAAGATCTCTGTTTTATGCCCGTTCTTTGTCTCTCGTTTCTTAATTGCTTCTCTCTTTCTCTTTTTCTATTTTTATCTCAGGCCAAGGATTTGAAAATAATAGTTAAAGAAAACTGAAATATACATGCATCATCGAACTGTAAATCTTAATTGAAACCTACTTTTACGTCTATGTCACAAAATGATATGAGTTTTACTGAGAGGTCCGCAGGCCGGATTGAAATAATAAAGCATAGCAGAGTGGCGGGCCGGACGCTAAGCCTTCGCGGGCCGGAGGTTTCCCGCCCCTGTCGTACGCACTCAAGCCAGGTTTTCTTTAGTTATGCATCGCATCCTCGTGCCTTAAGTATCCATGCGTATTATTGAGTTGGTGCGGGAGGTGGCGCACTGTACCTAGCCAACTCACATAAAACGCCGAGCGTGTAAGGCATCCAAAATGTCACCAATACCAAACTGCTTCTGATAGAGCATAACTGAGGGGATTCTCTCCTCTAGTTTACTGCCGCAACCCCACCTGATCATACCGTAGTCATTACGGTGAAGCCGTTGCAAGTCAGAGGCGTTTGGGGCCCATGTCTCACTGCCAGGCAAGATGGCGGGGCAAACACAGGCCGAAAAGATCTTGCCCCGAGTCCTGAAGGAAATCTGTCTAACCTTCCCCGTGCAACCAAACAGCGAGCAGTTATAGCACCTTCACAACAACAACAACCAGCATTTAACATATCGCCCAGGTAGTTTCAACATAGAATGGAGAGCCATCTGCACCAATAAGTGCCACCGTTTTACTATCTATAAAACGTGCAACACTCCAGACATCTGCAATAAACATGATCCGAGTCAATTTGATTATTAAAAAAATAATAAAATCGAATTGCTTTTTATTCATTCGAATTTTTATTTTGAAAATATTTTTTTAAATAGTTTAATTAATTTTACAAATTTAAATATATAAAAAAATTCGCCTTTATGCACGATTGTGCATCCAGGGAAAGTGAAACTAAAAATAAAAATTCAGTCAAAGGCTAAGGGGCCTAAAATAATTGCGGGTGGGGGTTAACACCGGTCGCATTTTTTTCTTTCACATGTCGCGGCCATGATGAAGTGGATACTTTCTATTTAACCCTATATTTTGTCTTTATGGATTTTATGTAAACCGCCTTCGAAATTTCGTTCTTTTTTCTCTGCATATTTGTTATTCGTTGCTTTCTTTAATTCCGTCTTCTTTTTCTTTTTCTTCTTTTTCTTCTTTTTCTTCTTCTTCTTCTTCTTCTTCTTTCCCCTCCTCTTTCTTCTTCTTCTTCTTTTTCTTCTTCTTCTTCTTCTTCTTTTTCTTTTTCTTTTTCTTTTTATTTTTTTCTTCTTCTTCTTTTTCTTTCCCCTCCTCTTTCTTCTTCTTCTTTTTCCTCTTTTTCTTCTTCTTCTTCTTCTTTTTCTTTTCTTCTTCTTTTTATTTTTCTTTTTCTTCTTCTCTTTCTTCTTTTTCTTTTTCTTCTTCTTTTTCTTCTTTTTTCTCCTTTTTCTTTTTTTCTCCTTTTTCTTTTTTTTCTTCTTTTTCTTTTTCTTTTTCTCCTCTTTTTATTCTTCTATTTCTTCTTTTTCTTTTTCTTTTTCTTTTTCTTTTTCTTCTTCTTCTTTTTCTTCTTTTTCTTCTTTTTCTTTTTCTTCTTTTTCTTCTTCTTCTTCTTCTTTTTCTTCTTTTTCTTTTTTCTTCTTTTTCTTTTTCTTCTTTTTCTTTTTCTTTTTCTTTTTCTTCTTCTTTTTTCTTCTTTTTCTTCTTTTTCTTCTTCTTTTTCTTCTTTTTCTTCTTTTTCTTTTTCTTCTTCTTTTTCTTCTTTTGCTTTTTCTTCTTCTTTTTCTGCTTTTTCTTTTTCTTCTTCTTCTTTTTTTTTCTTTTTCTTCTTCATACACATATACTACACTACCACCACCCAATGAAATCTTGGGGGTACTACACCCTTTTAAAGGGGGGTGTAATGCTATGTTGGATGGTCTCATAACAAAACAGATACTACATTACATGACTCTCATCACAAAAGGAGGCGGTAGCTTCTGGTAATACTTTCCTATCTTCCGTCTTCGAAAAAAAATATGTCACGCTCGAGGTCCAGCAGTGGCCCGGCCTTTTGTTAATACGTCGACACCTACATCTATGTAGACAACAAAAAAAGATGGAACGAAGCGAACAGGCGTGAACTACGCGTTTAAAGGGATAAGTACAGAGAATACCCCCCCCCCCGTATTCTTTCTTTTCTATTTTTCCAGACATCTGTGGCGCTCGTGACAGTGTCAACATAAGTATTCAGTTCACGATAGTCTATGACAGAATGCACTTGGCCCCTTTTGTCTGTTGTATAGCCATCAATGGTATACCCCCCTACCAAAGTCCAATTCTTCATCACTGTGCTAAAAACATGGACATGTCAGAGCTATCCGGCTAACAGACTTCTGGTGAAAATCTAAGAGAATTCGTCGTCCTCTTGTCGTTTTTACCTCTGTGTGTGTCAAGCAAAAACGTGTCGGAATCACAAATCAATGGAGCGAAACTGGCAACTTGTGTGACATTCTTTTGTGTGTCCTGCGGAAAATCTTTCCCAACTTCACATGCAACCGCTCAGCATTGCTGTTATCGGTGTCGGGGGTAGCCACCTGCAATCCAGCAAGTTAACGAATCGCTGCGACCAACGAAGACTTCATGTTGACCAAAAAATCCTGAGGAACGATCTTCGTTAGTCTATGCCGAAGTCCGACGACTCGCCTAACAAACAATTAAATAAATAAACAGTATCGGTTCCTTAGACACGTAAATCTCTTCCTTTATATGTAGCAGCAAAATACCATTGTCAATCTCTTCCTTTATATGTAGCAGAAAAAAACACTGGGCAATCTCTTCCTTTATATGTAGCAGTAACAAACCATTGCCAATCTCTTCCTTTATATGTAGCAGAAACAAACCATTGCCAATCTCTTCCTTTATATGTAGCACCAACAAACCATTGCCAATCTCTTTCTTTATATGTAGCAGCAACAAACCATTGTCAATCTCTTCCTTTATACGCAGCAGCAACAAACCATTGTCAATCTCTTCCTTTATATGTAGCAGCAACAAACCATTGTCAATCTCTTCCTTTATATGCAGCAGCAACAAACCATTGTCAATCTCTTCCTTTATATGTAGCAGCAACAAACCATTGCAATCTCTTCCTTTATATGTAGCAGAAACAAACCATTGTCAATCCCTTCTTTTATACGTAGAAGCAACAAACCATTGTCAATCTCTTCCTTTATATGCAGCAGCAACAAACCATTGTCAATCTCTTCCTTTATATGTAGAAGCAACAAACCATTGTACTTCTCTTCCTTTATATGTAGCAGCAACAAACCATTGTCAATCTCTTCCTTGATATGTAGCAGCAACAAACCATTGTCAATCTCTTCCTTTATACGTAGAAGCAACAAACCATTGTCAATCTCTTCCTTTATATGCAGCAGCAACAAACCATTGCCAATCTCTTCCTTTATATGTAGCAGCAACAAACCATTGCAAATCTCTTCCTTTATATGTAGAAGCAACAAACCATTGTCAATCTCTTCCTTTATATGTAGCAGCAACAAACCATTGTCAATCTCTTCCTTTATATGCAGCAGCAACAAACCATTGTCAATCTCTTCCTTTATATGTAGAAGCAACAAACCATTGTACTTCTCTTCCTTTATATGTAGCAGCAACAAACCATTGTCAATCTCTTCCTTTATATGTAGCAGCAACAAACCATTGTCAATCTCTTCCTTTATATGTACCAGCAACAAACCATTGTACTACTCTTCCTTTATATGTAGCAGCAACAAACCATTGCAATCTCTTCCTTTATATGTAGCAGAAACAAACCATTGTCAATCTCTTCCTTTATACGTAGAAGCAACAAACCATTGTCAATCTCTTCCTTTATATGCAGCAGCAACAAACCATTGTCAATCTCTTCCTTTATATGTAGAAGCAACAAACCATTGTACTTCTCTTCCTTTATATGTAGCAGCAACAAACCATTGTCAATCTCTTCCTTTATATGTAGCAGCAACAAACCATTGTCAATCTCTTCCTTTATATGTAGCAGCAACAAACCATTGCAAATCTCTTCCTTTATATGTAGAAGCAACAAACCATTGTCAATCTCTTCCTTTATATGTAGCAGCAACAAACCATTGTACTTCTCTTCCTTTATATGTAGCAGCAACAAACCATTGTCAATCTCTTCCTTTATATGTAGCACCAACAAACCATTGCCAATATCTTCCTTTATATGTAGCAGCAACAAACCATTGTCAATCTTTTCCTTTATATGTAGAAGCAACAAACCATTGTCAATTTTTCCTTTATATGTAGCAGCAACAAACCATTGTCAGTTTCTTCCTTCATATGCAGCAGTAACAAACCATTGTCAATCTCTTACTTTATATGCAGCAGCAACAAACGATTGTAAACTTCTTCTATTATATGTAGCAGCAAAATACCATTATCAATCTCTACGTTTATATGCAGCAGCAACAAACCATTGTCAATATCTTCCTTTATATGTGCAGCAACAAACCATTGTCAATCCCCTTCTTTTATATGCAGCAGCAACAAACCATTGTCCATCTCTTCCGTTATATGTACAGCAACAAACCATTGTCAATCTCTTCCTTTATATGCAGCAGCAACAAACCATTGTCAATCTCTTCCTATATATGTATCAGCAACAAACCATTGTCAATTTCTTCCTTTATATGTAGCAGCAACAAACCATTGTCAACTTCGTTCCTTTATATGTAGCAGAAACAAACGATTGTCAACTTCTTCTATTATATGTAGCAGCAAAATACCATTATCAATCTCTACCTTTATATGCAGCAGCAACAAACCATTGTCAATATCTTCCTTTATATGCAGCAGCAAAATACCATTGTCAATCTCTTCCTTTATATGTAGCAGCAACAAACCATTGTCTATCCAGATCTGTAATCCACGCTTCTACTTTACCTTGAGGCCAGGTATTCAAAAGTAATAGTCCCTTTCTGCTCGTAAATTGTACACTGAAATTAGCTCTGTGTGCGGGGTGCTACACAAACGCTCCCTGCTTCCATAAACTTCACACCTGCAGACTGCGTGGTACTACCGCCTTCATAGTATCGATGCCAGGGATCTTTCTCTAGTAATCTACACATCGAGCGTGTGTTACCAGTTAGTGTAGCAATCATAACGGTACCAATATTGCTTGAGGTCTGCGTAACTCCAGTTACCATACTCCCCCCTTAACCTACTTCGATCAAGAGAGACACAGTTGTACTCTCAAAATAGAACGTGAGCACCCATAGTCGAGATTTTTATAAATATTAGTATATTCTCCATTTTCGCCATTAGTTTGCGAAAGATGTACGTACTGGGTTTCTCATACCTTCTTGAACCGCTTGTATCAATTTTACATACACCCTTACTGATGCGTGGATAAAAATCCTTTACGCACGTGTGTTGATCGTCTCGTCGTCGTCATCGCCGCCACCATCATCGTACTAGGCCCAGGTTGCCTTTTCGTCCGTTGATACAAAACCACTCCGAAACTTGTTACTTTTTTTTATAAAAGATTTACTCAAAGGGTGAGAAACAGAAACTTTGCAAGCGTGTAGAAGAGAGTAAAAAAAGAGAGGGAGATGAAATAGATTTCACTATATAAGACCACCCTTCGCCTGCTGTCCTAGGTTTTAGAGACCGAACGCAAATAATAATATATATATATATATATATATATATATATATATATATATATATATATATATATATATATATATATATATTATTATTATTAATATTATTATTATTATAATTATTATTATTTACTCACTAGGAGTTCTCACACAGGTCATCAGTGATTGCTCACCGACAACTGGTGGTATTCCCTGGTGTCTGAGTGACAACAAGTCTACCCAGATTTTCAGCATTCGCCACCTCTTTTCGATAGCCACCGCAAATAAACTTGCAGTATCACAACAGCCGTTTACCATTGATTTCTCGCTGGTAAGGACCATTGGTTTTCTCTGGGATTTGGGTGGCAATAAGCCTCCCCAAGGCATTAGCAGTCTCTGCACTTCCAGTAGACGTTTGATTTGTGCTGTCCCTCCTCGGTCTTCTCATCCTCCTTGACCCTACTCAAATATTTTGTGTGGTGTCAGCCTAGGCTGGTACAATTTTTTTGGGGGGGGGGGGGGGGCTGATCGTGTTTCTTGCTATTTCTGTTCATTGGTTCATTATTTGTGTCGTGTCGGTTGAGGCCGGTGTAATTTATTGGGTGGGAGCTTATAAAGTGATGTTTCTTGAATTTTCTGTTCCTTTGTTTTTGATGTGTTCTTCTGTGGTTTTGTTTTCTTCAATTTTCAGTATTTACTTAAACAGTGCTCGATACGTGAGTAGAGCTAAGTAGTAAGTTATGACGATTTCCTCCGAGGATGAAACGCGGAAGTCTCTGTGTAGCTTAATTGCCATAAATATATTTTCATAACTTACTATATATATATATATATATATATATATATATATATATATATATATATATATATATATATATATATATAAAGATAGAAGAAAGAAACATGTACAATTCAACTCCGTCCCAGGAAGTTTTTTAAAAATGACCCTATTTCTTATATTAATTCCGTTTAAGTGCGCACCATCTACGATTTGAACTCAACATCTCACTATTGGAGTTACTTCATTTTTGAACGCTTTTCCATGCTGCCTCTACGAAAAACTTTTTCTTCTCCATCTAATTCTCCTTTTATTGGACACGTTACCAACGGACAATTACCATCTGGACAAACCCCATATCTTTTTTACACGAACTTTTTTTTCACTCTCCATTTCTTAAGATTATTTTTTCAAATGTTGAATTTTGGCTTTTCCACTGCCAACTTATCTACTTGTATAATTCCTCTGATGATAAGATGTCGATCTTTGAAAAGCCTTGGCTTAAGGAAAGAATAATAAACATAATTTTATTACAGAATATACCTTGCATTGAACAATCGAAGTTTGAAATAAATTTGGACATTCGAACATGTTTATCACTCTTCTTTCTTCTATCTTTATAATTGCTCTATCTCGTATATTGAGCTTAAACCATTTCACTATAGGTTCTATCTACTAAAAGTATACTTTTAGTTTCATATTGGATTATATATATATATATATATATATATATTATCGATAATGCTATATATACATATATATACTTTTTTTAAATTAATATTTATAAATTCATTTTTGCGTGCATATATATATATATATATATATATATATATATATATATATATATATATATATGCACGCAAAAATGAATTTATGAAAAGTTAATTAAATATATATATATATATATATCTATGTATATATTTTTTTTAGGGAATTGTCCGACTAAAGTGCATGGAATTCGTGTTACTAGGTGTTTGTGTATATGACTGTAGTGTTTAGTTTAGCTTGCAAACCAATCAGATTTATTTTTATTCTCTCCAACATGATTAAATAAATAAATAAGAAAATCGTTTCTGGAATCGAAAATCAAGGTCAAGTTGTTTTCGATACAGATACTGATTAATCGTCCAAGTATTACCTCTTATCAGAATCGGAATCCGGAATTAGAAAAATCAAAACTTTTAAGGGTATTAGAATTGGTATCGACATCGAAAAAATCGGAACTTTTAGAGTAATGGAGTTGGTATCGGAATCGGTAAAATCGGAACTTTTGAAGGTATTAGAATTGATATCGAATCGGAAAAATCGGTACTTTTGAGAATATTAGTATTGGTCTCGGAATCGGAAAAATAAGTAAGTTTGAAGGTATTAGAATTGGTATCAGAATCGGTAAAATCGGTACTTTTAGGAGTATTAGAACTGGTATCAGATTCGGTAAAATCGGTACTTTTGGGAGTATTAGAATTGATATCAGATTCGGTAAAATCGGTACTTTTGGCAGTATTAGAATTGGTATCAGATTCGATAAAATCGATACTTTTGGGAGTAGTAGAATTGGTATCAGAATCGGTAAAAACGGTACGTTTGGCAGTATTAGACTTGGTATCAGAATCGGTCAAATCTGTACTTTTGCCAGTATTAGAATTGGTATCAGAATCGGTCAAATCGGTACATTTTGTATTATTAGAATTGGTATCAGATTCGGAAAAATCGATACTTTTGGGAGTATTAGAATTGGTATCAGAATCGGTACTTTTGGGAGTATTAGAATTGGTATCAGAATCGGTAGAATCGGTACTTTTGGCAGTATTAAAATTGGTATCAGAATCGGTAAAATCGGTACTTTTGGGAGTATTATAATTGGTATCAGAATCGGTAAATCGGTACTTTTGGGAGTATTAGAATTGGTATCAGAATCGGTACAATCGGTACTTTTGGGAGTATTAGAATTGGTATCAGAATCGGTAAAATCGGTACTTTTGGCTGTATTAGAATTGGTATCAGAATCGGTAAAATCGGTACTTTTGGAAGTATTAGAATTGGTATCAGAATCGGGAAAATCGGTACTTTTGGGAGTATTAGAATTGGTATCAGAATCGGTAAAATCGATACTTTTGGAAGTATTAGAATTGGTATCAGAATCGGTAAAATCGGTACTTTCGAGAGTATTAGAATTGATATCAGAATCGGTAAAATCGGTACTTTTGGGAGTATTGGAATTGGTATCAGAATCGGTAAAATCGGTACTTTTGGGAGTATTAGAATTGGTATCAGAATCGGTAAAATCGGTACTTTTGGGAGTATTAGATTTTGTATCAGAATCGGTAAAATCGATACTTTTGGCAGTATTAGAATTGGTATCAGAATCGGTAAAATCGATACTTTTGACAGCATTTGAATTGGTATTAGAATCGGTAAACCTGGTACTTTTGGCAGTATTAGAATTGGTATCAGAATCGGTAAAATCGGTACTTTTGGCAGTATTAGAATTGGTATCAGAATCGGTAAAATCGGTACTTTTGGCAGTATTAGAATTGATATCAGAATCGGTAAAATCGGTACTTTGGGGAGTATTAGAATTGGTATCAGAATCGTTAAAATCGGAACTTTTTTAGGGTATTAGAATTGGTATCGGAATCGAAAAAATAAGACCTTTGAGGGTACTTGAATTGGTATCGGAATCGGTAAAATCGGAACTTTTGTGGGTATTAGTATTGGTATCAGAATCGTTATAAATAGTTACTGTTGGGAGTATTAGAATTGATATCAGAATCGGTAAAATCGATACTTTTGGCAGTATTAGAATTGGTATCAGAATCGGTAAAATCGGTAATTTTGGGAGTATAAGAATTGGTATGAGATTCGGTAAAATCGGTACTTTTGGCAGTATTAGAATTGGTATCAGATTCGGTAAAATCGATACTTTTGGGAATATTAGAATTGGTATCAGAATCGGTAAAATCGATACTTTTGGGAGTATTAGAATTGGAATCAGATTTGGTATAATCGGTTCTTTTGGCAGTATTAGAATTGGTATCAGAATCGGTGAAATCGGTACTTTGGGCAGTATTAGAATTGGTATCAGATTCGTAAAATCGATACTTTTGGGAGTATTAGAATTGGTATCAGAATCGGTAAAAACGGTACTTTTGGCAGTATTAGAATCGGTACCATATTCGGTTAAATCGGTACTTTTGGGAGTATTACAATTTATATCAGATTCGGTAAAATCGATAATTTTGGCAGTATTAGAATTGGTATCAGAATCGCTAAAATCTGTACTTTTGGGAGTATTAGAATTGGTATGAGATTCGGTAAAATCGGTACTTTTGGCAGTATTACAATTGGTATCAGATTCGGTAAAATCGATACTTTTGGGAGTATTAGTATTGGTATCAGAATCGGTAAAATCGATACTTTTGGGAGAATTAGAATTGGAATCAGATTTGGTAAAATCGGTTATTTTGGCCGTATTAGAATTGGTACCAGATTCGGTTAAACCGGTACTTTTTGCAGTATTAGAATTGGTATCAGATTCGGTAAAATCGATACTTTTGGCAGTATTAGAATTGGTATCAGAATCGGTAAAATCGGTACTTTCGGCAGTATTAGAATTGGTATCAGAATCGGTAAAATCGGTACTTTTGGCAGTATTAGAATTGGTATCAGAATCGGTACAATCGGTACTTTTGGGAGTACTAGAATTGGTATCAGAATCGGTAAAATCGGTTATTTTGGCCGTATTAGAATTGGTATCAGAATCAGTAAAATCGATACTTTTGGCAGTATTAGAATTGGTATCAGATTCGTAAAATCGATACTTTTGGGAGTATTAGAATTGGTATCAGAATCGGTAAAAACGGTACGTTTGGCAGAATTAGAATTGGTACCAGATTCGGTTAAACCGGTACTTTTGGCAGTATTAGAATTGGTCTCAGAATCGGTAAAATCGGTACTTTTGGGAGTATTAGAATTGGTATCAGAATCGGTAAAATCGGTACTTTGGGAGTATTAGAATTGGTATCAGAATCGGTAAAATCGGTACTTTGGGGAGTATTAGAATTAGTATCAGAATCGGACAAATCGATACTTTTGGAAGTATTAGAATTGGTATCAGAATCGGTAAAATCGTTACTTTTGGGAGTATTAGAATTGATATAAGAATCGGTAAAATCGGTACTTTTGGGAGTATTAGAAATTGTATCAGAATCAGTAAAATCGATACTTTTTGGAGTATTAGAATTGGTATAAAAATCGGTAAAATCGATATTTTGACAGTATTAGAATTGGTCTCAGAATCGATAAAATCGGTACTTTTGGGAGTATTAGAATTGGTATCAGAATCAGTAAAATCGATACTTTTGGGAGTATTATAATTGGTATCAGAATCGGTAAAATAAGTACTTTTGGCAGTATTAGAATTGGTATCAGAATCGGTAAAATCGGTACTTTTGGGAGTATTAGAATTGATATCAGAATCGGTAAAATCGATACTTTTGGCAGTATTAGAATTGGTATCAGAATCGGTAAAATCGATACTTTTGGCAGTATTAGAATTGGTATCAGAATCGGTAAAATCGGTACTTTTGGCAGTATTAGAATGGTATGAGATTCGGTAAAATCGGTACTTTTGGCAGGATTAGAATTGGTATCATATTCGGTAAAATCGACACTTTTAGGAGTATTAGAATTGGTATCAGAATCGGTAAAATCGATACTTTTGGGAGAATTAGAATTGGAATCAGATTTGGTAAAATCGGTTATTTTGGCAGTATTAGAATTGGTATCAAAATCGGTAAAATCGATACTTTTGGCAGTATTAGAATTGGTATCAGATTCGTAAAATCGATACTTTTGGGAGTATTAGAATTGGTATCAGTATCGGTAAAAACGGTACGTTTGGAAGTATTAGAATTAGTACCAGATTCGGTTAAACCGGAACTTTTGGCAGTATTAGAATTGGTATCAGATTCGGTAAAATCGATACTTTTGGCAGTATTAGAATTGGTATCAGAATCGGTAAAATCGGTACTTTTGGCAGTATTAGAATTGGTATCAGAATCGGTAAAATCGGTAATTTTAGGGAGTTTTAGAATTGGTATCAGAATCGGTAAAATCGGTACTTTTGACAGTATTAGAATTGGTATCAGAATCGGTAAAATCGGTACTTTTGGCAGTATTAGAATTGGGATCAGAATCGGTAAAATCGGAACTTTTGGGAGTATTAGAATTGGTATCATAATCGGTAAAATCGGTACTTTGGGAGTATTAGAATTGGTATCAGAATCGGTAAAATCGGTACTTTTGAAAGTATTAGAATTGGTATCAGAATCGGTAAGATCGATACTTTTGGCAGTATTAGAATTGGTATCAGAATCGGTAAAATCGGTACTTTTGGCAGTATTAGAATTGGTATCAGAATCGGTAAAATCGATACTTTTGGAAGTATTAGAATTGGTATCAGAATCGGTAAAATCGTTACTTTTGGGAGTATTAGAATTGATATCAGAATCGGTAAAATCGGTACTTTTGGGAGTATTAGAAATTGTATCAGAATCAGTAAAATCGATACTTTTGTGAGTATCAGAATTAGTATCAGAATCGGTAAAATCGATACTTTTGGCAGTATTAGAATTAGTATCAGAATCGGTAAAATAAGTACTTTTGGCAGTATTAGAATTGGTATCAGAATCGGTAAAATCGGTACTTTTGGCAGTATTAGAATTGATATCAGAATCGGTAAAATCGATACTTTTGACAGTATTTGAATTGGTATTAGAATCGGTAAACCTGGTACTTTTGGCAGTATTAGAATTGGTATCAGAATCGGTAAAATCGGTACTTTTGGCAGTATTAGAATTGGTATCAGAATCGGTAAAATCGATACTTTTGGCAGTATTAGATTTGGTATCAGAATCGGTAAAATCGATAATTTTGGCAGTATTAGAATTGGTATCATCTTCGGTAAAATCGACACTTTTGGGAGTATTAGAATTGGTATCAGAATTGGTAAAATCGACACTTTTTGCAGTATAAGAATTGGTATCAGAATCGGTAAAAACGGTACTTTTTGCAGTATTAGAATTGGTATCAGATTCGGTTAAATCGGTACTTTTGGGAGTATAAGAATTGGTATCAGATTCGGTAAAATCGATACTTTTTGGAGTATTAGAATTGGTATCAGAATCGGTAAAATCGATACTTTTGGGAGTATTAGAATTGGTATCAGAATCGGTAAAATCGGTACTTTTGACAGTATTAGAATTGGTATCGGAATCGGTAAAATCGGTACTTTTGGAAGTATTAGAATTTGTATCAGAATCAGTAAAATCGATACTTTTGGAAGTATTAGAATTGGTATCAGAATCGGTAAAATCGATACTTTTGGGAGTATTAGAATTGGTATCAGAATCAGTAAAATCGGTACTTTTGGGAGTATTAGAATAGGTATTAGAATCGGTAAAATCGATACTTTTTGGAGTATTAGAATTGGTATCAGAATCGGTAAAATCGGTACTTTTGGCAGTATTAGAATTGGTATCAGAATCGGTAAAATCGATACTTTTGGGAGTATTAGAATTGGTATCAGAATCGGTAAAATCGATACTTTTGGCAGTATTAGAATTGGTATTAGAATCGGTAAAATCGATACTTTTGGCAGTATTAGAATTGGTATCAGAACTGGTAAAAACGGTACTTTTGGCAGTATTAGAATTGGTATCAGATTCGGTTAAATCGGTACTTTTGGGAGTATAAGAATTGGTATCAGATTCGGTAAAATCGATACTTTTTGGAGTATTAGAATTGGTATCAGAATCGGTAAAATCGGTACTTTTGGCAGTAATAGAATTGGTATCAGAATCGGTAAAATCGATACTTTTCGGAGTATTAGAATTGGTATCAGAATCGGTAAAATCGGTACTTTTGACAGTATTAGAATTGGTATCGGAATCGGTAGAATCGGTACTTTTGGGAGTATTAGAATTGGTATCAGAAATCGGTAAAATCGATACTTTTGGGAGTATTAGAAATGGTATCAGAATCGGTAAAATCGATACTTTTGGCAGTATTAGAATTAGTATTAGAATCGGTAAAAGCGATACTTTTGGAAGTATTAGAATTTGTATCAGAATCAGTAAAATCGATACTTTTGGAAGTATTAGAATTGGTATCAGAATCGGTAAAATCGATACTTTTGGGAGTATTAGAATTGGTATCAGAATCGGTAAAATCGATACTTTTGGGAGTATTAGAATAGGTATCAGAATCGGTAAAATCGATACTTTTGGGAGTATTAGAATTGGTATCAGAATCGGTAAAATCAGTACTTTTGGGAGTATTAGAATTGGTATCAGAATTGGTAAAATCGATACTTTTGGCAGTATTAGAATTGGTATCAGAATCGGTAAAATCGATACTTTTGGCAGTATTAGAATTGGTATCAGAATCGGTAAAATCGATACTTTTGGCTGTATTAGAATTGGTATCAGAATCGGTAAAATCGATACTTTTGGGAGTATTAGAATTGGTATCAGAATCGGTAAAATCGATTCCTTGTCGGAGTATTAGAATTGGTGTCAGAATCGGTAAAATCGGTACTTTTGGCAGTATTAGAATTGGTATCAGAATCGGTTTAATCGATACTTTTGGCAGTATTAGAATTGGTATCAGAATTGGTAAAATCGATACTTTTGGGCGTATTAGAATCGGTATATGAATCAGAAAAGTCGGAACATTTGGGGTACTGGAGTTGGTATCGGAATCGGTAAAATCGGAACTTTTGGGGGTATTAGAATTAGCATCGGAATCGGGAAAATTTTAGCTTAATTTCGGATTTCAAAAACGATTCTCTTATTTATTTATTTTTTGTTTCTGTTGCAAAACTTAATTTTCCATCGCTGGTGCTAATGATAAAATGATAAATTTTTATAGATATGTAACTACCAGTAAAACTAAAATTTATAGAAAATAATAACGAATTGAAGTAAAATTTGCACCAGAGAATATGACACAGGTAAAATGGCACAAGTGGATAAATTGGGGGAAAATGGCACAAATGAAAATTATAGATGAAAATTTCACAATGAGTTTATCAATAATTTTAGAATTCAGAATTGGAGATCAGTTTCGCATATAAATTTAACGTAAAATTGGTTAAAGGAAATAAATATTGTGTTTTGTTGGCGAAGAGAGGATTTAAAAAATCACCCTCTCTAAACCCTACCTCTGACCCTAAATCCGGGTGACAAGAATACCCCTGAAAAACAACTAGCCTCTATTAACCCTAAAACTCTCACTAAGTCCGGGTGGCAGCCCCCCCTAAAAAAAATCTCTCCCTTAACCCTACCACAAACTCTAAGTTTGGGTTGCAACAGCCCACTAAAAATAAGCCGCAATTAACTCTACCACTAACCCTAAGCCTGGTAATACGAAAATTTAGAAAATATCAACTCTATAACTAAATATTGAGAAATTTTAAAAGAATCGGAATCGGAATAAGTAATTGTATCGGAATCGGGAATTTAGGACAGAATCGGTAATTGTATCGGAATCGGGAAATATATTGGAATCGTCCCATCAGTAATGTATACTATTTCATGCATATACAAATATATTATAATATTGTAAGATAATATAATATATGACATATATATTTTTCAGTATTCACTTCAACAGTGCTCAGTACGTTGATAGAGCTTAGTAGTAGTATTAAAATATACTTATGGCAAGTAAGCTACATAGAAACGTTTATGTTTCATTCTCGAAGGAAATTATCTGTGTATTGATTTACTCCTCTCCAGGAGTTAGGCACAAGGTCAGTTTTTTCCTACTCCCACAAGTAAGATGTGACCCAAGATAGGGTCGGGAAAGTGGGGTTTTAAAAACCAGCGCCCGAGAGGTGAGCACTCTGGCCATTTAAAAATTGTCTGGGCAGCCCCGTCGGCATTCCTCGGTAGGGGCGCCTCAGACAGTAAGCAATAAACTTACTCCTCCCCAAAGAGGGGAGGCAAAGCCTGGGAGGGTGGACCTCCTAGAACTGCACAGGACAGACCCATTGACCGGCGTAAGTCAAGCCCCGAAGGCCAAGACAATACCAGTCTATGGGGTGCAGTATCCATCGGAACAGATACTACACTTTGATCTTAGCCAAATGTGTAGCCTACTTGTCATTATTATATATTTTCATACGATGTGTGTGTGTTTTGAGACAAAACAAGCATGTATGGTGGCTGTCCAGTGCACTGTCAGCCTGATTAGTTAAAGATTAACGATACGGATTATCGAAACAGATTAATGATGCTGATTGGCACGATAGCGATAATCAATGCCAGTTGGAAAGGATTACAGCTGAAACTAATGCGGCGTTGTCACGTGAATGTCGGGTGACGAGTCCGATAAATTTAATCAGCTGTCCCTCGTTGGTGACGGAAGGTCCAATTTGGGGAAACGGCGCTCTCACATGAATATCAAAACGGCGTTTCACGACGAATAAATTGTCCGGAACAATTTAAATTCTGAAACGTTGTTAACAAAAAATAGTATGGCTGACAATGAGATACGCGAAATATGAAAGCATCGTTAAAGGGTGATGGTATGTTGCGCGTTCTTATGTACTTGCCCCCCCCCCCCCCACGACGAGGACAGTGTTAGACACAAAGTCGGTTTTTAATGTGAGGGAAAATCCAACTAGCCCAAAAAGGATTTGTCCGGATTGTGACAAAAATTTTAATTGCCTCAGTCTAGAAGGACTTCTCCTTAACTGACCGAGGACAAAAAAGACTAAAGGACGCATCGGAACAGATACTACACTTTGTTCCTACCTCATCCTCAGTTGTTTAATATCGTTGGGTACCTTAGCTAGTATATATATATATATATATATATATATATATATATATATATATATATATATATAATATTAAATAATTTTTTTATATTTTTTTCCTTACGTACGACGTCGTTTTGAGCTTATGGCTCTCATCAGCGCAGGGAAATAACAATCTCAGACGATCATAGGGCGCGAACCCCGTTCAAAGATACACCTTGAATATGTAGCCATTCACCGGGTCCAATTAGGCCACAAGAGATTGCCACATAATAATATGTGCGTGTGTGTGTATTAAAAAAAGACGGCATTTCATTTTCATATCATATCGTGCATTTTATCCTATATATATATATATATATATATATATATATATATATATATATATATATATGTATATACATATATTAGTAAAGGGTTGTACTCGTTTAAAAAAAACCGTTTCAATTACAAAATTTAAATGCATTCTATACAGTGGAACTCTTTATTAATACTTATGACGTGCGACCAGAGCACACGTCACTTGTGGACATTATTACACAACGAGTTTCGTTAACATCTGAAGCACATAATGTTTATAACTTGAAAAAGCGTCTGTAAAGTTGAAATGTACATGAGAGCGTGATGGCGTTCTACACATATGAGAGATTTAAAAGTTTGACTACTAGTTATAAACTACTTGCCGTTATAATTCAAAAATGAGCACAACAGTAAAGTCATAATTTGTAAAGACAATAAAACTAATACTGCCTGAAGATGATTTGACGATTCAAATCGAAAGTACTTGCAAAAAAGAATGGAACAAGAAATCCATGGATCATATTTACATCAATTTGACCGAAACATTAGATGGACAATTCGGAAAATTGAAAAAATAAAAAAAAGTCGCATCAAACAAAACCACTCCGTGTTATTTAATAATGTTTGCCTATATATATATATATATATATATATATATATATATATATATATATATATATATATATATATATATATATATATATATATATATATATATTGTGCTGTGACGGCATTATTTTATATATATATGTGTGTATCTGTGGATGTATTTGTGGATGTTTATATGTCTGAGTGTGTGTCTCTGTTAGTGTGTTTAAACCCGGGCAATTTGCCTCCGATATGAGGAGGGGGGGGGGGGGAGATTATTAATTCCGTATCAAACAAGTGATTATCTCTGAATAAATTAAAAGATTACCGTAATCCGTTCTAATTCGGTCAATATGTACGTTACGCAAACACTTAATTGACAAAAGGCGCTTGGAAAAACTTATCCGAACAGCAACTACTTCATGTCTGTGACTCTATTTTAAGCTTGAGTAAATTAACCTTTTCAACTAACCTCTTCAATATAATATATCAAGGTGGGAGATGGATAAGTTAGATAGTTTTGATTAACAGATAATTTTCTGTTCGGTTGTACTTGAGACGGTCAAGGATGAAGCTGTCTAGTATGGGTTATAAGGTCAAAATCAGATGAACGTGGCAACGAGAGGTACAAAAGACAACCAGATGATGAATTACGTGTACACACCGGTTCCCGTTAGATGACCAAAGTTAAGCGACGTTGAGTTTGGTCAGTGGCAGATGGGTGACCGTCAGGGACTGTATGTAGGAGGACGTCGACATCTCCGTACAGAAACTGCAAAACCTAACGTCGTTATCTCCCCTGACCAGGATATACATGCGACTGGAGACTACTTGTGAATTTAATATTCCCTAGAAACTTCCTCCATCGGGGAAAGCCGACTCAACTCGTACAGGGTAGATGCCGCTCCGTTTGGTTTTTTGGGGGGTGGGGGTAATAAGCTACTACACTGAACCCTAACCCTAACCCTGATCCTAACCCTAACCCTAACACTAACACTAACCCTAATCCTAACCCTAACCCTAACCCTAACCCCTAACTCTAACCCTAACCCTAACCCCTAACCCTAATCCCTAACTCTAACTCTAACCCTAACCCTAACTCTAATTCTTTTCCAAGGATTACTCCTCTTATACTTAATCCTAATCAAGTGACATCAAGTACCATGTTTTAATCTTTGGTATGACTTGACGGAGGATCGAACCCTAGTCTCCAGGCCCATTATGCAAAATGGGCGACACTGAGCGGACGTATTTAATATGAGCTAGCAAATCAGAATAGAATGCCTGATTTTATTACCCCTTTACTACCTACTCATTTACTACAACCAATAAGTTCTCCAACCTTTGTCTTAAAATATGTGCGCGCTCTTCCCTTCTAAGTGGGCCAAACAAACAAAGGATGATTTAACCATGACTCAGAAAAAGTAATTTCTCTTGTCACATTATTCTTTTGTTAACTATTGACATTTAAAAGTATTGTATCTACTTTACAATCTAATATATGAGATTTCAAATATATATTTTTTGCACTGTATGTAGGAAGGGGCGGATGTGTAAGAATAGGATTAGTAAATTTACACGTACGGTTGAAAATTAGGTAAAATGGAATTTTCCCATTAGAATTCAAGTAAGGTTACGTGTTCCGGCAGTAACTACACTGAAGAAAGAAAACAAACAAAGAGATTTTAAGCCTAGATGCATTTGTGATGTTTCTCTATTATCAGGTTGGAAAGAAAGTAATGTATTTTTTACTTCATCACTTTGCAGCCTCCTAAGTTGTACACAGTTCTAGATTTGTTGGTGAATTGGTGTCTTAATATCTTGCTTTGCCTTTCAGATATAGTAATTAGTTGGAAAATATTACGTTTAACGGTCTTAGTCGTCAAAAAATGGATATTAGTGAGGAGCATCTGAGACATTGCATGCTCTATGAATTCAAAAAGGAAAACTCAGCTGCAGAAGCTACAAGGAATATTGGAACTGGCTATGGGATAAATGTTCTGAATGATCGAAAATGTCAACGGTGATTTTCCAAATTTTCTTCTTGAAACTTTAACCTGTCAGATCGGCGACGTTCGGGAAAGCCAAAATCAATTGATAAAGACGCCATTAAAGACGCTGTGGAGGCCAATCCAAAGTTAACCAGCAGAGAATTAGCTCAACAATTCAATACAACCCATACTACAATTATTTCATGCCTTCACGAGTTAGGAAAAGTTTAAAAACTTGGACTCTAGGTTCGCCACGATTTGACCGCCGCTCAACGAAATCAATGATTGACTGTTTGCATATCTTTGCTTTCGAGGAATCATCGATAACCATTTTTGCAAAGAATTGTGGCTGGAGATGAACAATGGGTTCTTTACAAGAATACCCAATGCAAAAGACATTGATTAGACCGAACCCAAAGTCCACAGCCTGTTCCGAAACAAGGACTACACCCAAAGAAGGTTATGCTCTCTTTATGGTTGGACATGAGAGGACTGATTCATTATGAGTTACTAGAGAATAATCAAACAATCACAGCAGTAAAATATTGTTCGCAGCTGGATGATCTAAGAATTGCTCTATCAAAAAACGACCAGCATTACTCAATAGGAAGGGTGTAGTGCTTCAGCATGATAACGCGAAATCTCACACAGCAAAACTCACTCAGGAAAAAGTCATGTGTGTCAATTGGGAAGTTTTACCTCATACGCCTTATTCACTTGACATTGCTTCATCTGACTACCATCTTTTCCGGTTGTTGCAGCATCACTTAAACAATAACATTCATGAAAATGACGACCAACTCAAAAATGACTCAAACTTGTTTTTCTGTAAAACAATCAGAGAATTGTTTTGAAGAAAACATGAAGAAGCTAGTTGATCGTTGGACAGAAGTCATAGAAAATGAGAGAAATTATTGTAAAGATTAAAAATGCCTTAATGTGAATGTTTCAAATGAAATAAATGTGTTGGACAAAAACGACATTACTTTATTTCCAACCTGATAATAACGTTTATGACAACTGTTATTGAGAAGAAGAAGAAGAAGAAGAAGAAGAAGAAGAAGAAGAAGAAGAAGAAGAAGAAGAAGAAGAAGAAGAAGAACAACAACAACAACAACAACAACAACAACAACAACAAAGAAAAGAAAGATTGAAACTTCGGCTGCCACCTCACCACTGCGACTACAGAAATGCGATCAGCTGATTATGTCAGCAAAATTGACGCACCGTGTGTATTGAAGAACAGACTAGCTATGCTATATAGAGTGACTTTTGATTTTTTTGTCTTTACATATTTTCAATCTACTTATTTCTTGTTTAATTAGAATTATTATCCCACTGTAACTACCAGTTATTCACTTCAATAAACAATCGATCAATAAAAAAAAATAAATATAAAACCCAATAATAATCTGTACGTCACGTAGAAACGAGAAATACACACGGAAAGTCTTAGACGTTGCGGGGCACCACCATGATAGGCATGGCGTTGCCTCGGATAGTTTTATGCAAAGGGGGTAAAAAGTGGATGGAAGTCTTTCGTAGAAACTTCAGATACTTCTGATTTTTTGTGAAATGTTCCCAATAGAGATTAATTAATAAATCTTCTCCAAATTTCAGTTTCTTTGGAGTATTTTAAATGTTTTAGAGAGCATAATATGAACAGAACATCCAATTTGAAAATTTAAATATATCCGATTTGCATTAAGTTTTATCCATAGTCATTAGACAACAATTAATCAAGATTTTCTGAATTTCAATTTCTCTCTCTCTCTCTCTCTATATATATATATATATATATATATATATATATATATATATATATATATATATATATATATATATATATATATATATATATATATGAAGTAAAAAATATTTGGAAGGAAGATAAGGATGTCGTAGTTTGCTTGAAGCATTGTGTTTAGTATGTAAGAAGTTGAATTTTTTCGAAGGCGGTGAAAATGCAATTGGGTAGAAAAAACCCGAGACAAATAACAATATTGAATAATTCAAAATGTTCAGTTAAATATTTATTATATTATTATTTATATATTATTATATTAATTATTTAAATAAATCACTTCCATAAACAATCGATCAATAATAAAAAAATATATATATAAAAAACAATAATAATATGTAGGTCACGTAGAAACGAGAAATACACACAGAAAGTCTTAGACGTTGCGGGATGACACCATGATAGGCATGGCGTTGCCTCGGATAATGGTTAAGGAGAGGATATAGTTTCATGCAAAGGGGGGTAAAAAGAGGATGGAAATCCTTCGTAGAAAATTCAGATATCCCTGATTTTTTGTGAAATGGTAATAATACATATTAGACATCAAATAATTAATCTTCTCCAAATTTCAGTTTCTTTGGAAGTATTTTAAAGATGTTTTATGAGCAAACAATTAATAATCTGCACGTCATGTAGAAACGTGAAGTCTTAGACGTTGCGGAATCGCATGATAGGCATGACGTTGCCTGGAATGATAGCTAAGAAGATGACGTTGTCTGGGATGATAGCTGGAACATCCGAGCCGTCTCTTGGGGCTTGTTATTACAAATGATTATCACCCGTCCAATGTCTTATATGAAACGGGAAGTATTGGTTCACTTGTGTGTGTATATCTTGAGAGAGAAAAGGAAGAGAGAGAGAGAAAGAGATAAAGAGAGCGAAAAGTGAAATAAAGAGAGAGAGAACGTGTGAGAGAGAGAGAAAGGGAAATAGATGGAGAGAAAGAGAGACAGGAAGAGGTAGAAAAGGGAAGAGAAAGAGGGAGAGAGAGGAAATGGGGAATAAAGGGGAGAGAAAGAGAGAGAAAGAGGGGGAGAGAAAGAGAAGGGAGAGAAAGAGCGAGAAAAGTGAAATATAGAGAGAGAAAAAGTTACAGAGAAAAGGAGAGAAAGAGAGAGAAAGGGGAAATAGAGAGAGGGTGAGATAACTCAGATAGACAGAGTCTGAGAAAATAAGATCGTTTGACAGTCAGTCTGTAACCTGCAAACGTAAGAGATAGAGAGAGAGAGATAAAGAGAGAGAAGGAGCAAGAGAGAAAGAGAGATAGAGAGAGAAAGAGATCAATATAGTAAGAGAGAGGGGGGATAACTCAGATAGATAGATAGATAGATAGATAGATAGATAGATAGATAGATAGATAGATAGATAGATAGATAGATAGATAGATAGGCAGGCAGGCAGGCAGGCAGGCAGGCAGGCAGGCAGATAGATAGATAGATAGATAGATAGATAGATAGATAGATAGATAGATAGATAGATAGATAGATAGATACTGAGGAAATAAGAAGTCCATTCGACAATCAGTCTGTACTTGCAAACGTCTGAATTTTTAACGGGAAACGTTTGCCCTATCTGTTAGCGTCAATATAGCCGAATGTGAAAACTGAGGTCGCTGTAATCGTATTAGGGCAATACACAACGGGTCAAAGAAAGGACTCTTTGAATTAATTAGCTTTGATTGATTGCTAAAATTTGAAAAACGCACCTGGGCAGTGCTTTGTCCCGCATTGGATTCGCCCTTCAATCAGCTCTTAAGGCGACCAGAATAAATTGCACCTGAAACAGTGTGCTTCACCAGAAAAACTAGCTGTCCCGGTCCGACGTTGCCCAGAAATATTTTTATTTTAGCTTCTTTTTTTATTTTAATTATGCTTTTTCTTTTTTTGTTTTATCAAATTATTATTTTTAAATAGAATTTTAAAAATTAAATGCTTTATTACGGTGTCGTTTGGTTATGAAACTATTCGGTTCTGTAGAAGTTTTTAGTTTTAAAATGGCTGCCATCGAAACAACATTAAAGTTATTAGCAAATTTTCATGCGTTAAAAGATTGAACATTTTGGAAGTTATTTACATGCAATTATTTTATTGGTGAAATGTTCCCTTAAATTAAACAAAAACCACCGAAAAACATTAAAACGTTTTTACTCATTTTCTTATCGAATATATAAAGTAAAATCGGTCTCTTTCTCGTTTCTTTGTCATCGATAGCTTTCTTCCTACAGAACCAATATTTGATTATGGTTCATCAATTTTTCTTCTGAATGATTGCAGCATGTTGTTAATAAGAATAAAATGTAATTCTATTTATTTCCTTCCATTAATTACTTTGTCCGGGTTGGAATTACTTTCAAATGACCGCCATTCTCTTTGATCGGAACAAAAGAATCTAATATATAAAATAAAGTCAGTCACTTTATAGTTTCTTTGTCATCGATAGCTTTCGTCCTACGAATTCAATATTTGATTATGGTTCGTAATGTAGAGATTAAAACAACATTACCTTAACAAAAATAAGTTATAGTTTTGTAGCAATTTGTTTCGATTAATAATTTAATGATTAGAATAATTAGGTTATATTATTGCGATATCCTTTGGTCATTAAATTATTACTATCTAAATTATTATATCGTTATAAAACTAGAACTAAATGTTGTCATGGTAATGTCGTTTTAATTTCTATTCATAAAATTAGTCGATGTAAATGGCTTCCAAATCTTTCAATCTTATAATACATGAAGATTTGCTCAGAATCTTAAAGCCATAAATGACTTTCTATTTTACAGTTAAAAGTATTTTTAAAGAGTAAACTATTAGTAAAAGCTTGCACAAAAATTAGGATTAACTATGTTTACTAAAAAGAATGTAAAGTAATTTAGTTGAAACTTTCAAACATTGCGGCGATGGGACAGGGCCTAGGATTTGGTAGACAGTGCGAGACCTATTAAGTTAGAGACTGTTTTTTACCCTGTTCAAAAGTACCCTGTCCCATTGCCGCAATTTTACCGCAATTTTGCCTCCTTGTGCTTATTTGACAAGTACCTCCACGGAATGTGCTCCGATGAACTTACTGCACTTTTATCCCCTCCCCCTCAACGTAAATACCACCGACCAGCCGGACTAGCAGCAAAAAAACACTTGTTCCCGGTAGAGGTTACCAAATATCGGAAAACATTCTACTCTAATAGCTTCTTTCCTCGGACCGCTTGTCTTTGGAATTCCCTCCCTGTTCCCTGTTTTCCCGACTGTATCAACATGAAGAAATTTAAATCTAATGTGAACAGATATTTTGCTGCACGACTCATCACTTGTAAATATGGCTCCTAATCACAGTAGCCCCTTACGTCTCTGTGGCAATATGTCTTGTCTGGGGTGAGACAAGGGTGAAGAAACTAGTGGTTGTTGCACCAGCAAATATGTGGCAACAATACTACATGCATGAGCGAATAGTGGCTTTATAGAGATACGGGATACTGGCAGGTGTGAGAAGTTTTCTGGCCCGGTAAAGGGAGCCTACTTTCTTTGCAGCAGATTTGGCAGCATAAGTTGGAATTAAACGGTATTCTGTACGTATAATTAATAGGATAGGTTGAAAATACTAAAAGGATAAGACTTATTGGGTAGATATGTAATATATTTACTCGGGTAGATATATATTTAAAAAATGTTATCGTCCCGTAAAGCCTTCTTCTTTACTGGTCCCTAAATCCGAAAGAGTGCTGCAGTAAAACTAAAGAATCTAAACAAGAACAGTAGCAATTCTGCAGTCTAGTTAACAGCATTAAAAAGGGTTGAAAAAATATATTCAACAAATAACTGTTACCAAACGTAATAAAATTTACTTTTCTACCAACTTGCGTATTTTTTGTTTTTATTTTTAAGTCTTTATTCTAATTTGATTTAAAATACGATCCGATTGTTGGCAAATTCAAAATTGCTGACGGACAGCTTTTCCGTAATCGCCGAAGTTAATTGGTGGGTTTTTCATCTTTTGGGATTGAAAAGATAAAAAATCAAATATACAACAAATAACTGTTCAAAACGCAATAAAATATACTTTTCTGTAGAATTGAAAAGAAAAAATAACAAAAAAAAATGTTATGAGACTTCGGTTATTTCCGGAAACTTATGTCAGCCATTTTTAATTAGCTTGCAATAATATCGTATTTTAACGAAAAATTAAATTGAAATAAAAACGATTTCAAAGACGTAAAAACAAAAACAAAACGAACTACGCAGGTAGGTAGAATAGTAACTTTTATTGCGTTTTGTAACAGTTATTTGTTGAATATTTGTTTTTGTTTTTTACCTCTTTTTCCTGTTAAGTATATTACACAATCACCAGAAAGTATTTTAATACCTTACATTTTCGTTGTAGTAAAATGTCGACATTCTTTTAACACCAAACTTTACATAAACAGTCAGCTACCTAGGCCCCGCTGGAGGGAGAAAAAGAGAGAACGTCCGCTCACTTCGACTACAAGTCTTGTTCTCTGCTCTGTTTTGACATCAACATGTTAAATAACCTTTGAAAAGGTACATTTTATTCATCTTTATTCACACTTCATTCACATTTCATATTTTTTATGATTTTAACATTTGAAGGAAACTTGTTTTTGAATTTTCGTTGTGTGAATAAGATTTAATCAATAATCCTTTGTTAACGTCATCCGTCTGTTCCCCTCTTATATAAACTGATCAAATCTTTCTCTTTTTTCTCAACTGTAAGAGAGAGCGGTTGTGTTTGAGGGCAGCTACTCCTCTCCACTTTAGGGGATGGTTTGAGGATATTATGTAAATATACTGTAAACTGGATGAGAAAAATAAACACTCTGGGGCATTGTTAAACCCAAGATTATTTTATGCTGTTATACATAACTTTTACAGCAACTGTTTTGTAAGTAGAAGGAGACGACTTTTCAAGAAAAAAGAGAGATGACACTATCCACTAATCAATAACTTACGACGTGTCAACAAAGCAAGACTAAAGCTGTTACGTTTGACCCGTTTTTTACTAGTTCCCAAAATGCGAAAGTTATTGCATAAAAAATGAAGAATTTAAAACTAGAAAGCTTTTTAGTGTACAGTTTATTGCAGTAGACTGTTGACTTCCTCTTAGCGCACACCGCTTTACAGATACAGTTAACTCCCCAACCCTAGCTGCAGGACCAAAAGGCGAGGCATATGCTCTCTTCAGCTGCAAGATTCATTCTTTGCTCTCTATCCATCGGCTACAGTGAACATGTTACATAATCTTTTGTTTATGCCATTCGACGTCAGCTATGAGGTTAATAGCTGCGACCGATTCCTGAACACAGCTTTCTCGGACAATAGATTTCTTTTGTTGGTCGTGCTTTTCAACCTACTTACGTCATGGACAAGGAATGTTTTCGCTTTGTTCATTTCTTTCCAAAATAATTATTTGTTCTTTTTATGTTGACCTCTAATCCGTCTACAGATTATCAGAGTTCAAAATCCACATCCTGCCTAATAACATTATACTATAATCTCAATAAAAAAACAGAAATTGGCTCTAGAGAACCTGAGAGGATGCAAAAAAAAAACGATGATGGATAGCGCCAACAATAAATTTAAGTTTCCAGTCACCACGTACGCTTCTTACGTGGTGACTGGAAACTTAAAAAGGCTTATTGTCATTCAACTTGTGTTTTAATAGTGATATAAAAGAGGCGGCGGTACTGGAAATCTGAGGAGACGCTGATTTTTTTACCAGTAAAGGGACACTTGTAATAATTTTTTTACACGCATACTCTTACTCCCCATTACTTTATATTTTTTCAATTTTTTTCAAATTTTAAATTTTGGCGTTTCCACTGCTAACTTATCCATCTATGTAATTCCTCTGATGATAAGATTCTAATCTTTAAAAAGCATTGGCTTAAGGAAAGAAAAATAAACATGTTTTTTATCGAGTACACCTTGCATTGAACAATCGAAGTTGAAATAGATTTGTCATTCGTACATCTTTATCTCTCTTCCTTCCTTTATCTTTATAATTGTTCTATCTCGTATATTGAGCTTAAACCATTTCACTATAGGTTCTATCCTCTAAAAATATACTTTTAGTTGATATTATATATATATATATATATATATATATATATATATATATATATATATATATATATATATATATATAAAAGTGAGTTGAGATTAACAAAATTAGAACATTATCTATATCAATTCCAAGAATTCAAACCCAAGGATTATTTGGTGTACGATCGTTTCCAATGCAATCCAGATTTTTTTTAATTTTGTATCATGCTTTAGATGAATCCAACCCGTCTCTTCATCATCGCTCTTTACAACATCACATACATAAGTCATTTAAGAAAAAAACATAAGATTTTAGTATTATTTTTTTACAAAACAGTTATTCAGACAATGTTAGAGACATAAGCTCTTATTATGCAACCATATATTACTGCATCAGTCAATTAAGAAAATTACAAGAGCAATGGAAATACATTAGAAACAGCAAATTAAATATTTAAAATATAAAATGAACCAATAATAATAATAATAATAATAATAATAATAATAATAATAATAATAATAATAATAATAATAATAATAATTAAATTAAATTAAATTAAAAAATGGTGCCGGCCTAGGCTGACACCAGACAAAATATTTGTAGAGGGTCGAGGAGGATGAGAAGACCGAGGAGGGACAGCACAAACCAGACATCTACTGGAAAAGTGCGGAGAATGCTGGGACATTGAGGAGGCTTATTGCCACCCTAATCTCAGAGAAGACCAATGGTCCTTACCAGCGAGAAATCAATGGTAAGAAGCTGTTGTGATACCGCAATATTATTTGCGGTTGTTATCGAAAAGAGGTGAAGAATACTGGAAATCTAGGGAGGCTTGTTGTCACTCAGACTCCAGGAAAAACCACTGGTTATTGTCGGTGAGAAATCACTTACGATGTTCTGTGTAAAAACTCCTAGTGAGTACAAATAATATATTTTAAAAAGTCAAATTAAATCAACATTAGAAACAGTCTACGCTGATTAACCTATGTTTCGACGCTGAACGAGACGCGTAAGCCTCGAAACGTTGGTTAATCCGCGTAGACTGTTTCTCATATTTATTTAATTTTACTTATAAAAGCTCTCATTTATATTGAGCACTGTTTGAAAAAATATTGGTGTTAAGTTCATGTTATCAATATATTTAAACTTATTCAATTAATGTATATACTCTTGGCTACTAAGAGAGAGAAAGAGGGAGATTAGATTTACTTAGATACGGAAATTACTTTATGACTCGCTCTCTCCGAACAGCATCGGGGCTGGGATGAGTGATTACCTCACATCCAATCGCTCTGAAGTCTGACGGGAACAAGAGACAACAAAACACTTGGGGAGAAATTACGCCAGATCTTAACACCCACTTACTCACCGAGGTAATACTTATGACCCCACAGCCGACAATCATTCCTAGTTTGTCGCTTTCGACTAACCCGCCATTCTTTCCATTCTAGAATGACGGCCCTATGCTCGTTGCAGTCCGTTTTCATTAGTCCGTCATTCTTGTGTCTTCATTATATAACATGTGTTCTTTGTCTAACATTAAACTTCATCCGGTTATAGGGCCCTAATTTGGGACCTTTAGGGTATGTGGAATAACCTCTCAGTTGCCCTTACTATCGGTTTACTATGACCCCTAGTAGCCTTCACAAGTGGTAAGGTTAGTAAAAAGAAATGTTAAATTTTAATTACTAATGAGCTTCTTAATATGTTACGTTTTACTTTTTAGACAGGTAATAAATAAATATCAAGAGGATTTCAGTACTTTCACGGAGAACCCAGAGTCAGTCTCGGAAATGGTCAAAGCAGTTTACGATTTGAAAACCGCGAAAAGATGTAAAAGAGCAAACTAAGCATGAGAAGGGTTAAGTTGGAGTTGGGTTAGGGATAGGATTAGGGCTAAACAAAACTGTACCCCCTCACACAAAAATAATGTTGAAAAAAACTTCGGTGATCTTCCAATATGTGATCTACTGAATGTTCAGTGTTAGACTTAAGGTTAGGGTTATGGTTATGGTTAGGGTTAGGGTTAGGGTTAGTTAGGGTTATAAAACCTTCGGTAAATCACATATTGGAAGAGCACCAAAACTTCTTTACGAAAAGAAGGAGTGTAGCTTTTAAGTCGTAGGATGCTTCGGTCATTTCAGGGACTGACTCGGGATTGCCCATCAGATTACTACTATCCTCTTATAACGTATATTTTTGAACAAGTCTTACTCTTCAGTCTTATTTGCGTAGGAATATCAACAAACACTGCTGTTCTTAATGCTTGTCATATTATGTCAGATAATGTTGGAGACATAAAAATAGAAAAAAAGTATCAAACGTTTATCAAATTATGTTCCGCCATTTTTGTTTTCCACCATCTTATTCGATATTTTATTGCGCGTTCAAATGTTTGCCAACAGACGATAACGACCGTACTATTAAAAAAATCAAAATGGCGCTTGTTTCGCTGACGCTAAATGCGCGCACGAGGAAGAAGTTCGTAGGTCATGAAAAAAAAATAACAACATATTTTACGCATTATGTTATTATATAAACAATCACTACGAAAACTAACAATTGAAAAAAAGTTTCAGTGTTGCACGTCGATGCTGATATCGTAAAAACAGCGAAACAATTTCTCACCGGCTTCTTATAAGATTCATAAACAGCACATCGATCTGATAAATAATCTTCTAGCAGACATATACGTCTCCTTTGATTTATTTACTCCTCCCCAGGAGATAGGCACAAGGCCAGTTTTATCTTACTCCCACAAGGTAAGAGGTGACCCAAGATAGGGTCGGGAAAGTGGGGTTTGAAAAGCCAGCGCCCAAAAAGTGAGAACTCTGACCATTAAAAATTACCTGGGCAGCCCCGTCGGCATTCCCCGGTAGGGGCGCCTCAGGCAGTAAGCAATAAACTTACTCCTCCCCAAAGAGGGGAGGCGAGCCTGGGAGGGTGGACCTCCTAGAACTGCACAGGACGAATCCACAGACCGGCGTAAATCAAAGCCCGAAGGACAAGACAATACCAGTCTATGGGGTGCAGTATCCATCGGAACAGATGCTACACTTACTTCCTAGCCAAAATGCTCCTTTGAGACGCCAAGCTTAACAGTCGAGTATACGTCATCGACAATCAGTCTGACAGACTGTGGGTCATTGTGATTACAGTGGCCTTGCTTCTGTAGGGCTGAACTATAGTGCTTGGGTAGTACTAGGAGGTCCACCTTCCCAGGCTTTACTTTCTCGCTTTGAAAAGAGGTTACTTTATGACTAACCACCTGAGACGTCCCTACCGGGGAATGATGACGTGGTTGCTGAGGCATTTTTGCGGTTAAAAGTACACCACTTCTTGTGCGCTGGCCTTTGAATCACAATTTCTGGCCTTGTGTCACATCTTCCCACGGCGGGAGAGAGAGAAATATCAGACATACAAGTCCCGAAGCGTGTTCTTTTATTTGTTTTAATCTTCCTACCACAGGGGTAAAATGTGACACAAGGTCGGGAAAGTAGGATTTGAAAAGCCAGCGCCCGAGAAGGTGAGCAGCCCCGTCGGTATTCCTCGGTAACGGCGCCTCAGGCAGTAATCAATAAATTTACTCCTCCCCATAGAGGGGAGGCAAAGCCTGGGAGGGTGGAACTCCTAGAACTGCACAGACCGACGGAATCAAGACCCTGTAAATAAACACGAATAATCGTCTCTGAAATATTTTAACCTTTAAATGATTTTTTGTTTCAAATATGACACATTCCAACAAAATGTCTATCTAATATAATATTTAAAGAAAAATGTGTCAAACTGCAACTTATTTCACATCTGCAACGAGCCTGTTGGAAAATGTGAGTAGGTATTTGTATGATGTTGCATCAGCACACCAACTAATCAGTATCTTTGATCAGTATCTTCGATGCTACGGGCGAGTGTCATCGGTGCCTAATTCAAGAGCCTAATCTTTTTAATCTGGTCATTATAATGGTAAGTACAAATTATTTTATGATTCTCTTGTGTATTATGATTATTTAGACGCATATATTGTAGTATTTTGTTATACATGTAAAATGTTATGCCATTTGTTGCATATTTGCAACATCATTTATTTTTGTTCGATAATTTTTTTTTCAAAAATAATTTATACTACTAAGCTAATAGCTAGATTCGTTTTAAAGCACTTCCCTCTGAAAAGTGTTTCACTGTTTTTAAACCAATATAAAAAATAAAGCAATTAAGGGTTTAACATGAAAATTTGAGGGAAAACTTTTAACAGATTTTTTCATAGATTAATTTTTTTTCAAATGACAAACCAAAGAAACACCCTCCATCTATGAGATATAAAATTTAAATATTCTTTATATAAAACATCTATTCATCTTCAAATTACTGAATAAATTACTGATGATGGATCAGAATTATCAGGGCGTTATCTGTCTTGAACTGTATCCAAAGTATATCCCCTGAAATATACTGAGCAACGAGAGAATGCACTCTTCTATATTTAGAATTCAAAAAAATTATCAAATTCTCCTCGCCCCCATGTGCGAATGTAGAAAATCAGACTCAGTCTTTTTTTAAGGCGTCGTCCACCTGGCTTTCCATCTTAGTATATTTTTCACTCACACCGTTTTGCGCCAGATGTCATTCACGTTGCAGTCGCTTCAGACTCCATCGCTTCTGGTCGCAGTTAGACAAAACTTCCAGAATACCTCCCTTTATTTCCATAACCTTGTTTTCTGATCGTATCATCAGGCTCCCGGAACATCAACAACAAAATTAGTCATTTATACTTGTACATTTTCTATTGCAATCTCTCTCTATTCGTTGACTCTGGCAACACATGTTCTTTATCGATTGTGTTAGGAGCATTAACGTAGTATGTAATTCTGTGATATTAACCCCTTTTATGTATGCTTTTTTCAGTGTCAATGTCTGCCCTTTCTTTGTATATCATGTCACATTAAGTTCTATCAATCATGTTTCGTATATCGAATTTACGTTTGTTTTTGCGAAAATTTCCTCTGTGATAATAAATTATATATATATATATATATATATATATATATATATATATATATATATATATATATATATATGAGGAAGGCCGAAAAAAACTGCCTAAAATTTATTTTTTTTAGATTTTGTAAAGACATTTTGTATTCCCATACGTAAACAAATAATAAATAAATAAATATATAAATATATGTATATAAGCATTTATATATTGTTCACATTAATTTTCATATATATATATATATATATATATATATATATATATATATATATATATATATATATATATATATATATATAATGATTAATGATATTTTTCAAATTAACATATATACACATGTGTTTCATGCTAAACCTGCAATCATCAGTATGGGAGGAGACAATCCCTACCGGTTACACGGTTCGAACTCAGATACAAAAGTCATATATATATATATATATATATATATACATATATATATATATATATATATATATATATATATATATATATATTTAATATTAAATTATTGTTTATATTTTTTAAATATTTTTCCCTTTATATATATATATATATATATATATATATATATATATATATATATATATATATATATATATATATATATATACTGTGTATTTAGGCAGTATTTTCTCATTTTTGCAAACTTTGTAAAAAAAATAACAGAATTCGTCTGTTTAATTACACTTTTTTATTTTTCTTATTTTTATGATTGTCTTTGGGAGAAAGTAACTCCCATAATAATAATAATAATAATAATAATAATAATAATAATAATAATAATAATAATAATAATAATAATAAAGCTAATAGCTACATTCGTTTTACAAGCACTACCCTATCCTGCCGCCTCATCATGCATCTTGTAAACTCTAGCTCAATTTACCAACATCTACAAAAACATAACTGCCCGCCATCTGATTTAAAACAAATTCTAGTTAATAAAATTATACATTCCGAAACCAATTTGTTTAAAATGTAAAATACTGAAAGCTATCTACATAAAAACACAACAACCTAAAAGTAATAACATCACATGAAACTAGTGGTAACATTTTAAAATGTGTAACGTAATGCGATTTTGTTGTGTGATGCCATCCAGCGTTGCTGAATTTAAATCGTGAATGACTTCCTGGAACAATGCGAAAAACGTTTTATGCTCGTTTCTCCGTCGTCTTTTTAAAATTCTCTTCTTTCTCCAGCTTTTTTGATCATTTGCTCTTGACACCTGAAGATGATTCGACGAAGAATCGAAAAACCTGTGAAACCTATGGAACATTTTTTTTTTTTAATACAAAAAAGACCATCAGAAAAATTTAAAAAAATAAAAAAGGTATAATTAAACAGACGAATTCTGTTATGTTTTAACAATGGTTGCATAATATATATATATATATATATATATATATATATAAATTCTATCTATATAAATTTAGGTATGCGTATATGTTTATTTATTTGTATATACAGGATTCACTCCTAAACTAATTAACTGATCATTATGAATTTTGAAAAATAAATGTTAGGTGTGAGGGGTCCAAATGTGGGCTGTTTTAGTTTAATTTAGTTTCATGCAAAGGGGGTAAAAAGGTGTGGAAAACCTTTGTGAAAATTCAAATACCTCAAATTTTCGTGAAATTTTTACAATAAGTATGAGAAGTCATTTAATAAATATTCCCCAAATTTCAGTTTCTTTGGAGCATTAGAAAATGTTTTCAAGGGGCATAATATGTGCACAACTTCTTATTTGAAAAATCAAATATTTCAGATTAGCATCAAATACTACGACGTTAGTACGACGGTACAGCCAGGCCGTTCAACGTATACATTACAAGCCAGTTACGAAACTGGTCACATCTTAATTACTATTAGTCACCACTTTTAAAATTTGCAAATACCGAGTCGGCGGGTATTTTACAGCGAGCAGCGAAAGTGATCTACAACAACAAACTGTGTTGGATCTCGCAATGAAGCTGTTAGTACTGCTTGTTATTAAACTCACTCAGAGTGTTCGGCCTTTAGTAAAGGGGGCTTTTAATAATATTTATAAATAAATATTAATTATTTATTACCTAAAGACATCGATGTTTCATGCTAACGAAATCTTCATATACAGGGTGACCCAAAAAAACGGGCCCCAAATCTAATTAGGCCCTGTTTCTTAGTGTTTCGTTCGAATGAAATGAATTTTGGGGCATAACTAGTTTATTATATTCACAACATCATATCAAAACACTAGGGTCTTTGGCCTTTTTTTCTCCGTTCTACAGCATGTGTTCTAGATGGACTCCTTTTAGCTCTGTGCATTTCTTGAGGCGCAGAACGAAGTTGTCCATGACGTTCTTACAGACTGAATTGGGAATGGCTCTCATCTCCTCCCTGATGGCTTCCTTGAGTTCCGTGATGGTTCTGGGTTTCCTTGCGTACATTCTGTCCTTAAGATAGCCCCAAAGGAAATAATCTGGGGGGGCTTAGGTCCGGGCTATGGGGTGACCACTCAAAATTAGTCTTGAGACTGATCACTCAGCTTCCGAAGTTCTCTTTCAGCCAATCTCAGGACAGGTTTGAGGTGTGAGAACTTGCTCCGTCTTGCTGGAACCAGAACTTGCTTATGGGCGACGGGTAGAGGGTCTGGAGCTCACTCTTGAAGGTTTTGAGGACCTCCACATACCGCTCCTTGGTGACTGTCACTGCTGCGCCAGATTCTTCGATGAAGATTGGTCCGATGATGCCTCTGACCGAGATTGCCGCCCACATCGTGCCATTAGGAGAGTGCAGGGGCTTGATGGCTACTTCATTGGGTCTAGAGGACCCCCAGAAGACATTTGTCTTGGAGTTCGCCTTTCCGTCAAAATGGAAGTGGGCTTCATCTGAGGTCCAAAGGAGGTTAAGGAAACCTGGTGTCTCCTCGATCTTATCGAGCATTTTGACTGCCATAGCGCTCCTCTGCTTCTTGTCTGAGGCTGTAAGGGTCTGCAGCGTCTGTATTCTGTATGGGTAAGCCCTGATATTTTTCACCAGCACTCTCCTGCAAGTCTCACGGGAGATACCGAGGGACTGAATTCGCTTACTCACAGAGCGTTTCGGACTCACACTTTCGACCAGTTCGGCTGTCCGCTTCTTGGGACGTGCCGAGTGGCTTGGACGGTTCTCACTGGCAGCGTTGAAGTTCTCCACGGTCCCATACTTCTCGAAGTAGTCCACCCAGTTCTGAATTCTGCTTTTGGGTGGAGCCTTTTCACATCCGAACTGATGCCTGAAACTGTCCTGGGTTTTATTAAACGAGCCTGTCTTGTAGTAAAATTTAACACAGTGTATTCTTTGTCCCAGCTCCCACTGAGGTCTTAGTGTACTCACGGTCGTTGATTCTGCCATGTCCTGTAAAATAAGGGCAATCAGTGAATAAATAAAGGAGATATCACATAAAGTGTACACGGGTCCCGTTTTTTTTAGTCAGCCTATATATATATATATATATATATGGTTGTGTGTGTGTTTGTGTGTGTGTGTGAAAATTGAAATGAAGTCTCTCTCTTGAAACATCGTGAAATTTGAATATATTAAGAATTTAGAAGCCAAACAAAGGATGTGTTCTTTTAATAAAATATCATTTATTTATTTTTAAAACAAAATTATTTTCGGCGCCTTATCCATAAAATAGACATTTTTTCCTTTTTACATTGTTTGTGTGGCTTCTAAATTCTTAATATATTCAAATTTCACGATGTTTTCTAGAAAGGGACCACATTTCAGTTTTCATCAAACACAGCCAACGTGCAACCTCACATATCAACATTGAATTCCAACAGTACAACATTGAGAGGGCTTCTATCACTAAAGACATTATGCCTCTAGTGAAAAATAAAAAGAAGAAAAAGAAAACATATCTATTTTATTAATAAAGATATTTATGCCGAAAACTTTTTTTAAGAGAAATTTTTTAAATTAATGATATTTTATTAGAAAAAAACACAGATCGTTTGTTTGGCTTCGAAATATATATATATATATATATATATATATATATATATATATATATATATATATATATATGCATATGCGTGTGCGTATGTGTGTGAATGTGTGTGTGTGCGTGAATTGACCAGTTTTCTGATCATCGTCATTTTCCTATTTATTCCGACCTCGTGTGTAATCATAGATAGAAGAAACTTTAAATTATGCATAAAGGAAAAAATATAAAATCATGAACTTCGAAACCAAATTAATTTACTAAACAAAAAACAAGAATTAATAGCTAAATGTAGACATATAAATACATACTTAGTTTGTTATTTAAGCCTAAAATAAGTAAAACAATTGTGGAATAAAAGAAATCATCATCATCATCATCATCATCATGGTTTTTGATTACTCCTAGCGAGTATAATGCGTTCAATTTGGCGTTGTGCTACTCTTAGTTTTTCTTTTGCTGCATTATTGAGTGCTCATGTTTCACTAGTGAGAAATAAAAAGAAGAAAAAGAAAACATATCTATTTTATTAATAGGGATATTTACACCGAAAATCTTTTTAAAGATAAAGTTTTAAAATAAATGATATTTTATTAGAAAAAACACACATCGTTTGTTTGGCTTCGAATATATATATATATATATATATATATATATATATATATATATATATATATATATATATATATATATATACATATAGATATACATATATATATATATATATATATATATATATATATATATATATATATATATATATGCGTGTGTGTATGTGTTCGTGTGTGTGAATGTATGTGTGTGTGCGTGAATTGACCAGTTTTCTCATCATCGTCATTTTCCTATTTATTCCGACCTCGTGTGTACTCATTAAAAAGCAACATGGCCACCGACTGTTTGAAAAGGACCCCAAACGAATGGTCGCTACTAAAACGCAGAAATAAAATATCAAACACGAGTGTGTGTAGCCATAGAGGAAAATACATATTGAATAAATAGAAATGAATGAAGATTGAGAAGAATATAAGGGTCACCAGCTAGCAAGTGCTAACTTAATATAAACATAGTATTTTAAATGTAAAATCAAGGAAAAAAATTTTAATCAACAAAACATTTATAAAACCTTAATTTTACATGAATATAAAAGTCATTTTGAGTCAGTAAATGTTCATTTAATAAAGTTTATACAACCTGTGTTCTTTGGTAGGAAAATGTTCAGTGAATAAGAAGACACGAGGCCTAAGGACGTGTATGTCTATATATATTTGTTAGTGTGAATATGCGTGCGTGAGTAATATGGGTATGTGAGAGTTAGACAATGTGGCACTGTGTAAGTGTGCTCCTGTTTGCCTGACTTCTTGTCAGTGCGTGTGTAGATGTGCGCGAGATGTTGAACCTAACCTCATCCCTTACCCAAAACTATATAGATAAATTGTATCAAAAGTGACAAAATGTTAATGCTTATTTATATGAATAAATGTTAAAGTTTTTGTCTCGTGTTTATAACGCACTTATGAATGAAATGTTTATTATTTATTTTGTTGGCTTCAAGTATTTCACCTAGCGAACTTTGCGAAGTGATATCGAGTTCAAAAAGCAAGCTAGTATTCAATGATATTATAAATTTTTTTTATAATAATTATATTTTCAATCATAACTTATCAGATGGTATCCAAAGATATCGTGAAAAATGCTCTATTTTTAATATTGAGCATCTATTATTGTATTGACGATAATAGATGCTGAATATTAAACATAGATTATTGATATATGCTATATAAGAGTTAAAACAACGAAATATATAATTCAAGATTCCCTTACGTCCGAACTTTTCAAAAATGATTATTTTCTCATCAGAGGGTTAAGCTAAATTTAGACATGATAAATTTTGTCAAATATTTTTGAAAATTAAAAACGTTTTATAAAAACGTTGAAAACATATGAAAAATTCCTATATAAAGAAATTTTTAAAAGAAATATTTCAATAGCATAAGAAGTATTTTCCAAACTTGAAAGAAATTTTAAAATTTATGTATTTGTTCGTACATTTAAAGATAGATGTATTTTGTATGTTTAAATGTATTTTATGTTTAGCGTTTAATATATATATATATATATATATATATATATATATATATATATATATATATATATATATATATGAAACGAATTTGGTTGTACAAAATTTAATTAGCGTTTTACAAGAAGAAAACGGAGTCATAGTATAGTAATTTCTGAGTGGATTGCAGATCGGAAATAAGGATAGTAAATTGGAAGACAACACTACGTAGTAAGAATGAAATGAGATTTTATTTAATAGTCAAAAGACCATTCGATTAAAATTTAAGAGTATAGAAAGAAAATTAATAATAGTCAAAAACACTTCGACTAAAACCTAAAGCTCGAGGTGCCTTTCGGTCGACACATTTTCAAAAGTGTACATCGACGAATAATGAGAAAATAAATGATTTAATAAAAAAACTAAATTACTTTTAGAGAAAAAAGCAGAGCGAGGAAAAAAAACGAACGAATATCACCCAAACTTCTGAATGGGAAAACAATTTCAATATATAAACGAAGAGTGATACAATTTGGTTCTTAGAGCTCTCTGAATAAGTCTAACTTGTGTGACAGCTCTTTTTGCCTACACAGGGAGGGCTTCTGCATGGTTCCACTTACCGCCTTTAAAACACTGAGGTAGTGTTTGTAGCGAACCTTGTGCACAATGCTAAAGCAACCATCGAAGTACGCATCACCACACATTTTGTTATCATATAATGGCTGACCAATGGACGACTCATGAATTTGTAAGCGCCCGGATGTGCTCGGAGAATGCCCAGATGTGCTCTGTGAACGCCTGGATGCGCTCGTTAATAAATTTATTTCCCCGTCTGTAACTTGCGAAAACACGCAGGAAAATGTTGTGCAACTCTGATTTATAAACGCTGAAAAGTACGACCCACATAGTTAGCCTCACATTGACATTTGAATGTATATATATAACTAAAATATTTTGTAGTCTAGAAGGTATATCTTTGTGAAAGGAAGGGAAAATGGTTCTAGTGCCAAACATCACATGGAGCTGTACTGCATAAAAGCAGTGAGATACTGCAGAGGAAATTTTGTCAGCAAAACCTTGACTGATAGCACAACTGAAGGGAAGTTTCAGATAAACTGGACACTTGGGTAGACCAAGAAATGTGTTAGTATTAAATTTCACAATCATTTGGATAAATGCACTTTGAAATTATGCCCTCGGGGAAACCATTATTAATAAGAATTTTTTTTTATTTCAACTGCAAATTTGCTCTCAGTGCAAATCATAAGAGTGCGGTGAATAATGGTTTTGATTAAACTGATCTTTCTGCTCATGGGAGCAAAGGAATCCCAACTAATACCGTAAGCGTCGGTTTCCTGTATATAGTAGTGATGAAGTTACTCCCTGTATTTTCGACCAAAACGTCCCGAAAGGGTAAAGAGCCATTCTGCTCTTTCTTCCAAAGTGACCTTTAGAACTGGATGGAGCGTATTTACTTCACGAAAAAGTCTCCGGAAAAGCAGGACGGTTTAATGTGCTACGATAAAGAATATCGGCTCATATTTGAATGGTTTCATTATGGAGTGGATTTGTGAACAAGCTGGTTACATCAAGAGAACAGGGAAAGTCCAGTTCGCGCATAAATGACGCAGAACTGAAGGAATCCGTAATACAATTAGGTGAACATTTTTCACGCACCGGATGATGAATATGAGCCAGCCGTTTGGCCATCTCATGTTGAGGAGAACCAATCATAGAGAGGATGGGTTTCAAGGGAACTCCCTCCTTATGAATCTTAAGTCAGAAATGTCTTTCTATGGAGTTGAAGGAAGCGTTTTGAAAGTTTTACTTCAGTGCTCATAGTATTTATCGGTTGATACGTCACCAAGCTTTTTCATTTAGTTTCGTCACTCAAAATAGTCAACATTTTATCGGTGTAATGATTGGTGTTAGTAATGTGCACACCAACACGCTTATTTGGTTTGGTGATAGAAATATCTTTATTAGTCTATAGAAGTTTGTCAGCCTGGTAATGAATTTTACCCCAGGCAAATTCTCGAGAATTGATGTTAGAATTAGCGAACTTATGTTCCAGTTCAGCTAACCTCGCTTTCCTGTAAACAAAAATTATTATTCAACGTAGGATCATGATGTCTATCTTGGGACTGCAATCTTTTAAATATTGCAAATATGCTTTTCTTACTAATTTCAGGAGGGGGAGGGGGTACCCACATCCAAACCTCTGGCTAATACTGATTTTTTGTGTGAGAAAGGATGACATCAGAAAAGTCGAACATGCTGATCAACATAAATTATTATATTATATAAGTAATATTTTGAGTAAAATACTGAAGACATCGTGTGTTCGAATCGTAGTCTCGCCGTCAAATTTCTTTATCCTTTAATTATATGTTATTTAATCTAAATTAAGTAATTTGTAGTTTCCCAATGTAATTCTTAGGTTTACAAAACTTCTCGTCTACTTGAAAATTAATTTATTAGGAGTTAACCCCCCACCCACCCACAATTACGTTTACAAAAATTCTCGGCGACGGACAGACAGACAGACAGACAGACAGACAGGCAGACAGACAGAGAACCTCTTCGTTATATTATATTATATTCTATTACTGGTTTTTGGAACAAGCTTTGTTGCTGTGGAAATTATCGCCAGCAGATAGATATTTTGAGAAACGCAATCTATAAAAAAAAAAGACTAGACCACGCAACAGACCATAAACGGCGGTATTTAAATACAATTAAATCAAGGATGCGACCAAAATTCATGCACTCGTCCTTGATAAAGGCACGTTTCAAGTTGAAAGTGTTCCTGGCTTTTATATTGGCAATGCGCCTAGAAATATAACCAGGGCGACATCATTGTCCAAACAAGCCGTCAGGAATTCAACTCAGGCTCTAAGAGATGTAATGTTGCCCCGAATTCGAACGATGTCATGTAATGTGTTTCTGACTACCATTGTGTACCGACTCATAAAGTAATTAAAAAGATTTTTGCTTGTACACAATTTAATTAGCGTTTCAAAAAGAAATCCTGAGTGGATTCCACACGGGAAATAAATAGTGTAAATTAGGGGACTAGGTAAGAAGAAAAGTGTGAAATTTATTTTTAATAGTCTGAAGACAATTCGATTAAAACCTAGGTGTTATAGAAAGAAAATTAATAATAATGAAAAAAAACATTCGACTAAAATCGAAATAACGAAGCGCCTTTTGTTTCTCCCAGCTTGAAAGAAAGTTTAAAATTTATGTATTTGTTCGTAGATTTTTAAGATATATGTCATTTTATGTTTAAATGAATTTTTTTTTAGCGTTCAATATATATATATATATATATATATATATATATATATATATATGTGTGTGTGTGTGTGTGTGTGTGTGTGTGTGTGTGTGTGTGTGTGTGTGTGTGTGTGTGTGTGTGAAAAGAGTTTGGGTTGGACAAAATTTAATTAGCGTTTAAAAAAGAAACAACGGAGTCATATTATATTCATTCCTTAGTGGAGTTCATGCAGGAAATAAGTATAGTTAGTTGGAGGACAACAATAAGAAGGGAGAAAAAATTCGATAAAAACCTAAAACTCGATGTGCCTTTCGGTCGACACATTTTCTCAAGTGTACATCGACATATAACGACAAAAATAAATGATCTAATCATTAAAATAAGTTACTTTTAGAGAAAAAAGGAAAGCGAGGAAAAAACGAATGCGGCAAACAGACAGAAGATATTTATTATTGTAAAAATAATTAAATTGCTACAATTTGAAATAAATAAAGAAAATAAATATTCGTTTTATTTATTTAAAGAACATTTAGCTTACAATGACAATTACTTATATATATATATATATATATATATATATATATATATATATATATATATATATATATATATATATATATATATATATATATGATTATTTCCATGATTATTGGCATGTTGATGTTATCGATCAAGAGCTGTTAGAAACTGAGACCTCATCAGGCAGAATGAAAATCTGATCTTTCCCTTAGGTCATAAATATATATATATATATATATATATATATATATATATATATATATATATATGTGTGTGTGTGTGTGTGTGTGTGTGTGTGTGTGTGTGTATGTATGTGTGTGTGTGTGTGAGAGAGAGAGATAGAGAGTTTTTATAACAAGCCTCTTCTTAAGCTTTTCTCATCTTTTTTTCTTCTGTTTTGAGATAGCTTTTCAAACCGGTATTTCAAATCCTTGAATACAAATAACCTTTAACTCAAATCAGAGCGCTGTAACCGATGAGGCCCATTCAAACCGTTATGAGACAATAGAGAAACAAACTGTATTTATGTCAATTCGAGCGGACAAAATAGTCAGTCGTCTTAACAGTGTTCAACAAATTACATAGACAGGAACTTGTATTTTTAGCTAAATTAGACGGCTTATATTATTTTTTTAAAAGGACCTGGCTAAAAGGGGGTTATAAGTAATTATGTAATAATGAATATTTAATTAGTATCCACATACATATACGTTTCATCCTAACAAAATCGTCAGAGTAGAGATAACTGTTCAAACCAGTCGCACGATTCGAATTCCATATATATATATATATATATATATATATATATATATATATGTGTGTGTGTGTGTGTGTGTGTGTGTATACTTTTTTGTTTTATTTTACTTCAGTCGAAGTTCTCAGAAATCAAGGGTCCCCTTCCTAAGGCTAACCTTGATTTCTATATGAGATACATAAATATTTGAGTGTTCAATCAAGATTCTCCTCTACCTCTCAAACGTTGAGTTAGTAAAGAATTGAAGAACATTAATTTTCCTCTCCTCAATTGACCAGTAAACTATGTTATAGTATATCTTTCTTGTGGTCTATTAGTCTTACCGGATTCCAGGACAAGAATTCATCTAGTCTGGTGGAGTATCCAGTTTAGTGATGTCACTCGAGGCAACATCACTTGTAAAAGGTGCAACTTTCTTCGTATAAACCAGTGTATAGCCGTGTCGAGGGGATCTTATTTTAGCTTCGAATACTATGTTATTTTGAATATTTGGTCAGGGTTTACTTGTAGGGTGAAGTATCCTCATGTCAGGTTGTCCTGACAAACCCTTGTATGGCGAGACCGAAAACACTCGAGGATGTTGTCTAGTAGGTAATTCAAACTCTTTATATATGCATACATGTGCGTGTGTGGTCGAAATTTTGTTCAAATATTTGGTATTCAAGAAAGATCTGAACGATTAATTTCTGTTTGATTTACATTCTTAAAGAATTTTGTACGATTTGATTCCCCTCCCGCGCTCACACACACACACACACACGCACACGAACACGCACACGCACACGCACACACGCACACACGCACACGCACAGACTTGTGCAGTTTAAACATAGCAAGCCAAGCGTGCCAAACATGATATGTGAAATCAATAAATTAAAATATCACGACTTTCTTAAAACCAATACTAATATAAGCGGTGTATAATGTCTGTCGGTCTGCGCCATGATCCCACTTATTACTTTTAGCCAAGCCGACAAAGAAACGTGAAAGTTTCTAACAATGACCCTTTTTTCTTATTCATATTCTATTTCCATGATCTAGTGTGTGCTTAAATAAGATAATTTGTAAACTAAAAAAAGTGAAAATAGATTACGTAAGTAATAATTAATTTGTTTAAAATAGTTGATTAAAATGTAAAATGGAATAAATACATTTAAGTTTTCAAATCCTATTTAAAAATGATAATTTAGGAAAAATCGACTCGCGTGTGTTTACTTTTAGTTTTTTCTCTATGTATACAATTATACGGTTAGATATCGCATGTAGTACCAGCGCAAGGGCATTACGATGCCCTCCCTCTACATCATCATCATCATGCGATATACATACTGGCAAACTAACCAGTATCTGGCCAGGTATTTATTATCCCTCTTTCTCTCACATCCGTTCTAATCACTCCCTCTCAATTTTTCCTTGGCCTTACCCTGCCAACTGATTCTGCTACCTCAAATTCTCTACATCTACTAACCTGGAACTCTCATCCAATGTGACCATAGCAACGAAGTCTCCTGTTCTGTACAAATCTCCCTATACTCTCCAGATTAAATCTTCCTCTGAGGTCATCAGATCTAAGCCTATCTTTAAGATTCACATCACACATCGATTGTATCATTTTCATATCACTTTTTATATATATCCTCAACCCTCATACGCCAGGTTTCACTTCTATACAGTATCTCACTATGTACGCATGCCTGACTTTTTCCTTGGTCGAGAGTGGTAACGCTCTGCTAGTTAGTAATGGCATAAGTTCCCTGAACTTCTTCCATCCATTCCACAGATATCACCAATGTAATAAAACTTCTGAACAACTTCCATAGCTTCGCCATCCAAATTGCTTTCTCCATTTGGATTATTTAGATCATTCGGACTACTTTACTCATCTTGGATGTTATTCTCACAACGTTTCGGCCGATGTAACCTCCGATCTTCTTCAGGTGTGTCTTGTCGAACTCAGAAATCTTCCTATCGAACTCGGAAATCTGTACAGAATTTCGAACGGAACCCTTTATTTAATTCACGGGGGTAGCTTGCTCTCGTTCCGTCAACCATGACTGAGTAGAAGTCTCAAGTAATTCGTAATTGTATTCTTCGTATCACCCGCACTGAGGATTGAACCTTGAACCCCCAGAGGACTATCATTTTGAACTGATTATTACTTTACCGTTTTAGGCGTTTTTACATAAAAAGTCATTGATGCAAGGGAAATAACTCTGTCTGACTAATCCGTTACGCCACGAATTCTTGCACAAGAAAGATTCTGGAGTTCCATAATACACAATACCAATTATCAATCCTCATCTAAAAAAATCCGAAATATACTTTCTCCACATCTGAGTTCTCATCCATCTTCATTGTCTTACACTTCTTGCACAAAAACTTGTTATCATCCCTGAACCTACTTGTCATTCCACTCACTTCTGTAGCCAATACTTGCTAGTACCAAACAGTTTAGTAGTAGGTTGTCACTATTAGTATACTAACTAGGTGTTACTATAGACATCTATATTTAACACTATTAAGAAACTTCTGAACAACCTTAATAGACTTGCAATATATATACATATATATATATATATATATATATATATATATATATATATATATATATATATATATATATATATACTTTCTCCACATCTGAGTTCTCATCCGTCCCCATTGTCTTACAGTTCTTGCACAAAAACTAGTTACCATATCTCAGCTTACGAGTAATTCCACGGCACTTCTTGTGTACAACATGTAAATTTTATCAACATGAATATCACCTATATCTATAGATGAGATTTGAACGAACGCCAAAAAGCGAATGGCTTGAATAGCTACACTTTTTCTTTCTCTGGTTCGTTTGGGATACGCTTTCCTCTTCACTTTCAGAAACAAGTTAAAGTTTAACAGGAACGTTTTAACTGAATATTTTTCAACCAAAGAAAACTGTTTCAAACCCAAAATCTAGCAAGCCTATGTGAAATTAACAAACGATATAAAACCAGTGACCTGGTCCACGAAATTAGAGATCTTCAGAGACCCAGCCCGACGCACCTCGAAAGAACCAAGAACTTATGCTCCTCCCCGAGCCTTTGGCCGAGGAAGGCGAAAAGAAGGGAATACTTCAAAACTCACGTACAAGCTTTTTTCAACATCTCGCGCACATCTACACACGCACTGACAAGAAGTCAGGCGAACAGGAGCACACTTACACAGTGCCACATTGTCTAACTCTCACATACCCATATTACTCACGCACGCATATTCACACTAACAAATATATATAAACATACACGTCCTTAGCCCTCGTGTCTTCTTATTCACTGAACATTTTCCTACCAAAGAACACGAGTTGTATAAACTTTATTAAATGAACATTTACTGACTCAAAATGACTTTTATATTCATGTAAAATTAAGGTTTTATAAATGTTTTGTTGATTAATGATGTTTTCCTTGATTTTCATTTTAAAAAAACTATGTTTATGTTAAGTTAGGACTTGCTAGCTGGTGACCCTTGGCTACACACACTCGTGTTTGATATTTTATTTCTGCGTTTTAGTAGCGACCATTCGTTTGGGTTTCTTTTCAAACAGGCGGTGGCCATGTTGCTTTTTAATGAGTACACACGAGGTCGGAATAAAAAAGAAAATGACGATGATGAGAAAACTGGTCAATTCACGCACACACACACATTCACACACACGCACATATACACACACGCATATATATATATATATTTCGAAGTCAAACAAACGTGTGTGTTTTTTCTAATGAAATATCATTTATTTAAAAACTTTATCTTTTAAAAGATTTTCGGTGTAAATATCCCTATTAATAAAATAGATATGTTTTCCTTTGCTTCTTTTTATTTCTCACTAGTGAAACATGAGCACTCAATAATGCAGCAATAGAAAAACTAAGAGTAGCACAACGCCAAATTGAACGCATTATACTCGCCAGGAGTAATCAAAAACCATGATGATGATGATGATGATGATGATGATGATGATGATGATGATGATGATGATGATGATGATGATGTGGATGATGATGTGGATCATGATGATGATGATTTCTTTTATTCCACAATCGTTTTACTTATTTGTGGCTTAAATAACAAAGTAAGTATGTATTTATATGTCTACATTTAGCTATTAATTCTTGTTTTTTGTTTAGTAAATTAATTTGGTTTCGAAGTTCATGATTTTATATTTTTTCCTTTATGCATAATTTACAGTTTCTTTTATCTATACTGCAAAAGGGGGTCTCATTTTTAACTTTCTCAAATTAGAGCTCTTTTTTTTTGTGGCTATTTCTGTATTCTTGACTTCTGAATGTGATGATTATATCTACACTTGACATTATTTTCTGCAGCTCCTATGTATGCTTTTTGTGTATTGTTGATGTTATTATTTACTGTTGCTTCGTATATGACATTACCTGTTAAATATTTAACCGCTTTTTTAATTCAAATAGCGAAATGCTTTCAGATGTCCTATCTATAATTCATTATTTATATTTTGTTAAATATACAATGTTGCACTATTTCTGTATTTTTCACTCCTGAATGTCACCATGTGATGATTATACTTACACTTGAAATTATTTTTCTTGGTCCCAATGGATACTTGTTGTTCATTGTTAATGTTATTGCTTTCTATATAAAATTAGCTGTTAAATATTTATTTATTTGTGGGTAATTATTTTGTATTTAACACTTGCAAAAAGCATTGGAACAACTATTATTGTTATTATTGATAACTATTTCTATTTTGTTTAGTTGTTATTGATTGCATGCTACCAATGCAACAATAACTAAGTTTAATTCTATTTCTATTAATAATATTAGATAGCTTATTGCTTTTAGAGAAATTTTTATCTATTATCCTTTTTATGTTCTAATGGATAACCGCTTATCAAAGCCCAAAGGCCACTTGAGGATAAGGGTTAAGGAGTTAAGGAGTTTATTAGATGAAAGGATATTATTATTTATATTCATGACATTGGTACCACCATTACTGTTATTATTGTTAATTATTTATATTTTAATTTCAAAAACGGTTAGAAGCCAAGACAAGCAATTTTTAAAATAAATAATATTATTTATTATTTAATTAAATCAAACCAAATAAAATTTATCTGACAAAAAAATGTAAAGTGCAACAAGCCATGTAAAGAGACAAGGGAGTGGATTTACATCCACATATAGTATAAATGTTTGTATAAGGCGGCTTTAAACCTGGATATGGTAGTCACCATCTTGTATATTGTTCAACGGAGTCGAAAACGGCGGTGGTACATCTTTTGTGGGTGTCCGTGAAGACCACGATTTGGCGCTGGAGTGAAAAACATATCGAAAAGTGAATTTCAATTCCTGTTGATGGTATTGTACACCAGAATCAAGTTTCCGCTCACCCTCCGCTGTTCAAGCGAGGATAGATTTAGTCTTTGGAGCCGCTCTTTGTAGATAACAATTGGTCAATTAGTTTATTAATATACAACGAGATATTGTTTGATTCTTTTTAAGGCTTATGCTTCATTATTCAAATTAAAAATGATGTCTAAAAAATCATTTATACTAATATTAGAGGCGTGGGTGTGTCTGCATGGACAATTCGGTCCACTTTCGGTTAATACATTTAGGAAAATATGGATCGCCTAATTTCTAGCTATGAGTTAAATAGCGTTACTAAACTTGTTTTATTAACATTCCTGGAGACGGGTTGGCTCCATCAGGTATAATTGTCCAAGAAAGGCTGCTTGGCAGCACACCACCGTTCCATTGTGGGCCGTGGGGGTGAGACATAGATTCTGAAAACTTATTGAACACAGCTCGTATTTTAAAGATATAGAACATAAAAGTCAGTTCCCGAATCTCGAAGCCTTTATTGCGAAATAAAGTAACGCAAATTGAAATAAGACCTTCGTTTAATCTTTCAACTGGGATTTTTAATGTTTAGCCATTGCTGAATCGATTCCAGGTGATGAGTTCGCGTGGCTATGAAGATGGGTATCATCATAATAGAAAAATGAAAAGGGGGAGAAATAAAAGGATGAATGAATGAATGAATGAAAGACAGAAAAAAAAAGATTAAAAATTAACAGAAAACATGAAGCAATCAATAGACAGAAGAAAAGAAAGGAAAGAGAAAAATTGAAAGGAAGAATTAAACAATCAATAGACAAAAAAAAGAAAGAAAAAAGAAAGAGAAAAAATTAAAAGGAAGAATTAAACAATCAATAGACAAAAAAAGAAAGAAAAAAGAAACAGAAAAAATTAAAAGGAAGAATGAAACAATCAAGTGACAAAAGAAAAGAAGGAAAGAAAGAAAGAAAGAACAGACAAAGAGAAAGAAAGAATGAAAAATCAAAGAAAGAAAGAACAGACAGAGAGAAAGAAAGAATGAAAAATCAAAGAAAGAAAGAACAGACAAAGAGTAGAAAGAATGAAAAATCAAAGAAAGAAAGTACAGAGAGAAAGAAAGAATGAAAAATCAAAGAAAGAAAGAACAGACAAAGAGAAAGAAAGAATGAAAAATCAAAGAAAGAAAGAAAGAACAGACAGAGAGAAAGAAAGAATGAAAAATCAAAGAAAGAAAGAACAGACAAAGAGAAAGAAAGAATGAAAAATCAAAGAAAGAAAGAACAGACAGAGAGAAAGAAAGAACGAAAAATCAAAGAAAGAAAGAACAGACAAAGAGTAGAAAGAATGAAAAATCAAAGAAAGAAAGTACAGAGAGAAAGAAAGAATGAAAAATCAAAGAAAGAAAGAACAGACAAAGAGAAAGAAAGAATGAAAAATCAAAGAAAGAAAGAAAGAACAGACAGAGAGAAAGAAAGAATGAAAAATCAAAGAAAGAAAGAACAGACAAAGAGAAAGAAAGAATGAAAAATCAAAGAAAGAAAGTACAGACAAAGAGAAAGAAAGAATGAAAAATCAAAGAAAGAAAGTACAGAGAGAAAGAAAGAATGAAAAATCAAAGAAAGAAAGAACAAAGAGAAAGAAAGAATGAAAAATCAAAGAAAGAAAGTACAGACAGAAAGAAAGAATGAAAAATCAAAGAAAGAAAGTACAGACAAAGAGAAAGAAAGAATGAAAAATCAAAGAAAGAAAGAACAGACAAAGAGAAAGAAAGAATGAAAAATCAAAGAAAGAAAAAACAGACAGAAAGAAAGAATGAAAAATCAAAGAAAGAAAGTACAGACAGAGAGAAAGAAAGAATGAAAAATCAAAGAAAGAAAGTACAGACAGAGAGAAAGAAAGAATGAAAAATCAAAGAAAGAAAGTACAGACAGAGAGAAAGAATGAAAAATCAAAGAAAGAAAGTACAGACAGAGAGAAAGAAAGAATGAAAAATCAAAGAAAGAAAGAACAGACAGAGAGAAAGAATGAAAAATCAAAGAAAGAAAGTACAGACAGAGAGAAAGAAAGAATGAAAAATCAAAGAAAGAAAGAACAGACAAAGAGAAAGAAAGAATGAAAAATCAAAGAAAGAAAGAACAGACAAAGAGAAAGAAAGAATGAAAAATCAAAGAAAGAAAGAACAGACAGAGAGAAAGAAAGAATGAAAAATCAAAGAAAGAAAGAACAGACAAAGAGAAAGAAAGAATGAAAAATCAAAGAAAGAAAGAACAGACAGAGAGAAAGAAAGAATGAAAAATTAAAGAAAGAAAGAACAGACAGAGAGAAAGAAAGAATGAAAAATTCAAAGAAAGAAAGAACAGACAGAGAGAAAGAAAGAATGAAAAATAAATGAATGAATCCATCGCTCCAAAAATATATAACTTCTGACGCAATCCTTTACTTTATGAGAACCAAATACGTCCTAAGATGGGGAGGTACTGTTGCCACATCTCCGGAGGTGCAGCTCAAATCACCCTGGTCAGAGTACAAAACCGACTTCGAAATATAGTGGGCGATGTCCTATTCTCCACTATACAACCTCTTTCTCACAGAAGAGACGTTGCTAGTCTTTCTCTGCTCTATCGTTATTTTCATAACAGGTGCTCGACTGAGCGTCAATCTGACCAGTCACAACCATCGTTACTAATCCTCACGATGTTGTCTCAACGTCCACCTGACAAACTCATAAACTCTTATCCCCGAGTGGCCTTTGGGCCTTGATAAGTGCTTACTCGTTTGTAGAAAAAAAAACAGAAATGAAACGGGGAAAAAACAAAAAAGAAAGAGATAATAAACAGAAGAAAGAACGAATAAACAGAAAGAATAAAAGAAAAATGAATGAACGAGTAAACAGAAAAAAGAAAACAAGAAAGAGAGAATAGACAGAAAGAAAGAAAGAAATAATGAATACATGAAAAGAAAGAAGAAAAAAGAAAGAAAGAATGAATAAACAGAAGAAAATAAAATAAAAAGTAATTCCTTTATAAAAAGAAAGAACGAACGAAGAAAGAGAGGAAAAGGGTAAGAACAGTATGATAGATGAAATAGCAGAAAAAAAGATAGGTTAAATGAATGCACATAAAGAAAAGAATGAAAGAAAAAATTAACAGAAAGAAAGAAAGAAAGAAAGAAAGGAAAATAAAGATAGAAAATGAGAAATAATGGATGACTGACTGAACACGAAGAGTGGATGAAAAAATAATAAAACGGAAAAAAAAATGAAAATATAAATGAATAGAAAGAAAATAAGGAAAGCGAGAAAAAAGTCTAAAAAAATAATTCAATGATCAGAAAGAAAGAAACAAAGAATAAATCTATAGAAAGAAAATGAAAAAATAAGGAAATAAAGGGAAAAAAGAATGAATGAATGAATGAATCATTCTAAATAAAAACAAAGAAACGGATTTCACTATTATTAAAAAAAAATATTCTGGGTATTTAAAGAAAAAAAGAAAGAAAAAAGAAAGAAAGAAAGAATGAAGAAAGTATTCCGATTAAAAAAAAGAGAGGGGAAAAAGAATGAAAAAATACTTTAATGCGGATAATCTCTTTACTTAAAACCAGAGGCCGTTTATACTCGCGTCGCGTTACAAATCTCATAAATTCAGACGTCAAATATCGTATGTTTGTGTATGTGTGCATGTGTGTGTATGTTTGTATGTATGCATGTACGTGTATGTGTGTATGTGTGTGTCCGTGTCTATGTGAGTGACGAGAGTTTGACTTAAGCTATAAATGAGACAACTTCGTTAATATAACGAGAACCCCTGCTGAAAAGGGGGTAAACTTGCCTCAAAACGATACATCATAGTTACGCTCTTACGACGACAGTCGGGTTTCAAGCCGTCAAGTGATTTATAGTCGCGTTTGCCAGTCGATAACGTAAATAACCTTTACAAAGACAAGATGGCCACTGAATATATAAAACGACATCTTTGCTGGCACCTTTATGATATTTTCTTTTTGAAACAAATACAACAAAAAAGTAAAAGATGTTTCCTCGAAGCATTGGGCGCAAATAAAATCGAACATCAAAATTGAATCGCACAGATAAGAAAACAATAATAATTTAGTCAGAAACGGTTGAGACAAAAACGTATTATTTATCATAGATTATTTGGAAAAACAAAATGGCGGATTATACGTCAACAATCGGGACAGAGCGACGAAAATGCCGTGGCAAACTTAATCGTTACGGATCAAAGAAAAAAAAACAACACATTTTTAATCAACTTTAAAAATCGCTTGAGTCAATTCAACTGATGTGTTCCTTATTTACTTTCTTCCCCAGAGTTAGACAGAATGTCAGGTTTTTTAATGTAGAGAAAATCCAGCTCCTAAAAAAAGGGACACTGAATTGGAACAAAAATCAAAATTGCCTCAGTCTAGAAAGATTTCTGCTTCACTGACCGAGGACAAAAAAGATGAAGTGTGGTATCAGAACGGATACTACACTTGGCTGCTAGTGAAAATGCCATACCAGCACATATTCTGGCTTATTGTCACAAACGACGTAATTAGCATGCAGTTTATTTTCACTTTTCATGAATTTTGTTTGATGGTGAAACTAATAATAATAATAATAATAATAAAACTAATGTTAATACTAATAATAATAATGATAATACTAATATGATTAATCATAATTCTAACAGTGATAATAATGATACGATCACTACTACTAATAATAATACCAATTCTAACAATAATATTGATAATAGAACTACTAATAATAATAATGATATTAATGATAATAATAATCTATTAATAATGGAGATTATGTGTCTGTCTGTCTGTCTGTCTGTCTGTTTGAAGCCAGAACTATATTATTAGTTTTAATCGCTCTCTTTTTATATCAACTTATCAGCTCCTATATATACCCATTCAAAAACTTCCCCAAACATCACGCGTCTTTCAAATTTACATAATTAATTTGTTTTAAAGCTTCTAATAAATTAATATTCGCAAATATACACTCATGATTGTTTTGTTTTTTCAGATTTCAAGATGTATTTAAAATATTTTCCTTCGATAATAATAATCTTAAAAATTATAAATATAATTAATTAAAGACATTGTTTTTTAATCTATATAATTTAGTTACGTAATTAAATTAGATTGTAATGGAATATGATGGAACAGCCGGCGTCCATTCCAACAGTTGGTTACCCGCCCTCTGATTATTAAGTATAACGTTCTATTTCGAACGCACAAAAAGTTCTATTTGAAGAAAGAGAGAGAAAGAAAGAAAGATTGAGAAAAAAGAGTAAGAGAAAAAGAGAGAGAAAAAGAGAGAGAAAGGGAGAAAGGGATAGAAAAGAGAGAGATAGACACAAGACAGGGGCGCGTTATTTGATTAATAACATGTAAACAATACATTCTCTGAGATTTATCATACGAGTCGCTCAAAAATTATATATTTACTTTGATATTTTTATTAAAACGTTTTGGGTTTGTTTGTTTTTTAAATCTTATTAGAAATTATGTTTTAAAGCAAAAATTTATTGAATTAAATTGTTTAATTAAAAAAAACTAGTGATTTAAAAATTACTATTTTTTGAAAAAAAGAAAAAACACAATTATACTGAGCAATAATGACATGTAAACAATACATTCTCTGAGATTTATCGTACGAGTCGCTCAAAAATAATATAACTTAATGTAGAATCGTGCTCACTGTATTTTATTTTTTTAATTGTTGATTTTATTTTAGGTATACCTTTTTTCGATTTGAAAAACTTCAAATATTATTATCTTTTTACGATATTAAATGAGTTTAGGATTTTTTGTTTTACTTTTTACGCCGTAAAAGGTAAATTTTATTTAAAAACTATGTTTTTATTATTCCGTGTTTTATTTATTAGAATAAAGGATTGGTGATTTTCTTTTTTTATGTAAAAACTAAAACAAACACATATTACTGAGCAATTAAATAAAACAATTAGCAAAAATATGCGACCGGAGGGAGCATATATTTGCTAGTAGTAGTAGTAGTAGTAGTAGTAGTAGTAGTAGTAGTAGTAGTAGTAGTAGTAGTAGTAGTAAAAATCATCATCCTCATCACCATCATTGAAACCCCGACTTGGTTACTCGAGATGTCATTACGGTATGGTGATTTCTTAAAATGTTATGATTTTAACGGTCCTAAACCACGTGACCCCATATATTTTCAAATGTTAAATTTCTTTTCTTCTTCTTCTTTTTATCCCCACTTCATTCTCTCCAAATATGATCTGAGGTTAAGATCGGATTCTAACTCTGCCTGATGAGCTCTCAGTTTATAGTAACTGTTGATCGATAACATCGACATGTCAGTGTCGCAGATTTTGTACATGTCTGTGTAAATAAAAATTATCATATATATATATATATATATATATATATATATATATATATATATATATATATATATATATAAATATATATTAAAAATGTCATATATGTGAGATAGTGCACCTTGACTTTAATGAAAATGAGAGAAACACTATCCCTGTGACAGGATCACAGGTAAACTAAGCCTGTGCCTGATGTTGCCACAAACACCAAATCATGAAAAATGTCTACAAAAACAAATAAATGCCGTGGGACTCAGAAGAAAGATCTGAGGGTCATGATGGGCAGGTGCTCCCTTGGGGAACCTGATCTGCATCCTGCGAATGTTGGCTCCTTTAATTTCAGAAACCAGATCTCGGAGAAAATACAGGTAAGTAACCTCTCTAACTCCAGGTATGACAATGGCACGGACCAAACACAAGAAAGCAGGACCGAAAAGATAAAATCAAAAAAACATAGAAAGAAATGAACCACAAAAGAGAACAGACTAGTAATGGAATGCTACTACAAAAGCCGCTACCTCACTGAAAGAGGATAATGAAAACGAATGAAAGACCTATGTGACATTTCTACTGACTACCATACAAGGGAACAAGGGATAGCAGATCAAGCAAAGCAAATACTCATAGGAGGGTGGTTATCTGAAATGGAATTAACGGAAATCAAAGAAAATAGAACTGGCGTGAGAGATCAAGAAACACCACCTGACGTAAAACCCCAGGAAGAAGAAGGACAAAAGATAAACACTGAAACAGAAGAGGACAAAGATTATGAAACCACAGAACTCACTGAGGAAGGAGCAATAGAAGCGGAAAACATCAAACGAATCATGTCCGATGAAAAAACAAAGCTCCCATCCCTAAGGAACGAAGATTGGAAGAAGTTGAAAGTTGAAACAGAGACAGTAAACAAAGTACTCGCATACATCTCAACAGGCAGTCTCACAGACTTTAACAACTTGATATATGCAGGGGGAAAATCAGTAAGTATGAAACTAAAAAGAGAAAAAAGACTGACCAAAAGAATGGACCGACAATGCCCGGATGGGAAATCAGACTGGAAACCAAGATTACCAAACTCCGAAAAGAAGCTAAGACTGTAAACAGGATAGAAGAGGATAAGAAAGGATGGAAGAGCAGAAACCCGAATCACAAGGAAAGACTGTATAAGAAACATGAAGAGTTAAAACAAAAGATAGCAGCAATATAGGGAAGACTGAGACGATATAGATACAAATCTGAACAGCAAAAACAGAACATGACCTTTCAAAACAATGAAAGACACTTTTACAAAAAAAAGTAAATGGAGAATATACAACAATAGAACAACCGGACTCACAAAGGCAAAACACTTATGGAGCAAGATATGGGAAAAGCCTAAAAAACACAACAAAAGTGCCAAATGGCTGAAAAACATGAAAGATGAACTCCAGGAAATTGAAGAAGGAACAGAAACAGAAATTAATGAAGAAACGATTATGGCAACTCTAAGGAAAATGGCAAACTGGAAAGCACCAGGACACGATGGAATACACGCATACTGGTTTTAAAAATTCGCGACCTTACAGGAAAACTAACGCAGAAACTGAGAGGATGTATCCACAAAACAGACGTACCAGAATGGATGACCAAAGGAAGAATAACGCTAATACGAAAAGATGCCAAAAAAGGCACGATCCCAATCAACTACAGACCAATAACCTTTTTACTAACAATGTGGAAAATTCTGACGGTACAACTGAGAGAACAAATATACCACTCCCTGAACAATCGCGGATTACTCCCCGAAGAACAAAAAGGATGCCGAAAAGGGAAAAGAGGGACACTTAACCTGCTATACATCGATCAAAAGATCCTGAAGGAGGTAAGAAGCAGAAAAAAGAACATATTCATGGCATGGATTGACTACAAAAAAGCTTAATTGTATAATTGAATGTTTAAAAATATACAAGATACCCGACAGGATTATTGATCTTAGCAAGAAAACAATGGGAACATGGAGACTAGATCTGACAGCCGGAGGACAACACCTGACTGAGATAAAGATACAGAGAGGCATTTTCCAAGGAGACTCCCCATCACCACTACTGTTTATAATAGCCATGATGCCGCTCAACTACATACCCAGAAAATGTGATGCTGGATACAAGTTTACAGACACTGAACTAAGAGTAAACCACCTGATGTACATGGATGACCTGAAAAAGCAAAAAGCAAAAAGGAACTGGAAAAGCTGATAAGAAGCTGATAAATACGACCAGAAATTTTCAGCCAAGACATTCAAATGGAATTCGCAATTGAAAAGTATGCACTACTAGAAATGAAAAGAGGAAAACTGGAGACGATAGAGGGCGTGGAGCTCCCCAACCAAGAGGAGATGAGGACGCTAGGCGAGCATGATAGCTATAAATATTTGCCCGTTCTAGAAGCAAACATCATCAAATCTACAGAAATAAAAGAGAAGATTGGAAAAGAATATTTACGAAGAACAAGAAAACTCCTAGAAACGAAATTATATAGCAGGAATCTAGTAACAGGAATAAACATATGAGCAGTATCGCTAATAAGATACTCTGGACCATTCATAGGCTGGACTAAAGTAGAGGTCAGGCACCTTGACAAGAGGACTAGAAAATTAATGACCATGCACAATGTTCTACACCCAAAAGATGATACGGACAGAAATGAATGGGGAAGAGGACTGGTAAGTATAGAAGAGTGTGTGGAAAACTCAAAAAGAACTGGAAAATATATAACTCAGAACACGGAAAGGCTAATCACCGCAGTAAGAGCCAATGTTCCAACGAGCAACTCGGAAAGCACCGACACCAGAAACTAAAAGACAAGGAAAGAAAAGTGGACGCTTCATAAGACTGATAAGAGAAGAAACCAACGAAAATAGCTGGACATGGCTTAGAAAAGGAAACTTGAACAGAGAAACAGAATCTTTACTGATAGCTGCACAGAACAATGCGATTAGGACAAACTACATTAAAGCTAAAATAGATAAAACCCAGGAAAACGCCGACTGTGTGGACAAAGGGACGAAACAGTAAATCATATAATAAGTGAATGTAGCAAAATAGCCCAAAAAGAATACAAAAACAGATATGACTGTGTGCGAAAAGTAATACACAGGGAACTGTGCAAACAATTGAAGTTCGAATACGCAAACAAATGGTACAAACATAAACCATAAACAGTACTGGAAAACGAAGAACACAAAATCCTCTGGGATATTGATATACAAACAGATGAACTCATAAAAGCCAGGAGACCTGATGTTATAATAATCGACAAGAAGGAAAAGTTTTGTAAAATCATAGACTTCGCCATTCAAGCAGACCACAGAGTGAAGATCAAAGAGACGGAAAAACGAAGCAAATACACAGAAATAGTCAGAGAACTAAAAGGAATATGGAACATGAAGAAAGTCAGTATAATAGCAGTAACCATATGAGCACTAGGAACAATCCCAAAAAAACCTGGAGAAAAGACTGGGAGAAATTAGAATCAAAAGGACCATCGAAACTATACAAAGGACGGCAATGATCAAAACAGCTGCAATTCTAAGGAAAATCCTTGAATGCAGAAACCAACCCGCATAAGCTACAAAGGGTAACCAGTCACAAGGAATTTACAACAGAGAGAAAAACACGAAGAACACCACAACACGAACCAAGGAACAGAAACTGCAAGAAACATCACTTCATAATCCACCCCTTCCAATAAATTACACCGGTCTCAAAAAATGAACCAAGGAACAGAAATTATAAGAAACACCATAAGCTCTCTCCCTTTCCTTTCTCCCATCCCCCCAAAAAGGGGGAAAATAAAAATAAAAAATAAATAAAATAAAATAAAATAAAATATAAAATAAATTAAAATAAAATAAAAAATAAATAAATAAATGATGCCGGCCTAGGATGACACCAAACAAAATTATTATTATTATTAATTCAATAAATACAAGAGAAGCTATAAAAATATAAGGTACATATAATATGGGTTAGGATTATGACTACTGTCAACTGGTATCGTACAATAATAGAACACATGTATAAATAGATAAACAAGTAAACTGATACTTATCCCAAATACAATGGAGTATAATATTGTGGAAGGGAATGAGTGGGGGGCATCCACGCTAGCGGTTAAGATAGAGATTATAGATTAATAGATCGGATTAAGGTTATAGTTATCATTAACTAGTTTATATAAGAGTGCTATGGATTCACGTAGGTTGCTAAGACGGTGTGACCTACTATGCCTACAATTAATCAAAGTTTCATGCTTTTGTTAAGAAGTTCCCCTTATTTCTAAATCTAATGATCTTGAGGAAGTGATGATTTATCTTTACAATCGGTATTATGAGAGAACAAATATGAAATAAAATTGCAAGCAAAATGTAAAATTTATTTATGGAATATTGGATAAGCAAGTTAACATGCTAGTAGAAACAAGGACACGAACACATCATTAAAGTTGAACCCAGATATTTCGGTCGTTTGGT
>OY744518.1:79288636-79291136 GCA_963556195.1 Sepiola atlantica
CCTCTCTCTCTCTATATATATATATCTCTTTCACTTTCTTTCTCTCCCATTCTCCCTCTCCCTTTCTTTCTTTCTTTCTCTCTCTCTCTCTCTCTCTCTCTCTCTATATATATATATATATATATATATATATATATATATATATATATAGTAAGCTATGAAAATATATTTATGGCAATTAAGCTACACAGAGGTTCCCGCGTTTCATCCGGGGGGGGGGGATCTTTAGGCATAAATGCATGGAGTTATTTTTGACACGCGGGAGCCTCTGTGTAGCTTAACTGCCATAAATATATTTTCATAGCTTACTACCTAGCTCTACTTACGTATTGAGCACTGTTGAAGTAAATACTGAAAATTGATACATAAAAACTTATATCTCCTTATAAAATTTTATGTGAATACATGAAATACTAATATATATATATATATATATATATATATATATATCTCACGCATGCGAAATCGGTCTGTTAGACAGCCAGTGTCGATATCAACAGACGAAAAAGAACCTTATTTCACAACAATGACACGGGATAAGGCGTGATATAACACAAAATGAAAACAGTAGTACGAATAATACTGCAAAGAGAAGTGGGCTCCCTCTCCGTGCTAGAAAACTTCTCACACCTGCCGGTATTCTATATCTCTACAAGGCCACCATCCGCCTATGCATGTAGTATTGTTGTCACATCTGGGCTGGTGCAGCATCCACTAGTCCCCCCCTCTTAGACAGGGCCAAAAATGATTTGCTAATCTAATAGGTCCCTTACTATCCACCAAGCTCCAGCCCATGTCTCTTTGCTTGTTTTACAAGTACTTCAATGGAATGTGCTCCGATGAACTTGCTGCTCTAGTGCTCCCTCGACGTGAATACACCTGACCAACTCGACAATTAGTTAAATCCCATCCATCCACTGTGGAAGTCCCCAGATTCCGGAGGGTTTTCTACTTTAATAGCTTCTTTCCTCGAGCTGCCAGCCTTTGTGGAACTCCATTCCTGCTCCCTGTTTCCTTGACTCTACCAACATGCAGAAATTTGGCTTTAATGTGAACAACTCCTCAGGCAGGATGCCCCTTTAATTTCTGGCGTCTAATCCACAGTAGCCATGGCGTCTCAGTGGCAGTGTGCCTTGTCTAGGGTTTAAAATAAGATACAAATAATACAAATTATCAATCCTCATCTAAAAAAATTCCGAAACAAAATCTGATTGAACGGTTTATGATAGGAAATTTGTTGCTATTGGATTTGACAACGACCATGTTGTAGTCTGCAAGGAAGCAGTCCCGTGGTAATGTTTTATGGGACCTTCTTGGAGCAAGGATAGGGATAATAGATTTTGAACTTTTCACGATCGTCAGGCTTTCACCGTCGTTGTAAATAAAGTAGTCTGTGATTATATTGATTTTGCTTTTTAAAACTATTATTTCAAAGGAAGCGTGCCAAAAACAAAGTCAGCGTGTGTGTGTGTGTGTGTGTGTGTGTGTGTGTGTGTGTGTGTGTGTGTGTGTGTGTGTGTGTGTGTGTGTGTGTGTGTGTGTGTGTGTGTGCGTGTTGTTGTTTTAAGGTTTTTACACTGAAACTCGGTGAATATATTTATTTCCATCTTGTATTGAGGCGAAGCTAATCATTCGTCCTTATTGATATAAGCTTCAACGAAAATTGAAAATACTGAACAATTGCCAAAGAATAAATGATTCGACTTTTAAATCAGATCCGACTGCTCGTGTTCCCCCTTGTCTCCATTTCCATTTGAAATGTTACTTTTTCTTCTTTATTATTACTAACGCGTTTTCTTATTGGTGCGTGATTCCTTTGACATCTTCTTCGATTTTAAATCACTTTTATAGTAGGGGTGGGACGTAATGGGTGAAAATTTCAGATTCATGCGAGTAGTATTTTTTTGTGTTTATTTATACATAAATAACACTAAACAATCAAACATTTTGAAAATTTTGCAAAATTCAGAAGGTGCAGGCCAAAAATAGATTGTCAATTGGCGATGAACAACACCATGAGAGGATTGAAAACAATGAGTGAAATGTTCAGAATTTGATTATTTAAGCGGATGGCCCGACAAAAATTTGTTAACATTGGACTTGTAAACGATTATGTTGTAGTCAGCTGGGAAGCAGTTCCGTTGTATTGTATTCCACAGATGGGAAGTTCTTGGAAAGAAACTTTGTTCATGGAAGTACCGCTTAGTTTTAGGTGCACAGAAGAAGAAATGGAAATTCTTTACAGTGGTTGTAGCTAGACGAGTTTCTTGTGAATATTTTACAAGAGGAGAACCAGAGATTGGAGATCAGCCGAGCACCTTCCATTTAAAAAAGATAGAGTAGAGAAAGACTAGCAACGCCTCTTATGTGATAAAGAGGTTGTAGAGAACAGAAACGATCTTCACCCACTAGATTATGAAGTTGATTTTGTACTCTCTCAATTCAAGAAATGGTACTCTGGGTAGCACTTCCCCAAATGTGTCAAGAGTACTCCATGTTA
>OY744518.1:79298636-79306136 GCA_963556195.1 Sepiola atlantica
TTAAGCTAATCGTTGCTATTTAAATGGATCTCATCCTGAAATGCGTTTTTGATTTCATGTTAAGCTCATGTGTTTGGCCTGTCATTATAGAAAAAAAAAACGTTGTATCAGATCCATCAATCTGGACTTTGTTTTGTTTTTGAACTAATTGCGATTTGTTTCACTGGTAATTATCTGAATTGGAATTGATAAAAATATATGCTGAAGAGGACAATCATAAATTCGTCAAGTGTAATAGTGATAATAAAGATTCTATGAAACATGTGTACATATGAAAATATATTGTTGAGTGTAGATTTTTCGAGCATGATTACAAAATATTTTAATTATGTCGTCAATTTTGTTTTCTAATGAATTAAAGTATATAAGCTCTGTTTGAAATAACGTGTGAACAATTGTGCTTGATTTTATCTGCAGTATTTAATTTATCCGTTTAATGGCGATTAGATAAATGAGCAATAGAACCTTTGGAATGATTGATGGATACGGGGTTAAAATGTGCCCCCAGCGAATAAGTGGAAGTTGAGAATCTGGCGTCATTTTCCGTATAGAGTATTGCGTTCTCTGTCATTAGCACCTTTTCAAGTGAGCTGTCGCGAAAAGTAATTGCTCGTCCCAGTCCCGATGCGGGTGTGAGACGAGTCATAATTTAATCCCGTCCCTCTCTCTCTCTCTCTTTCTCTCTCTCTCTCTCTCTCTCTCTCTCTCTCTCTCTCTCTCTCTCTCTCTATATATATATATATATATATATATATATATATATATATATATATATATATATATATATATATATATATATATATATATATATAGGACAGTTTTTATTATATTCCAATAACCATGGTTTGTTTTATTACTTTTATTTTTATTTTTTTACATTTCCAAAAATTTAAAATTTCTGTGAGATATATTAAACGGTCCGTTTCATTTGTCTTGTGCCAAACAACATTTGTATGTCAATATCGTCTCTGCAACACTACAAAATCATCAGAAAAAGTTCACAAATAATAAAAGAGTTCTTGGATTAGAGTGTCTTGAAAACACCTACACTATACATTAGTTTCAATTTAGGGTGAAAACTAACAAACAAAAAATTGAGAGCCAAAACACTCACACGTGTGAGATACAACTAATCCGCCATTTAAATCCAGTTAAATATATCTCACAGAAATTTTAAATTTTTGGAAATGTGAAAAAATAAAAATAAAAGTAATAAAACAAACCATGGTTATTGGAATATAATAAAAACTGTCCTATATTTTCCTCTGTTATCAATAACTGACAAACATTGAGCTGAATCTTCAAAGGAGACTACAAAGTAAAAGGATCTGATGATATATGGTAGTACATATATTGTCTTTAATAATTATATATATATATATATATATATATATATATATATATATATATATATATTTCGGATTTTTGTATCTGTCTTAAAATGTGTCCTTCGTGCTAATGTTTCCTGTTTATTAATCGAAGACTAGACGACATGCTGGTCACGGCTGCAAGGCGAAAGTGGAAAATAAGAAGTTAAAAAATTAGAATTAGGGTTATGTCTCAGGATATTGCGTCATATACAGGAAGTCAACAGAGACATAGCGGATACGCTGAGAAAATCTTTCTCTTTATTTGAAACACAAAAAGGAGCAGTTATGTTTAGAATAGCTGCTCCTTGCCTCTATGGGGATGGGTTGGGCATTATGCATACTGGATATTGGAGAAGAAAAAGAAGCAACACGCCCGAAAGCATTGTTAAACCCCAAATGATTTTGTGCTATGGTTTTTAATAAGTGGTGACGACTGCAATAAGAAAAAAAGAGAGAGAAAGAAACAGATAGACGTCACTATCAACTGAGCAACAACTTAACAAAGCAAGACTGACACGCACATCAAGAGACGAGCCATCGTGTAAAGATTTTACGCAAGACCATTTTTAATTCTAATTCCTTTCTTATTCCCCCCTTTCCCCTTTTTATTTCATGAAATATCTGCAAACGGATAAATTTTCGACAAACGGAAAAAAATGATCTATTGGTTGTTGAAGAGTAAATTTTATGTGAGGTCATTTCGTTCCGTGCCAACAAACTCGTTAAATTATTCATGAGTTCATCCAATCAAAAAAGGCATTTTGTAACGGGAAGAGATAGAGAGGTGATCTATTTATCAGACCTCTTGCCGGCAAGCAACGGGATTGATCGAAAACATTATTATGAAAATGATATAAGACAATATATATCTGTACAATTATTTGATATATATATATATATATATATATATATATATATATATATATATATATATATATATATATATATATATATATATATAAAACCTCCCGAAGACTCTCACTTAGAACTGATTATACTGAACAACTTTATCCGTTGCGCCACGTTGCAAATTCTGAAACGCAAACAAACATTATTATTTGGATTATTCTCGACTACTATTCTCATCTTGGCTGTTATTTTCACAGCGTTTCAGTCGATGTAATCTCCGACCTTCTTCAAGTGCATCTTGTCGAACTCGGGAGTCTTTATGTCGAATCTGTACGGAATTTCAAAACAGAAAAGGTAATAATCAAGATCTGTGTGTATGCAATTCCATGTAAGTGTCGGAAAATATACAAAGGTGAGACATGCCACCCACTAAAAGTAAGATTAGAAGAACACCGGAAAGCCGTAATAGGTGGAGATATTGATAAAGTCGGGTATGGCTGAGCACAGGGAAAAGGGAAACCATCTACCCTTATGGGACGAAGTACAAATTATAGACAAAGAAGAACGGTGGAAAAAAAAGAGGACTAAAAGAAGCAGCGCCTATGCTGGGCGACAATGGCCTCCTAAGTTGGTTTAGTATGGAATTTTATACAATATGTGAACCATTTTTTTAAATAAATAATAGATTAGAATACCATTATATATATATATATACATCGTTCCTTTCATTAAAGTCGAATGCTCTATGATGTCAAGCCGCCGTATAAAGTGTTAAAATTATCACCGTTTATTCGCTGTTCAACTTGGCCGAGTGGTTAAGGCGTCGGATTTGAGTTGCAAAATACTCGTGATCCGGGGTTTCGAATCGCATGACCGGTAGTGAATAGTCATATCTCTATACTGATGAGTCCCGATTATTAAGGACGAAACGTATACGTACATAGATAATAAACAATAACAAATATTTATTACATATATATATATATATATATATATATATATATATATATATATCATATGTGTTTTATAAGTAATAAGACTACACACCGAAGAACAAGAATAGGTTAAAAGCTCCTAAGATCCATACTAGAAATTGCCCACAAGACCTGTAGCGTAACAGATATAAGCCCTAAGTAATCATCATGTTCAAAGTGACAGTCTGCTGGAGGTTTAAATACTAAGAATACAATTACGAATTACTTAAGACTTCTACGTGGTCATGACTGATGGGACAACAGCAAGCTAACTCCGTGGATTAAATATAGGTTTCCGTTCAAAGTTCCATACAGATTCCCGAGTTGGACAAAATGCATCTGAAGGAGGTCGGAAGTTACATGAGATCAAACGTTGTGAGAATAATATCCAAGATGAGAACAGTAGTCCCAATGATCCAAATTATTTATCATCATCTAAAAACTTTTGAAAAAAAAATAGATTAATAACAAATAAATAAAATATTTGTAATCTTAATACTTAACTGGCTTCGAACAATTTAACCCGAGCACAATGGGTCAGCCAACGGGTCACATTCTTTCTAGTATATATATATATATATATATATATATATATATATATATATATATATATATATAATCCAGATAAAATATCCACAGGATAGTAATCCAAAGAATTTCAACCGGGTTTATAAAAAGTGCTCAATATCAAATAGAGCATAAAAGCTCTATTTGATATTGAGCACTGTATTACAATAATGCCCTACAAAATCTGCGACACTGGCACGTCGATGTTATCGATCAACAGCTATTATAAACTGAGATCTCATCAGGCAGAGTTAGAATCCGATCTTAACCTTAGATCATATTTGGAAAGAAATAGAAAGATTCTTTCCAAATAAGATCTAAGGTTAAGATCGGATTCTAACTCTGCCTGATGAGATCTTAGTTTATAATAGCTGTTGATCGATAACATCGACATGCCAGTGTCGCAGATTTTGTACATGTCTGTGTAAATAAAAATAATCATATATATATATATATATATATATATATATATATATATATATATATATAATTTATTTAGATACTGTATATTACATATTTCGGCAATGTTAATCACTATCCCACACCGGATTTTTTTGGGGACGCCCTCAGAGATGCACCGTTTTTCTGTCATTGTTGACGCCATTCCCTGTCGGGCGTGTCTACAATCATTTCAGCTTGCCGATGATTCCACTGGGCACGGAGATTTACTAAAGATGTCTAAATCTGTCCTTTTGGATGAAACCGCGGTACATTGCTGAAATATGTAATATACAGTATCTAAATAAATTGTATTAGCTCTCTTATATCATCGAGCACTTTATTTGATTTCTTTTCATATACAACCTGACACTATATATATATATATATATATATATATATTTATATATATATATATATATATATATATATATATATATATATATATATATAAGCAGTCATACTATGGCTTAAATACGAATTCCCGACATTTTGTTGTTGTTGAACACTGTTCGACTGTTTACTATGTGCATTCACTGATTTATAGAGTTTAATTTCTCTTCATCTCTCGGTTGTGCCGTTAGGATTTTCCACATTGTTGGTAAACTGGTTATTGATCTGTAGTTCCTTGGGATCGTTCCCTTTTGGGCATTTTTTTTTATATTAGCGTTGTCTTTCCTTTGGTCATCAACTCTGGTACGTCTGTTATGTGAATACATCCTCTCAGTTTCTGCAGTAGCCTTTCATGTAGGGGCGTGAATTTTTTAAACTAGAATGCATGTATTCCATCATGGCCTGGTGCTTCCCAGTTCGCCATTTTCCTTGGGGTTGTCATAATCGTTTTTTCATTAATTTCTGTTTCCGTTCCTTCTTCAATTTCCTGTAGTTCATCTTTCATGTTTTTCAGCCATTTGACATTTTTGTTGTGTTTTTTAGACTTTTCCCATATCTTGCTCCAGAAGTGTTTTGTCTTTGTCGGGTCTAGTTGTTCTGTTGTTCTTCTTTCTCTGTTTACGTTTTGTAAAACAGTCTTTCATTGTTTTCAAAGGTGCTGTTCTGTTTGTGCTGTTCCGATTTGTATCTATATCGTCTCAGTCTTCCTTCTTTGGCTTATTATAATTATTATTATTATTATTATTATTATTATTATTATTATTTGTAGTATCATAATTTAGCCTGAGCTCGTATGGCTGAGGAGATGTGTGTTTTGATGTCTTCCTTTTGAACAAAAAATTCAATAAGAAAAGTCAATTATCCTAAAAATTAAAAGTTGAAATGAGAGTTTTCCGCCTTTGAACAAATAAGTTTAACCTTCTCAATATAAGGGAAGCTACTCAGTGAAATAAAAATTAACTTAATAAAATAATGAAGGAGATCAATTAAAATTACATATGCAAAAAATAAAGAAAGAAATAATTTTAAAAAACAATGATAAAAGGATAATAACAATAAAAACAAGCAAAAATAAAGTGAATGTTTTTTAGATAGGACAAAGTAAAATTGATTTGACGGGGGGTTGGCTAGAATTCAAATTAGCAGCGAAAACATATGCTGAACATAACCGGATAAGCACAGGATAACGACAGGATCCATGTTCCTGGTAATCTGACGATCGCTGAGAACGTGAAACTGTGGTTATGTCCTACTAAAACATCTAATTCATTTAAATGCTCTCTCTCTCTCTCTCTCTCTCTCTCTCTCTCTCTCTCTCTCTCTCTCTCTCTCTCTCTCTCTCTCTCTCTCTCTCTCTCTAATATATATATATACATATATATATATATATATATATATATATATATATATATATATATATATATAATCCAGATAAAACATCCACAGGGTAGTAATCCAAATAATTTCAACCGGGTTTATAAAAAGTGCTCAATATCAAATAGAGCTTTGATATATGATTATTTTTATTTACACAGACATGTACAAAATCTGCGAAACTGGCATGTCGATGTTATCGATCAACAGCTGTTATAAACTGAGATCTCATCAGGCAGAGTTAGAATCCGATCTTAACCTTAGATCATATTTGGATCATATTTATTCTTTCCAAATATGATCTGAGATTAAGATCGGATTCTAACTCTGCCTGATGAGATCTCAGTTTATAATAGCTGTTGATCGATAACATCGGCATGCCAGTGTCGCAGATTTTGTACATGTCTGTGTAAATAAAAATAAGCATATATATATATATATATATATATATATATATATATATATATAAGTAGAAAGGAGTAGACACATTATAAACCATTGTTTCGTAAAGGTATAAATAATTTTTGAAAAACCACAACAATGTAATTTGTTAAAAAAAAAAGCACTTTGCTCTGACGAGGAATATTTTATATTCGAAAGCTTAGTTTAAAATAAATAAATATTATTTATTCATTTTAACAAATTACATTGTTATGGTTTTTCAAAAATTATTTATATATATATATATATATATATATATATATATATATATATATAATGTGATATTACGATAAATACTATTAAATTCTTATTCACACACACATGTGTTTCATCCTGTTTACCGAGAATCATCAGTGTGGAGATGATTGCTCTGCTGATCACACGCGTCAACATTTGAACATTTGTCAAACGCTTAGGACAATGCAGCCACCAAACCAACCACGTTGAAAGAAGAGAATTAAGATCTATTTATGTCTAAGGAGACACACATAATAAACTCTCAGCAACAGTGTTCAACAACTCGTTGGCCGGAACGTAACATTTGGCATTTAAGTTTGACAGACTAATTTTATAATTCTCTTAAAGCGCCTGTCTTACTATTAAAGGGGCTAAACAATATTACAATAAATCAAGGGAGGTGCGAGAGCGCTTTATCCCTTAATAGACCTCACGAATGGCCTATGCTGGAAATCTCATTTCTTTGATCAATCATAACTCAAAAACCAATAAACCAAATTAATTCAAACTTTGCACAAAATTCTTTTTGATAGGTTCTATAAGTGTGTAGAATTTCAGCATCATTAGTCAAGGCAACCCAGAGATCCAGAAAGTTCAATCATGAAATCATGTTATCTGTGTGTACGTACGTACATATGTGCCACCCTGTATCTCATCAACTATTTGATGGATTCAGCTGATTTTTGGCAGAGATAGAGGTTCTAGGGTCTAGTTGATGGCATTTTAATTTCAGTGCCATATACCTTAGTTTTCCAGAAAATTCCAAAAAACCTTATGAGAAGGCATTGTATTGAGGCATAGCCTTTACAAAAGTAGTGACATTCCATGAAAAATGCCAGTATACTGAAATCATATGC
>OY744518.1:79311136-79313636 GCA_963556195.1 Sepiola atlantica
CAGTCTGAGGTTCTACCAACTGAGCTATTTGAACTTTCTTATAAATAGAGCTTAAAACATTACCGTAACAAAATAATTATAGTTTTAGCATGACGTCATAGATTTATGATTTACGTCACGTTTCAAAACATGAATTTAAACATAAGTGATAATAAAAGTTAAATGAATGAATGGGTAAACATTATCAATAGCGTTGGAAATTATTTTAATAGTTAAATAAAATATGTTCTGGACTACTTATTAGCATTTACAAGCAATTTAATATCTACTAGAATGTTGGCGGGTCGGGACCATAATTCTAGTACATCAAATTTGGAAATGTCGGAAGTTGAAATTCGATCAAAATTTTTACCATGACTGAATTTTGTAAGGTCAAATATCAAGGTCATATAAGATGTAAGACTTCATTGGCTACAATATATATAATATCTCTACAATGAACAGAACCCAAGTTATTGCCAAAAGTGTGACTTTCACATTTTTCATGACCTAGATACTACAGACGTCACAGTCCGCTGTATTCATGGCAATGTAGCGTTTGATTCATTACATAAACGCTGGAGCCGACGAACCAAGATCCCGTTGAAGACTAGACTCCGTCTCTATAACGCGTACTGCGTGTCCATCATGCTCTACAATAGCAACAGCTGGGCAATAACAAAAGCCATGCTTGACAAGCTGGATGCGTGCCACCGCAGACACCTCCGTACCATCACAAAAAAACCCTCTCCACAAAGGTCGCTGAACAAAGATAGTCTATGTTAGGCCATATCCTATCCTATGAATGGACCCTGACGCTCTCGCACAGAGGGCTCTAGACTTTGCCGTTACTCGCTCGCAAGCCTACCAACCGCAAATAGGAGGGCACTGCACAAATCTGCTGGGCACACTACGTGCTGACCTCGAACAGGCGGGACTAGGACCACTACGTACAGCGAAACAACTTCATTGCCTACGACAACTTGTGCATGACAAGGCCAGATTGCCTGGGACTAGCATGGAGGTAAATTGCAGCTACGGGATGTCATTTGACTACCGTAGCTGCAGAACACAGTTTTTAATAATAATAAAATAGATATCTCAAAATTAAATCAATTTTTAGGTGAATCATGACTGATATTTTGACCAAGTTTGGTGACGATTGGTCAAGCGATGTTTAGGCTAGGCTGTAAACAGAAAAACAAACAAACAGTGGCAAACAACAAAACTCTACCGAAAACATAATCTTCTTGGAGAAAGAAAGAACGAAAGAGAGAGAGAGAGAAGAAAAGAGAGGAAGAAAAAAGAAAGAGAAATCTAGTTGTTAAAATTCTTAACATTTAATGTTGTAATCATTAAACCACTCATCACTCCAGATACGTTGTGACTTAATGTTTCTTATTTCTTATTCACATTACCAGAAACAACAATTATTGACTTTTTAATTTCTTCTCATTAATTATTTTTCAAGGTCCAGAAGCGTATCTGTAATTTGGTTTGCCACACCCTTTCTTCTTCTCTGCACTCTATATGAATAGTTGTAAGTATTTCAATCGTAGGGGTGTCCCTTTTCTTTCTGAGATGGATCTGCTCTTCGGGTCAAAAGAACTCTAAAACTTTTTGCTCTTTCTTTCTTGGAGTTCATACATTGGATCCATTGCTCTTTCTGCTTCTTGTAAAGTCGGTTCTTTCTATCATTCCAAACACTTTCTTCACACCTCACTCAGGCTATTCTCTATCTCTACAAATCTACTTTAAACCATGTATGGAGTACTGTTGGCATATTTGGGCTGGTGAATCTTTGTTCCATTTGAAGGTTCTTGATTAGGTACAGAAACATATCTGTAATTCGATTGGCCCCACCTTTTCTTCTTCTCTGCACCCTCTCTCTCACAGACGTGATGTTGCTAATCTCAGTCTTTTCTATAATTACAATTATGGCATTTGTTCTTCAGAATTGTCTGATCTATTCCCTGCTTCCATTTGTTCCAGCTCGTTTGCCTCGTTGGTCGAGTGGGGTTCATCAATTCGCTGTTTTTATACCTTGTTATAATACAGCTTCCTATTCCAGTAGCTTCTTTCCAAGAACCGCAGGCTTGTGGAACTCTTTTCCTGCTGACTGTTTTCCTACTACCTATAGCCTTGAGATTTTCAAGACTATGGTCAATAGGCATCTCCTGTCTTTACGATAAGTATCTTTCGCTCTTGTTAGCTCCTTACATCAAGTGGCTTCATGCTTTGTCTGGATGTATTTACATAAAAAATAAAAGCGATAATAATAATACAATGTCTGTGTCTGCATTGTCTTTCTTATTGGTCCCTCGATTTATAAAATCGGGGGACTTATGTTTTGAGGCATGTCCGTCCTTATTTTTCTCTGCAACTATCCATTGAATTTCTCTGAAATTTTGCATGAAGTTGTAACTTTGGTCAGGTTAGAAAGTAACATTCTCCGATTTTTGAAAAAAAATCTGGTTAGCCCCCCAGGGGGTCAAAAGGCCCCGAAATGGCAAAAAATGAC
>OY744518.1:79318636-79498636 GCA_963556195.1 Sepiola atlantica
TCAGACAGAACAGATACTACACTTTGAATTATTTGTTATGAAGTAAAAATACAAAAATAACAAATTAGGCAGAAGGTCATCAAAAGTGTGGGGAGTAGGGAGTGATTGGTCATCCTTTGTCTATCCTATTCTTAGAATCATTGCAGTCACCACAATACAATATTTACTCTAGGAGCATATTACTTAATATATCCCCAATGTGTCGAAAATTTTATTTCTGATCCTAGTCAAAAGGCCAAGAAAGCATTCCACGCAACACTGATATCAGATTAAATTTTTTAAATTACTTTTTTTGCATTCCATCTGCCGCGATCGAGCGATCCCATCTTTTAAAAGCCTCACTTCTAAACCTGTTCTTGACCTCACTGCCAGAGGCTTATGTGAGGAATGCCTATAGCCCGCTCGGAAACGCTGATCACATTGTGGTAATGATCGATATCACCCTAAAATCTTATCCCAAAGCTGATGAGCCATTGCTCAAAACGACGAGATACTACAAGCAGGCTGATTGGGAATCCATCAGAGATCATATCAGTGACGCCCCATGTAGTGAAACTTTTTCTCTCCCTGCTGATCAGTGTGCAAATGAAACAACCGAATGGGTCGAACCAGACATTGAAGCACATGTCCCCACGCGAAAATTCTACAGCCAGTCCCACTCTCCTCAATGGTTCACCTCGAAATGTGCAGCTGCTATTGCTCAGAGGCAGCAAGCATTCCGACAATTCGGCCGCCATAAGTCAACTAGGAATAGACAGAAATTTATAGAGTCAATAAAAAATTGTAAGGCTGAAGCAAAGAGAAGGTATACAGAGATGCATTGAGTAGCAGAAAATAGGTACACTTGATTTCTGGAAAATCTACAATAGTGTGGTGAACAATGGACAATCAACAATTCCCCCGCTATTAAACCACAATGATGTTGTTTGCACCGCAGTTGATAAGGCTGAACTACTTGCCCAGCATTTCGCCTTAAACTCCACTTTGGACTCGGCAAACCACTCACTCCCAAAATTCCCATTGCGGACTGAAGCCACACTTGATGACCTGGTCATCACCCCATCTCATGTCAGGGACATCATAAAAAACCTTGACACCTCCAAAGCTTGCAGGCCTGATCTTATACCAGTAATATTAATATAAAGAAATGTTCTGCTGAACTGGCTTCTGTCCTCTCCAAACTACAAAAAATGCCATTTTGACTCTTGCTTCCCTGATAGCTGGAAAATTTCCTCTGTGGTACCAGTCTTCAAGAATTCTGGAGCGATAGTCCGGCACCTTCTTAATGCTAAACTTCTTTCTGACCATCAGTATGGATTCAGGGAAGCACAATCTACTGCGGATATCCTAACCATCATCTATGAACACATATACCTCACACTGGACAAGGAAGGTGAAACTAGGGTGGTAGTGCTTGATATATCCAAAGCCTTTGACAAGGTCTGGCATAAAGGTCTTCTCATAAAAATCAATTCATATGGTATTACTGGACGAATATTCAATATAATTAGATCCTTCCTAACCAAAAGAAAGATCCATGTTGTCTTCGATGGCCGTTCATCCAAACAACATGACATAAATGCAGATGTACCCCAGGATTGATCCTTGGATCTTTACTGTTCCTAATTTTCATAAACAACCTCCCTGGTGACACTGCTGATGACACCATGCTCTACTCTCATCATGTGGGCAAAAAGGACGCGCACATATCCAAGGCAATGGCTGAATACTTAGAAAATGATCTCCAGGCTGTAGTAGAATGGGGTCACAAATGGATGGTAACATTTAATGCTGCTAAGACAAAGCTCCTTTCCTACAACAACAAGGTACCTTTTCAACCACCGATTGCCATGGCAAATAACATCCCGCCTGAGAGTCCAACATTCAAACTCCTCAGTCTTACATTCACAGCCAACATGAATTGGAACAAATACATTGAAGACATTGCCAAGGCTGCTGCAAAGAAGATGGGCTCCCTTTACTGTGCTAGAAAACTCTTTACACCTGATGGTATTCTCTATCTCTACAAAGCCACCATCCGCCCATACATGGAGTATTCTTGTCACATCTGGGCTGATGCCCCATCCACTAGTCTTTTCCTCTTAGACAAGGTCCAAAGAAGAGTTGCTAATCTAATAGGTCCCTCACTATCCACCAAGCTCCAGCCCCTGTCCCATCGCCGCAATGTTGCATCCTTGTGCTTGTTTTATAAGTACTTCAATGGAATGCGTTCCGATGAACTTGCTGCTCTGGTGCCCCCATCAACGTAAATGCACTCGACCAACTCGACAATCAGCTAAATCCTATCCATTCTCTGTGGAGGTCCCCAGATGCCGGAGAGCCTTCTACTTCAATAGCTTCTTTCCTCGAGCTGCAGGCCTTTGGAACTCCCTCCCTGCACTTGGTTTCCCAGACTGTACTGACATGCAGAAATTTAAAACTAATATGAACCAGCATCTCGCTGCACAGCTCCCAATTTAGGATGACCCCCCCCCCTCAAACTTTCACTCTAATTCTCAATAGCCCCTTACGTCTACAGTGGCAGCTTGCCTTGTTTGGGGTGAACTATGTTAAAAACAAAAACAGTTGGTAGAGGGTGATAACGTACGCACAATTATTAAATTGCCTTAGCACATTATTATATAGATAATCTACAAAAATTAATCTTACCTGTAGTTTCCTGAGGAAATTGCCAATGGCTGGTTTTCCAACTGCATCAATCTTTGATCTGTCCAGAGAGATGACAAGGTCGGGTTTATCATCCGAACCTGTAATCTTTTGGATGGTCACAAATCCCTGACCGGCTTCAAGGAGGACCCGTAGAATCACAAATCGTCCCTGCATGTGTGCCTAATAAAAAAGATTCATTGTAAGAAAAAACAATTGAAAGAAAAAAGAAAATTTTAAAAAAAGATTTTTTAATTTTTTTTTTTTTTTAAATGTCTTTGTTATAAAAAAAAATTAATAAAGAAAAATATAAAATTAAAATTTTTTCTTAAATCTAAAAAAATTTTAATTTAAAAAAAAAATATTTTTTAAATTAAAAATCAAACGAAAACGAAAGATAAGAAAAAAAACGAAATAATCTAATCTATAAAGTTATCTTGTCGTTTCTTCCATGTCAAATAGTGACACATCCAAAAAATTCATAATTGATTTCAACCAGCAACCTCTTAATCTCCAATCCCTGCAGCATGTTCCTCTGCACCAAACAGTGCAACACGCTTCATCTTCTCTTTGAAAATAATCACTCCGGCAATGAAGACTATTACAATGGAGACAATTTTAAATAATGACCTAAAAGGCTGAAAATATAAAGGAGATAATTCTTATTTTAATTTAAAGGTAAAAATATCAGTTATCTTCTCTTACATTTCGAGCTTTTGTATTTAATCTTTTTATGACCTAGGAGTAAAGTGTAGTATTTGTTATCATATCATATTCGGTTTAATGTCAATTTTACATGCTGGCATGCATTGGACGGCTTTTAGAAATTGACTTCCAAAGTAACCTATCTCTGACCAGGTTTTTATTTATCCCTCAGGTCCATTTTTAACACTGCCTCCCATGTTTTCATTGGCCTTTCCCTGTGAACTGAACCTGCTACCTATACTGTTCTACATCTACTAACACAAGAACTCTCATCGATTGTTTCAACGTGGCCAAATAATCGTAGAATTTTAATCTACAATAGCTTCTTTTTTTTTCAGACTGAAAATATCGACTGAACATGTTTTAACTTCATTTTTACCTTTAAATTTGTTAAATTCCATTAAAAAGAATGTTAAGTTTATTTTGAAGAAATAAACAAGAAAAAAACATGGCCGTTAGCAAGAGAAAGACTCCAAGTATGTAGGGGCGTGGGAGCAGGAAGTCATTCTTTGATGAAATAATGTTTTCTTTCTCCTCCGACCTAGATCATGAATCGTTTTGAAATATGAGGCAAACAAAACAAATCAAGCCAAGACTGAGAAAGGAAGAGGAAGAGAGAAAGGAAGAGGAAGAGAGAAAGGAAGAGAGAAAGGAAGAGGAAGAGAGAAAGGAAGAGGAAGAGAGAAAAAGAGGAAGAGAGAAAAAGAGGAAGAGAGAAAGAAAGAGGAAGAGAGAGAGAAAGAGGAAGAGAGAGAGAAAGAGAGAAAGGAAGAGGAATAGAGAAAGGAAGAGGAATAGAGAAAGGAAGAGGAAGAGAGAAAGGAAGTGGAAGAGAGAAAGGAAGTGGAAGAGAGAAAGGAAGTGGAAGAGAGAAAGGAAGTGGAAGAGAGAAAGGAAGTGGAAGAGAGAAAGGAAGTGGAAGAGAGAAGGAAAGAGGAAAAGAGAAGGAAAGAGGAAAAGAGAAGGAAAGAGGAAGATAGAAGGAAAGAGGAAGAGGGAAGGAAAGAGGAAGAGAGAAGGAAAGAGGAAGAGAGAAGGAAAGAGGAAGAGAGAAAGGAAGTGGGAGAGAGAAAGGAAGTGGAAGAGAGAAAGGAAGTGGAAGAGAGAAATGAAGAGCAAGAGAGAAAGGAAGAGCAAGAGAGAAAGGAAGAGCAAGAGAGAAAGGAAGAGGAAGAGAGAAAGAAAGGAAGAGAGAAATGAAGAGCAAGAGAGAAAGGAAGAGGAAGAGAGAGAGAAAGGAAGAGGAAGAGAGAAAGAAAGGAAGAAAGGAAGAGAAAAAGAGAAAGGAAGAGGAAGAGAGAAAGAAAGAGGAAGAGAGAAAGAGGAAGAGAGAAAGAAAGAGGAAGAGAGAAAGGAAGAGGAAGAGAGAAAGGAAGAGGAAGAGAGAAAGGAAGAGGAAGAGAGAAAGGAAGAGAGAAAGGAAGAGGAAGAGAGAAAGGAAAAGAAAACTAGAGGAAAGAAGAAAGAGAAGTATAAATATATTCTAACCAAATAACAAAGAAGAAATAGAACGTAAAGCTTTAGTTGTTCAGCAGAAATCAGACTTTGTTTAAATTTTGAAAAAAATTTTAATTCGCTTTTTCTGAATTCAAAGCAGAATTCTGCTTTTTCTGATTTACAAGAAAGCAAAGGTTTCACATTCTTGCATGAAGTGGCTTACTGTATTATTATACAGACGTTTTTGTAAAAAAAAAAAAAAACGATTATAGGTGAAAAGTGATAACGTACGTACAAACATGAAGTGGCTTAGCTTATTATTATAAAGATGATGTTTAAAAATAAAAAAAATATATCATTAATAGCAATTTGAATCGGACACACAAAATGCTGAAAAATCATTGTTATATTGGATTCATTTTATGAAAAAATATAGATGTAGAGTTATTTCCCTTGTGGCATATTACGAACAGATTTATTTCTCTTCTATCCTGCAACATAGATTTACATTGGCCATATTCAGTATTCTTCACAGACTGCCTTCATTGGGTTCACAGGAAGTGCAGTGGTCTGCGAAGAAGACTGCTGGTACTGCACGTCCAATTAAAGGCAGGCCCTGTAGCGAGTTCTCTGTGAACAGTTTGCAGAAGTTGTGGACTCATTTTACTATCTCGGCAATATGATCCGTGTTGGTGGTGGGGGAGTAAATTAAGTTCACATACGGACTGCGTAGGGAAAGTTTTGTGAGCTTCTTCCTATCTTATCCTGTCGTTCACTTTCACTTGTTCCTATTTACTTGCCTCTCCCCTGGAGAGAATAGATGAAGTGCAGTATCAGAACATATACTACACTTTGCTTTTAGTCAAAAGACCAGGACACTTTTACTTGTTACTTGTTCATAATGTCCATAGTATCATTTTACGTGAGTGAATGCTGGGCTCCCACTAATGCAGTCTCTCTGAGGATGCAGAGAAATGATATGGCTATGGTTCAGTAAAGTTGTAGCGTGGACCTGGACAACAGAGCTCCTAGTCCCTGCTATTGAGGCTGAAGGTACCCAGACTGGAATCAGCTCTGCATTGCAACTACCTCTGGTGATATGGGCATGGTGAACGAAGCTCTGGTCAGATAAACAGGTGTACACACATCTCGATTAAGGGTGAGTGAGGAAAAAGCAGGCTGAGGAAGACTTGGAATAACTTAGTAAAAGATGCCCTTAAATAATCGCACGTCAAAACCAATGTAAATAAAAGAGTTTAATGAAGAAAGTCACTGTGTCGTCATGGCAAACGTGCAACCCGCATCTGATGTGGAAGAGACATGTTAAATGAAGAACTTGCTTTTATTTGCAGTCATCATTCAAGATTTAAAAAAGGGGATAACACTGATCGAATAAATACACACACACACAAAATATATATATATATATATATATATATATAAGGAACCACGGGTTAAAAAAAATTCACCCATTATATTGATACAACAAAGGAAACAGGATATAGGCCAATCTATAGAAAACAGAACAGGATATAGGAAGTAACACTAACCACACCTTTGTCTGTGGGAAGCCCAACGATTGGCTGAGAGAACAAAGAATTTGATTGGTTAACTAGTTAGCCGTGTCAAAAATAACTCCATGCATTTTAACCTGAAGATTCCCCCCGGGGATGAAACGCTGGAGCCTCTGTGTAGCTTAATTGCCATAAATATATTTTCATAGCTTACTATATATATATATATATATATATATATATATATATATATATATATATATAGAGAGAGAGAGAGAGAGAGAGAGAGAGAGAGAGAGAGAGAGAGAGAGAGAGAGAGAGAGAGAGAGAGAGAGAAAGAAATATTTCCGTCCATTCCTGTATGTTCGTTTCGCATTTACATCCTAATTTTCATGCTACTCTTTCAATTTCTTTCGGGCCTTTTTGTAGTATCTGTTCCGATGGATACTACACCCCATAAACTGGTATTGTCTTGGCCTTCGGGGCTTGATTTACGCCCGTCTATGGGTCTGTCCTGTGCAGTTCTAGGAGGTCGACCCTCCCAGGCTTCGCCTCCCCTCTTTGAGAAGGAGTAAGTTTATTGCTTACTGCCTAAGGCGCCCCTATCGGGGCTGCCCAGGCAATTTTTAAACCCCACTTTCCCGACCCGACCTTGGGTCACATCTTACTTGTGGGAGTAAGATAAAAACTGGCCTTGTGCCTAACTCCTGGAGAGGAGTAAATCAATACTCTTTCAATTTCTTGCAAAAACATCCGAGTCTACTGTCGAGGCAAGGTGTTTTCTATTTTCTTCTTAAGTCATCATTAGTGTTTTCATGTTAATTTCAGTTTCTGTTCTTTTTTTCAATAGCAGAGAGATCCTTATTCTAGCCATTACCGTGGGCATGTCCATGTCATCCTACGCACAATATTCTTTTGTCCTTCTTATAAATAATATAAACATGCACAATGATGCATGTTTGATGGGGTGCATACATGAATGCTACGAACGGCAGGCCTGCAATGGGAGAAATAGTTAGCTAAGAGAAGAGAGACCATAGAAGAAATTGGCTGGCTCTTTAAAATAATAGTGTCTTCATTGGTTACGATGTTCTATGCTGTGATTGTGAGCTACTTAAGGGTTTTTAAATTAATATCCACTCCAGATATGAAAATCTCTGGTCAGATGGGTTTTATGTCCAGTAATAAAACAGCTATTTCATTTTCGAGTAGAGTGGCTGTCTGGTCTTCCCCATATATATATATATATATATATATATATATATATATATGAGAAAGGAAGGATGAGAGTAATCTGACATAATGGGAAATGAAAAAGGAAAAACCAAGAGATTCTACTCTCTACTACTGACTGACTTCTCTCAGCCTGGACCCTGGTCCAGTGCTCTTAGTAGCCATGGCTACTACTTTTCCTCATCAAACCATCATGTCAACCCAATATTTCGATGTACGTGCATGACATTTTTCTTAAAATTATCATCCTGAGGAAGTCTCACAATAAAGACGAAATGTTGATGAATATATAAAAAAATATCTCTTGGTTTTTCCTTTTTCATTTCCCATATATATATATATATATATATATATATTCTAGCAAGACGGGCAGAGGAGATTAATTGAGTCTCGGTTGGAAGATATGTCTGTCTTGGTTTGCAGGAGATAACACTGATCAATGTAAACATGCGCACAGCTGCATGTTTAGCGAGGTGCATAGATGCATGTTGCAGACAGCAGGCTTGCAATGGAAGAAATATTTAGCTCAGAGAAAAGAACATGCAAGAAATAAGGTGGTGTCTTTCAAATAGTAACATGTCTTCTTGGATACAAGGCTCCATGTTGTAATTGTGAGCTACTTTAGATTTTGCAAAAGTAATGTCCACTCCAGATAGGAGAGCGCCCCTACCCCCCATGGTCAGTAAATTTTTTATGTTCAATGATAAAAAGTCCATGATTTTTAAAGTGGCTGACTGTTTGGTCTACCTTAAATTACAGCAATATCTTTATATATTCAAGCAGGATAGACAGAGAGGTCAGTTGGGTTTCTGTTAATCTCAGAAACAGATGGGCTTTTGGGTCTTACGCTGATGAAGTGTTTGACCTCTCGTTGGAAGATAGGTTTGTCTTGATTTGCACGCCTACCGTTTGGTAGAAGAAAACAAGTATCATGGTAACTTCTCAAAATAAACTGGAGTTGGGGTTTTGTTTGGAGTCCTTTTGTTACAACATTTGCTATTTGAATCCTTTTGTTACAACATTTGCTATTTGAATCCTTTTGTTACAACATTTGCTATTTGAATCCTTTTGTTACAACATTTGCTATTTGAATCCTTTTGTTACAACATTTGCTATTTGAATCCTTTTGTTACAACATTTGCTATTTGAATCCTTTTGTTACAGCAGTGAGAGAAACAACATGATTGACATTTATGATCGGAATCAAGCACCGGATTCAGACGAAGACAATGAGCGAATGATCAGAACCTATGCAGTGAAAGAACAAAAACACAGGTTCACACCTTAAATAGAGTTCAAAAGGAAACAAATTTCGAGTGATGAAAAAGAAAATAATTCAAGAAAAAAAAAATAATTTCAACTGACCTGGCCCCATTTCCTGTTTTCTGGAGAGTAAAACTCTAATCCAACCAAACCAGCTCGTACCATGTTCAGCCAATTGACGTAAGTAATATCATTTGCATCAGCACCGTTATGACCAAATATTCTAAAAAGAGAAGAAAAAGTGGTGAAAGAGAAAAAGAATAAAAGGAATATTACGTTTGAGGCAAAAGACATGATTACAGTCGATACAAGCATATAAAACTAGCTGTGTCTACACGGTGTTGCCCGGGAGTTTTTTTACTTTCATTTCGCTTTATTTTCTTTTTAAATCGCAAATAGAATTTTCTTTTGGGGGGGAAGGGCTCATAAATTTATAAATAACTAGAAGAATGCATGTCCAAAACCGAACAGTTTTGCACCACTTTGATGTCTCCTTACAAAGATTAAAATCCATATGAATAATACAAAACCTTATGTTTAGAATGATTATTCTAATACTGATCAAAACACATAATTTTTGGTGTACACTAAAAATTTCAACTGATAAGTATCCATAAGTTTTCCTGTTATTTTATTTTGAACTGTCATATTTCATATGTACCGTCATAAATAAGCACCAATAATTTATATATATATATATATATAAGTAAAAGATGGGAATAAAGATTGTAAAAATACAACATCTATTACGTCATCAGTTGCTCAAAACAAGGTGTTTCAAATAAAAGAAATTTATTTTTCCTTTCTTAAGCCATGGTTTTTCAAAGAATGAAATCTTATCGTCAGAGGAATAACAAACAGATAAGTCAGTAGGAGAAATTACCAAAAGTCATGATTTGAATAAATACAAGATAATTATTCCTCTGATGATAAGATTTCATTCTTTGAAAAGTCATCACTTAAGGAAGGAAATTTTTTTTATTTATTTGAAACACCCTTTTTTGAGCAACTGATGACGTAATAGATGTTGTATTTTTACAACCATTATTTTCATCTTTTACTTGTCTATATAATTGCTCTATCTCGTATATCGAGCATCAATTCTTTCATGATAGGTTCTAATTTAAAGGTATACATTATATCTTTACTTTCCTGTTCTTTATATATATATATATATATATACACACACACACACACAAGTTGCCTGTGTGATGATATATTGCTGGTTGGAAGGTTTCAAATATTACCATGTTTACAATTTTTGCCTTGAAAGAAACGTTAAAAATAACATTTGCAATATGAGATCAAGTAATAAAAGAAAACTGTCAGATATTCTTAGTTTAATTTTATTTTTGTTTTATGAAATGAAGAAAATCTATTTAAAAAAAATGAATTTTGTTGCTTTACGTTCTAATATATTTCAGTTATTTTATGAACCTAACCGATAATTGCCTCTAGTGACACCAGGTGGATTTGAAGGAAAACGCCAATGGTGTCGTTAGATTCCTTGAAAAATTTAACCCTTATTGAAACTTATCTGACTTTTCTAACTCTCAATATATCGATTTCTATAACACAAACATTTACTTTTATGCATTTAGATTTTAGGGGCTTGTAGATAGAAATACATAGGTGAAATATGGCAGTTCAAAATAAATTAACAAGAAAACTCTTTGATATACTTACATATAAGGCAAAATAAGTATCTACACAAAAAATTATGGAAAATTATCAAGTAGAATTTTAATTAAAAATATAAATAAGTTTTATCGTATATTTCCGATTCCCCATTGGCACAAACTCAAAAGGGGAGATAAGTCAGTAAAATTTAATGAATGTTCCATAAGTATCACAAGCACTTTCGATTCTTCGTCAAATCATTTTCAGGTGACAAAAAAACAAATGAACAAAAAGTTAGAGAAAAAAAGAGAATTTCAAATAAATAGCCGAGGATGCGATATGCAAAGTCGTTAAACGTCAAAACAACAAACCCGCACAGTTCCAAAAGAACATTTACAATTTAAATTCCCGAACACGAGAACTAGCATCACAGGATAAAATTGTATTTATGTTAAACATTTTGAAACGTTATTACTCGTCTCATACATGTCATTTATTTTATTTAGACTAGCAGGGCTATCCGGCATTGCCTAGGAGCCATAAAAAAAAATGGACGGTTAAAACGTGTGTGTAGCATCTTCTAATTAAAACATCTGTCTGTCTGTCCCCGTTTTTCCACATCCCTCTCCCCTCTTTCACCTCCACCCAGCTTATTCTTCTCTCTGGTTTAAATGTATTGAAAATAATAATGTAAGTCGTTCACCTATCTTTTATGTAATAGATCACATTGGAAATGACTGAAAAACCTACCCCCCCCCCCACCTCTCCTAATGAAACCATGCCAATTTGAACCCCAAAGAATGTATTTTTTTTTTTTTGATTTTAGATATTATTCACGAGGGCAACGCCGATCAAGAATATACCAACTTTGGTGGGTGTTTGTTTGATAGTGTTTTACTTTTAACTGGACATACACAGAACACTGCCCAGAAGATTGCTGGGTTTTAATGAAGATATCTACAAGCATTTTTAATTTTTTTGAATTAGTTTCAGAATGTAAAATTTTCGTGCTATTAACTATAATTTGTCTTAAATAAGGAGGGGGGGGGGGGATTATTTATTTTTTAATTTTGGTAAATTAAGCTAGAGTTTACCAAGTGCATGGTGGGTCTACAGGGAAGGGTAGTAGTATACATATATATATATATATATATATATATAGAGAGAGAGAGAGAGAGAGAGGAGGGAGATAGTAACAAGTGATATGTCTTGTACAAATGATAGAAAGTGAACTTACTCGAGGACGGTGGGTATAAGACTGAGATAAAGACCCACACATTCTGCACGGCATTCTTCATATGTGGAAGCCAATGAGGAAAATTTTCCATCCCACGTTTCATTGTGGCCATACCAAGATTCAATCTGGAAATCAAAAAATATATATATATGTATTCAGCCAATAAAAATGATGAAACACATGTCCGTGGATAATTATATCTAAAAAAAATATATGTTGCTCACCATCTCGGGGCATCACATTGGTGAATGGAAAAATAACTGAATTCATTCAAAAGTATCGCAACCAAAATAAACAAATAAATGGCATATATATATATATTACTATTTCATGTATCCACATAAAATTTTATAAGGAGATATAATTTTTTATGTATCAATTTTCAGTATTTACTTCAACAGTGCTCGATACGTAAGTAGAGCCAGGTAGTAAGCTATGAAAATATATTTATGGCAATTAAGCTACACAGAGGCTCCCACGTTTCATCTCCGGGGGGAATCTTCAGTCTGAAGATTCCCCCCGGGGATGAAACGCGGGAGCCTCTGTGTAGCTTAATTGCCATAAATATATTTTTATAGCTTATTATATATATATATATATTAGCTGTCACTTTGCAAAGTTCGCTACTTGAAATACTTGAAACCAAAATTTTAAATAATAAACATTTCATTCATAAATTTCTTGTAAACACGAGACAATTAACATTTTGGTAATGTTGATACAAATGTATTTATCTTTTAAATAAGACACTAAAGAAATGAAAAGAAAGAAAAATCAATTTGCCTGAGTGATAGTACATCTGTGGAGGGGGAGGGGGTGCTCTTTAGAAATAGATATCCCGCTAAAGCAAAGGCTAGAAAGACACATTTAAACACAAATGCAAAATGTTTGTCCACGGGATGAAAACAATCATTGAATTTAAAAACAATAAAAAGAGAAAATGTGGCATCGTTAAAGCTTCAATCTCTAAAATAAGGCACATCGCCACTGAAATGTAAGGAGATACTGTGAATTAGGGACCATACCTACAGGGACACTCTAAGTAGGGAGTTGAGCAGCGAGATGTCTGTTCGCATTACATTTAAATTTCTGCATGTTGGTACAGTTAGGGAAGCAGGGAGGGAATTCCAAAGTTAAGCAATTCGAGGGAAGAAACTATTAGAGTAGAAGGCTTTTCGGCATCTGGAGATCTTTACACTGAAGGGGAGGGATTTTGCTGCTTGTCAGATTAGTCGGGGTTATTTACGTCGATGGGGGCACAAGTGCAACAAGTTCGTCAGAGCACATTCCATTAAAGTACTTGTAAAACAAGCACAGAGATGCAACATTGTGGCGACGGGACAATACGTTGGAACTTGGTTAACAGTGCGGGACCTATTAGATTGGAGACACCTTTTTGGACCCCGTCTAGTAGAGAGAGACTAGTGGTTGATGCACCAGCCCAGATGTGGCAAAAAATACTCCATGCATGGGCGGATGGTGGCTTTGTAGAGATAGAGAATACTGGCAGCAGTTTTTTAGTGCGGTAAAGAAAGCCCAGCTTCTTTGCAGCAGCCTTGGCAATGTCTCCTATGTATTTGCTCCAATTTGTGTTGCCTGTGAATATATATTACGAAATTCATAATTATCAGTTCATTAGTTTAGATTATCTTGTACATTATATATGGCCAAGGGGATTAGGTGCTTGCTTACAGATTCAAGGTGTATCTGTGAACTGGGTTCACGCCCCGTGACCGTTTGAAATTGTCATTTCCATACACTGAGGCGTGCCGAAAGCACAAAACAACGTAAAATAGGTAAAGTAGGTAAAATATGAAAATATAATTTAATATTATACGAAGCCCCTTTAAGTAAAATTAAAGTCGAGCACTTCAGAGAGATTAAAAAATAGACATTCACCTAATGCTTCAGTGCGTTACTCCGGCTCTGTCGTTGAGTTCTATTCGAATGTCTTGATATTTACATTCGCCGCTCTCAGCATGAATATAAATTAATTTCTCTGTGATTACGTGACAACTGCCCATAGCCAAGGAGATTAGGCGCTCGCTTACAGATTCAAGGTGTGAACCGGGTTTGTGCCACATGACCGTCTAAGATTGTCATCTCCCTACACTGACAAGTGCCGAAAGCACAAAACGACATCGTCTGTAGTTAAATATTAAAATATAATTTAATATCATAAAAACTAACTGACCAGGAGGTTCACCATTTTGGAAAGTCTCAAGTGGCCCACAATCACAGCATGGAGCTTTGTATCCAAGAAGACATTATTATTTCAAAGAGCCAGCCAATTTCTTAGGTTTCTCTCTTCTCTTAGCTAAATAGTTCTCCCATTGACAGCCTGCTGTCTGTAGTATGCATCTATGCACCGCACTAAACATGCATTGCACATGTTTACATAAATACTCACCCTTCTGGAATTTTCTGTGTGCAGCACGTTTTCTCTATCAAAGTTGAAAGTTCCGTCACTATTCTATTGAAAAGAAACATGAAGAAACATTAAAATAAAAACAGGGGAAAATGTGTTTTAAATAATAATTTAGATTAAAAAAGAAGACGATTCATATTTTATAAACACTATGAACTCAGAGGTGACATCTGATGGGGTGGCCTTCTGCTAGATGTAAAATAATGTGACATCTGGTGAGAGTGGCCTTATGCCAGATGTAAAATAATGTGACATCTGGTGGGAGTGGCCTTATGCCAGATGTAAAATAATGTGACATCTGGTGGGAGTGGCCTTATCCCAGATGTAAAATGTGACATGTGGTGGGAGTGGCCTTATCCCAGATGTAAAATAATGTGACATCTGGTGGGAGTGGCCTTATCCCAGATGTAAAATAATGTGACATCTGGTGGAAGTGGCCTTATGCCATATGTAAAATAATGCCAAACCAGAGTCTAACTAAGTGATGGTTCAACGGAACCACAAAAAGACGACTTACATTTTATAACTCTCAATTTTGAATTTATCGGTTTTTCGAAGTTGTTATTATGACATGGGTTGATGAGTCGGAGGTTTTGGAAGGGGTCGGAGCTGAAGGTTTTGGAAGGGGTCGGAGTTCCATTAGTTAAAATGCTAGGAATAAAAGTCAGATTTTTTACATTTCTTCAGACAGTCTGAATATTGAAAAATTTTAAAATGAGGAGTTGGAAGTTTTAAAATCCTAGGTGTCGGAACTTTTGGAATCCAAGGAGTCGGAACTTTTGGAATCCTAGGAGGCGGAACTTTTTGAATCCTAGGAGGCGTGGTTGAACCTCAACTCTGATTTTTAATGTGTTCCTTAAATCACTGAGCATGGTCCAGTGTAATCCTGACGTAAATTGGTGTGACAAATATTGGCAAATTTTATTTTCACGAACAATTCTAAAAGTCATATTCTTTGTATTTGAGTGACAACCATGGGCTTTGGGTTTTGACTATCATCATATTCAGTTTAGCATCTGTTTTACATGCTGGCATGTGTTGAACAGCTTTTAGAAATTCTAAACTAACCTATCTCTGGAAAAGTTTTGTATTCATCCCTGTTTTTCTCAAACTCATCCTTATCACTTCTTCCCATGTTTTCCTTGGACTTCCTCTGCCAACTGATCCTGCTACCTAAACTGTCTTACATCTACTAATCCAAGAACTCTCAGTTATTCTTTCAATGTGACCAAACCAACAAAGTCTACTGTTCTGCACACATTTCCTATACTGTCCAGTTTTAATCTTCCTCTGCGGTCATCTGATCTAAGCCTGTCTTTAACACTCACAGTATACATCAATTGTATTATTCTCATATCATTTCTCTTCATATAATATATGTGCTCTTACTGGCAATGTTTCACTTCCATACATCATCAAACTGCATACACATGCCTGATAGACTCTTCCCTTGGTTGACAGTGGTAACGCTATGCTGGTTAGTAATGTTACTAACCAGCAGAGCATTAAAATTGAAACGGTCATATTCATATTGTAAATTGGGTAACTATAATGGTTCAATAGTGTTTCAATGACTCAGCTCCTGTCTTAAGTGTAGGTGTATCCCTTTTCTTCCTAAGATTCTCATGGATGGCTTTGTGAGGGTTGAGGACATGCATTGCATGGAGAGAAATGATACAATAGATGTCTAACATGAGTCTTAAAGACAGGATCTGATGACCTCAAAGGGAGATTAAATCTGGACAGTATAGGGAGATGTGTACAGAACAGGATACTTCGATGGAAACGTGGGCAAGAGGAAATATGGAAAAAAGCAGAAAAAAAGAAAAAGACAAAAAAGAAAAAAGGAGAAAGGGGTAGGTGAGGGAAAACTGGGAAAAGTGGATGAGGGAAAATATGGAGAAAAAAATGGAAAGAAAAAAAGAAAGAAAAAAAGAAAAGAAAAAAATAAGGAAAAGAGAATAAAGAATAAGAAAAAAAATAAAGGAGAAAAACAAAAAATATAGTACAAAGAAAAAAAAGAAAAAAAAACCAAAAGGAAGAAAGAAAAAAAAAGAAATCAATTTACCTGAACAAATAATTTGCCACTTCCATGGCCCAAAAGTTCATGAAGACCAACCTGAACTTCAAAAGCAGGAATCTTCAGTGCCCTATATAATTCCTGAAAAGAAAAAGAAACATATGCTGTATTATTTTGGCCATTTTTTTTTTTTGGCAAATAATTTGTTTTCTGATTTTTTTCAGTAACATATAATACAGTGGATTTCAAACAAAAAATTAAAGTCAGAAATGCCTTGGTTTTCTAACAAAATTTTGATTCCGAAACCACGCCGCCGGCAACCGAAGCATATCATCTGATGAAAGGTTAAAAGTGCTGTGCAGAGTTGCCACTCCTGAGTTTTTAATCCAGATTTGTTTTGTTTTTTTAAATCAATCTGAGGTTTCATTTTTTTTTAATCTTGATTTTTTTCTTAGGAACTATATTTTTAAATATTTGCTAAAAAAATAAAAATTTACAAAATGTGTAGTAAAATGGCAAAATATACATTAAACATAGTCTTAATTCATAAAAAGTTCCCACAGAATATATTTTTACGAAATAAGGTTTTATATTATACATTATAGTTAGTATTGAAAACGATAACTGATGCTTAATAATCTTGTATATTAACCCAGAACAGCTTTTCAGAAGAAATTATGTTCGAAAACCGATAATAAATTGTTCCACTGTATTAATTAAGAATTGTTTTTTTTTTTTCATTTTCTTTTCAATTATAACTTGTTTTTTTATAAATTGACTTGAAATATATTACAAATTTACAAACTAATTGAAATCTATTACAAATTTTTTAAATTTCTATATAACAAATTAAACCTCATAATAATGACGTATCTAATACAGAATATTGCAGAAGAAATTGTCTTTAATACATAAATTGTTACTGCGCGTGCCTCTCGTTGCATGGAATTTGACTTTGCATAAATTCCAACTGCCTTCCACATGGATTGTGGGGTCATTCGTGTCAACAAAGTATCTATTTATGTTATGATAAATTTAGGGTTAGGTTTAGGGTTAGTATTTATCGTGAATACGATGATTGGCGATTAAGCCATGCCATGTCAACAATCTAATGATTGTAATGTTATCGGAAGTTTGGACGCCTAACTCTCTAACAGACACATTTAGAAAACAAAGATCGATAGTTGGAACAACGACTTCTTCAGAAACATGATGCATGATTAGTATTATTTGGATTATTCGGATTACTGTCCTCATCTTGGAGAGAGGAAAAAAGAGAAAGAAAGAAAAATCAAATATTAACAAAAAAAAATAAGGAGGTAAAGCTAGTGATTTGGCAGAAATCAATTATTTCTTATTGAAAAAAAAGCGGAATTCTACCAAAGAGTAGCGAACTCACATCCTCGGGAGGCTCTAGTGTTTTAACCGAAATCCGCTTTTTCTGGATTAAAAATAAAAGCGGAATTCTACTAAAAAAGCAAAAACCAAGGGAAGTATGTCTGTATGGCAGATATGAAAACAACCAAGGTGAAGATAACAGCCTGAAACGTGTAAGTAAAATATATCGTTGGCCGACAGAAAAGTAAAAATAATTGATGAAAAAGTCATACCGTGTCTTGGGCATTTAAGAAGGTCACTCGCTGCTCTCGGTAACCAGCAACAATTACATTTCCCAAGGAGACGTTCTTGAAACCCTTATCTTGCCGAATGTCATCGTCTTCAGATTAAAAAAAGAGAACAAAGAAAATAAAAACATCAATAATACAAACGAATATCGCAATATACAGAGGTGTGTGTTGATAATGACAAAAAAATAAAATTAAAATTAAAATAAAATTGAATTTTCCAGATTGGGAAGTCCACCCCTCACTCCCCCCATTTGTGTGTGTGGAGAGAAAGCAGCGAAAAAAAAAAAAAATTGAGAGAAAGAAACTAATCTAAAACGATTTTTTAAATCCATATCAAAGACATTCGTAGACTCCCTTGATTCATTAATGTCATCATCATCATCATATTCAGTTTAACGTCTGGTTTACATGTTGGCATGCGTTAGACGGCTTTAAGAAATTGACTTTCAAACTAACTTATCTCTGACCAGGTCTTTATTTATCTCTCTTTCCTTCAAGTCCATTTTTATCACTTCCTCCCATGTTTTCCTAGTCTTTCCTTTGTGAACTGGACCTGCTACCTTAACTGTTCTACATCTACTGACCCAAGAAATCTCATCTATTCTTTTAACATGGCCATAATTTTACATATATTTTCCATAAAGATACTTTTTATTTGTCAAATGTGAAGAAATTCATTACTTTTAGCCAAGAAATACATATGTATATATATTGTTGTTGTTGTTTTCCCATAACGTCCGGGGACGTCCTCGGGGAGTCAAGCAGATACTCTATCTGTCTTAACTTTTTTCTGTGGGCATGATAGAACCTGGTAGTGCCCATATCCTCTCCAGACCACATACAGCAACTGCTGTTCCCAATGGTCACCCATTTAGTACTGGCCAGACTCAATGTTGCTTAACTTCGGTGAACTAACGGGAACCGGTGTGTCAATGTGATTATGCCATATATATATATATATATATATATATATATATATATATATATATATATATATCAAAAACTGTTCACATTCCACTGAATAAAGGAGGAAAAAGTTTTTTGAAAATTATCTTATAGAATATCCTAACGAAAAAAAAAACAAAAAAAGAAATTGAGATTTACCTTGCTTCCAAATCATCCAAACCACTAAGAACGAAACAGTAAGTTACACATTTATTTTTATTTATTTTTCCACCCATTTGTTCGCTTATGATTTTTCATCGACTGATTACATCCATATATATATAAACATATATATATATATATATATATACATATATATATATAATATATATTATATATATATATATATTATTTTTACTTTTATTCAACCCATGTTGGTACAGTCAGGGAACAGGGAGGGAATTCTAAAGGCTACCATTTAGACATCTTGGGGGGGGGGGGGCTTCACACTGAAAGGATGGGATTTAGCTGATTGTTTGGTTGGTCAGGTGTATTTACGTCAAGGGGGAACCAGAGCAGTAAGTTCATCGGAGCACATTCCATTGAAGTACTTGTAAAACAAGGACATGGATGCAACATTGCAGCGATGGGACAGAGGCTGAAGCTTGGTGGACAGTGTGAGACCTATTAGATTAAAGGCTCTTTTTTGGACCCTTTTTAAGATCAAGACTAATGGTTGGTGCACCAGCCCAGATGTGACAAGAATGTTCTATGCATGGGCGAATGATGGCTTTGAAGAGATAGAGGATACTGGTAGGTAAGAGAAATTTTCTCGCACGATAGAGGAAGCGCAGCAGCTTTGGCAGCATCTTCTATGTATTTGTTACAATTCAGTGAAGTCAGTTTAGTTTTTAATTTTTATTTGTATATTTTAAAACTTAACGTGGACAACTATTATATTCTTTAAAACTAGCAGGACCCATGTAAATTATACAAAATGATGTTTTTAATACTAATTATCTTGTTCCTAACCTATACATGTTTGAATAAAATATGATAAGATTTGACTTGAATATTTATTTTTGAAAATGAACAATACATGAAACAATTTACAAAACTTTTTTATATACAATATTTCTAGTGAAGGTAATATTTTGACAACTAAACCTTACTTTGTAAATGTTTTCGATTAAATTAAATTTGGCTCCAATTCATGAGTAGCATACAAAGATTCGGAAGGTCGTTGCTTTTGATGTAAGCGTGACACACAAAATAACACACGCTATCGTATTAATATGTGTCTTCCCGGTCGTCCCCTCCCTACCCCTCCCCACCCCTTCGATGTAGAAACAAATCTTAGAGGTTGGTAGGAATCGAACTATGAACCAGTCGGCCCGACGTCAAAATCCTACGTCGCTAACCGTTGGAAATACTTGAAAATATTACAAAAAGTAGGTAACTTGAATGCTTTTCCAAATCTAGGTGCGGTACACATGCGCAGAATTTTTTATGTAAGCGTGACACATGAACACACACGCTATTGTATTAATATATAGATAAAATGGGTTATGCCCTTTGCTGAATTTTATTTTTAGGTGATTATTTAAAAAGTGTTTAATATTAGTAATTGCCTGGATCAGACTAAGTAATTTTTTAAACAAATTGTAGCTAAGTATGTTATTATATTGCCAATAACATGGTACAACAATAACAAATGTAAATTGGCTTATCAGAAGCAAAGTTTGATTAGTCAGCTTAAATGCTATTTGGGTCTGACATTAAAAATCTGACTAGATAACTTTATATATTAGACAGTCACTGTCCACATAGACGACCCATGACTCAAAGAGTCAGAGTTATACTTGTTCTGTACTACTGTTTAAATGGATGTCAGCATTTTTTGTGATATCATCCATTTGTGAAGTCATAAAACATCTTCAACCTGTTTTAATGGATGATGTCATCCAGTGTGCAAACAAACTTACATACAAGATAGATCAAAAGTTTTAGTTTGAATTCATAACCGCCAACGACATCGGCGCGGATACACCATAACAAGGACATTTTATCGAAAAAACAAAAGGAAAAAAAGTTTGTTTATTTTTGTTTTTTGATGAAAAAAAAAATGACACAATACTGGTCAACTCTGATGATGGAATATTATTCCGAAATTAATAAGATTAAAAAAAAAAATTAATCTTGCATTGATAAAGACTTCTATTTTCAATTATATATATATATATATGAGTATAGGCAATAAATATAGCGTTAGTTTTAAATTCTAATTTTTTTTTTCTTTGAGGGGTATGGTCCGGTTTCACTCACATCCCCCTAAAAAGTAAAGTTTACAAAAAAAAAAAAAAAAACGAGTAATTACTCACCCTGTTGCCGAGAATACATTCCATAATAAGTTCAAGTTTAGGATTTTATCAAGAACATATTGACACTCACACGGATCCTTTTAAAAATGTATTACGTAATATAACTCAAAAGTTGATGTAGAGCAATTCTTTTCTCTATTAAATTTTTTGTATCTAACTTAATTTTAAAATTTGAGGGGGAGGGACACATACCCTTAATGGTAAAGTGTACAAAAAAAATAATGTGCCAAAGTTATACTCATCAGGTTGCCTAAAATATATATTTTAAAATTCATAATGATCCAATCATTAGTTTAGGAGATTATACTGTACATATACATATACAGGGTGATTCATAAGTCAATTCACTTAGCTATTTAAAATGTCATTTACAATTGAAGAGCGAATTTTTATTGTTATTCATATGGTCAAATTTGATGAATCTCCCACACTTGTTGAAAGGCAATGGAAACATGATGTGAACAGAAAGCCTCCTTCGCACAACACCATAATCAATCAAATATGCTACAAAGAGTCGTAAATTACTTGCAAAAAAGAATGTAGCTATGCATGCAGAACGAAGGTGGAAATTTTGAAAATTTGCTGTAATTTTAAACTCCCATAAATGAACTTGTTGAATAAACTTTCTGTTTTGTATTACCGTATTTTTTAACTTTAGAATTTCAAAAATAAATAGCTAAGTGACTTATGAATCACCCTGTATGTATATATATATATATATATATATATATATATATATAAGAGAGAAAGAGGGAGAGAGAGAGGGGGAGAGAGAGATGAATATACACTTTCCGTCAAAAATGACAAAAAAAATTAACCTTCCCCAGTGTTCACACTAATATTTATATCCATATAAAATAACGTCTGAATCGGGTAAGTTAAAAAAAATTTTAAAAGAGAGAAAGAAATGTCTCAGACTGGAAAGTGTTAAAGAAAAGAAAAAAGGGGAAAACGTCTCAAACTGAAAAGTTTAAAAAAAGAAAAAGAGAACAGAAAGAAAATGTATAAATCGTGGTAGAAAACAAAAGGAAAAAAAAGAAAAAGTCTCATTATGGAAATATCAATATATTTCCATAGGGCTGTCTGACTTGCTATTTGCTTTCTTAATTTCCCCAAATACTTAAAATAGATTCGTCCAGCAGTTTTTTTTTTTTTTTTTTTTACTCGCAAACTTTTGTGTGACGGAACAGATATATAAATACACATTGCTCATCCAGAAACTAACAACCAATTGCCAGGGCGCCATCCTGTCTGGGGAGTTAAATGGATTCACCAACCCCCCCTCCCCCTATCACCTTTCACTTATCTCACTTCCTCCATCATCTCTTGGTGGTCCCGGCTGTGTGTGTAAGAAGAGGGGGGGGGGTCCATAGTATCACATATGTACATGTGAATGCGTTGCTGTGCACGTGTTGTAAACATTATTTACCTCCTTGCCAGGAGTTTAGATACAAGGTCAAGTGTGGTTTTTTATAAGCGCACTTTGACCTACAAAAATATGCCCGAGCAGCTCTAACCTCTTCTCAGATAGAAGGTAAAGCCTGGAAAGGTGGAAATTGTTGGACTGAAGAAAGTTGCATCCTGATTCCAAGCATACTGTCTTCGGCTTGAGTGAAAAACAGAAAACAATAAAAATAAGATAAACATGAGCCATAAATGCTTACAATTTGGAATGTTAATGCCAGCAGGAATGCCACTCCCGCCAAAGGTGAGCACGTCTAGAGACGTGAAGTCCGGTTTGAGGAAGTGATCCTTTTCATACTCAACAGGCCATGGCAAAAACTTCAACAGATCTGGTGCATTATCTACGAGTTTGGTAAATTTCGAAGACATTTCTTTGTTCACGACAGCCACAAAACCTAGAACAAAAAGAAAATACAAAATACAGAAGTAATTGGGTGAGGGTTAAAGTAAGGATCATAAGATTTGGATCATAATCATCATCATCAAATTCAGTTTAACGTCCGTTTTACATGCTGACATGTGTTAGCTTTTAGAAATTGACTTTGAAAGTAACCTATCTTTAGCCAGGTCTTCATCTATCCCTCTTTCTCTCAAGTCCATCCATATAACTTCCTCCCATGTTTTCCCTGGCCTTCCTCTGTGAACTAACTCTGCTACGTCAACTGTTCTACATCTACTAACCCAAGAACTCTCATCGATTCTTTCAACGTTTGACTCGTTGGTCTAATGGTCTCCACAAATTTGCTGTTTTGATACCTCATTATAATACAGCTTCCTATTCCAATAGCTTCTTCCCAAGAACTGCAGGTTTGTGGAACTCTCTTTCTGCTGACTGCTTCCTCTTATCTATATCCTTGGTCTTTTAAAGACTAAAGTCAATAGGGATCTACTGTCTTTGTGATAATAATCTTTTGTTCTTTTTAGCTCCTTACATCATGTGGCTCCATCCTTTGTCCGAAGCGATTTTCCTAATATATATATATATATATATATATATATATATATATATATATATAGTCATCCACATACAGACTGTTTCGCTGTTTCACAGCTCATCAGTGCGGCTAGACCAGTTAGTGTCTCAAGCCGGGATCGAAACGCAACCGTCGAGCTGACAGTCTTCGAAGTCTTTTGTTCTGCATACATCTCCTTATACTGTTCAGATTTAATCTTCCTCTGAGGTCATTAGATCTAAGCCTGTCTTTAACACTCACATTACCGATCCATCGTATCAATCTCATATGATTTATCTCTATGCAACACATGTTCTCAATCTTCACTTCCATACATCATCACACTGCATACACATGCTTGAAAGAGTGAATGAAGAGTTACACGATGTATGCAGGGATGGAAAAACTGACTATCGGTCTGTTGTGCAACAAAAGATAGAAAAGCATTTAAAAACCAAAATGCATTCTGGTGGATTTAATAGTGTAATATGTCTTTAAATTTAGTTTTATTTTGATTTCAATAAATATTCAATTAATGGTAGACACAAATAATTCAATATGTAATCTTTTTTAAATACTATTGGGAAGAGAGAAAAAAAAAATTTTCTGTTGTGGTAGAAAGAAAAGTTTTTGCTGCAAATGTCTTAAACGGAGGAACCAAATATTGGACCTCAGTCGAGCACCTTCATTATCAAAGTTATGATGACACGGGACACACATACGTACACGGACACGACAAACATACCTTCAAATTCTCCACGAACTCCGTGAGGATCTCTATAGGATTCAATAAAGCCAATGTACCTGGAATAAAAAGGTTTATTTAAAAAACAAATTATTTTTAATTAAAAATAAAGAAGTAAAAGTATAGGAACAATATAGATTATATTATTATTTTTCATCTTTCATTTTCTTGTCTCATACTTGAGGTTAGACATTTCATGACTTTTTCTAACTTTTCCTGTCTGTTGTCATTTCGCTTGTGCCACTCGCTAGGATCAGTTTGTCATCAACTGATCCCTCCCAATGTTGGATAATGGCCCTGTGAGGCCGGACCCATGTTAAAGTTGACGTTTGTGTGAGAGATCGTTTGGTTTGGTTTGCGCGATTTAGTGCAGGTGAACCCGTATAACCAAGTGCAAAATAGCGCTGTTCTCACAGTCGGTGCTCACAGACGTTGACAGGGGCACCACGTTGACGAGACCTCAGGTCAAGGGTCAAGGTGCCCCTGCGCATAGGGGTTCTGTGACGTCACAGCCTTTTGTGTGGGAAACAGAGTTTTGCCAGTCTGGGTTTTGGAAGCAAGCCAAACAGACGATTTCTCTATGTAGTCTTCAAATGATTAGGGGAATTAAATTCCCTAAGAGAATACAGGCATGAGATTCCTTCTTCCCCCTGCTCGAATGGCTAAGGACTTAAGCTAGAAATTAACTACGATAAAGTAGTAATTTGGTCTCTCCCTCAACGTTAGTGAAACATCTCCAAGAGCGACACTAACCTGACGCCTGAATAAAACAGAATCAAAATTTAAAAGATTGTTTGTTTCCTGAATCAGTTATGAAGGTGTTGTTGTAGACACAGCGGACGGCGATGTTCACGGCAGTACAGAAGCGAATAAAGAACTCAACCACTAGACGACATCAAGACGACACCCCTCCACACAACGAGGAAGAGAAGGTACGAGAAATTAAAGGCTATGCAACACCATGTTTTAAGCGGTCTCCCACATGGCTTTAAGTCATCAACGTCAATGTGAGACACACTTTGGAGCATTTCAGATGACTGACGACATGCGATGTAGCCATACGAGTTGAAATGTTGTTGCGCGACATACTTTCTCATGGAGACCGGTAAAGTAAGACCAGCAATTTTCTCCATCCGATCCGCTGCAGCCAGGATCGGGTCATTCTGACATTTCGTTGTTGACCATGTTTCGCAGTCATACAAGAGTACAGGTCGGACCTGGGTGTTGTATGCTGCCACTCTCGTGTAGATATTACCAAATGCTATATAAGTACACTAGAAGAATACCCGTTCCAGGATGGGTAAAATTAATTCCCCGAACAAAACAGTTTCGCGCTACTTTTAGGACAAAGATTAAAATCAAGATATAATGATACTAAACCTTATATCTAGAATCTTTATTCAAATTTTCATCAAAATTCATTACATGATTTTGATTCTAGAAAATGTCTTAAATTTAAGACTTAAGCTTAAAGAGTCTTAAGAAATTGAAATTCAGGGAATTTTGCTTAATTAGTGTTTAATAACTATGGAGCTAATTCGATGCAAATCTGAAATATTTGAATTTTCGGTGCTTGTGCTGTTCAGCGGCCGTATTAAAAAATTTTTTATAAAAACAATATTATATACTTATTCAGCGTTATTTTCTTACTCACTGTACAAAAAAGTAGAAAAAATTATCCACTAGAACTTTAATTACAAGTATTTTTCCATTATGTGTATCATAACAGCAATTCGTTTACTAAGCCTCCATCTTCTTTCTTAAGATTTCGAATTATCTGCCATTAATTAAGTATAATAAACTAAAATTAGCAGAGTTATAAACATGGCACTTACGTTTCCACCACGGGTGAGGTGTTTCTAATCCAATACTCTGAACCCTTTTTGTGAGAGTGGATGGAGCCCGTCTTGAAGCTGCTGATATATTCCTCCAGCATGTTGGTCTCAGTTTCATTGGCAACAAATTCCTGTAAGAAAAGATTTTTCTCTCAAATATGAACATAAACAAAAACTAAGTTAAAAAAGAAAAATTTATGAAGAAATAATTAATTCATAAAGAAAAAAGAAAAAACAGAATTAAAAAAAAATAATTTTTTTTAAAAAGTAGAAGACTTTTTTCTTTCTTTGAATTATGAACATAAAAAAATTGAATTAAAAGAAAAAAATTATAAAAGAAAAATAAAGAAAATTTTTAAAAATTTAAATTCAAGAAAATTAAAAAAAAAATTTTTAAGTTTTTTTTAATGGAAAAAAATTAAAAGTGTAAAAATTATTAAAATGTTTTAATTTTTATTAATTATGAATAAAAATTTTTTAAATATTTTTAATTATTAAGAAAATGCTTTTAATCAAAAATTTTTTTTAATTATAACAGTTTAAAAAATAAAACATTTAAAAAATTTTTTTTTTAATTATAATAATTAAATGTATAAATAAAAAAAACAATAATTTTTAAATAAATTTTTTTTGAATTTCAAATTTTAATTTTTTTAAATTTCATTAAAAACAGATCCATTAACCCTTAAAAGCTTTATTTTTTATATTGGTTTGAAAAACATGTTATCATAGAAGATACCGATTATCTATTTAGCGGGTGTGCTGATGAAACATCATACTAATACCTACTCACCCTTGCCAACAATTTGACACATTTTCATTGAATATTATATTAAATAGGCATTTTGTTAGAATGCAAAATGTTTGAAACAAAAAGCATTTAAGGATTAAAAAAATTCCATTAAAAAAAATTCTCATTAAAATTTTTTTTCATTAAATTGGAGACTAGGAGGAATGCTATAAAAAGTAATGGTCTGAAAATAAATGTTACCAAGATCAAAGTGTTAATCAGTGATTGCGTGGTAAGTCCCCAGAAACAGGGAAGTTTCCCTGCTCAGTAGAGACAGGCGGTTTAAAAGAAAAAACTCATTATTTTTTTGGTTTCATCTACACATAGAATACTACACAATTTTTTTTTTGTTAAACCACAACCATTCCATCTGATGCTATTACAACTAAGTCATGGTTGAACAAGACTTTCAATTCTGAATAAAATTAAATTTTACCATTTTTTTTTCTATTAGTTCTTACTAATAAAAAAAATATTAACAAAATATTAAATTTTCTAATCCAAGATGGCGGTGAAATGTGATGTTAATGAGTCGTCTGTCATTTGCAGCCGGTGCTAAGATAGAAACAAAAGTCCCCTAGTTTACAGAAAACAAATTACTATTCCCCAGTCTATTTAGGAATTTGTTTTCTGGGTTTTTATGAAAAAAATAATATATTAAGGGTTTTACTATTTATGTACGATTAATTAAGGCACGACCACTAGCAGCTGCTGCTTTTCTAGAAATATAGGAACATCAGCGGAGCAACCTTTTCGTCATATTCAAGGCAATCTCTGCCCGTATAACTTTAAGCGATAATGATTATATGAAATCGAAAGTTTATTTTTAATATTCCCTCTTAAGCTTGAAAAAAAATTGTTTATTTACTTTACAAATGTTCGGGCTAAATTTTAAATAAAAACAAATGAGTTTTATTTAAAATTTGAATTTTTTTTAACACAATAACAAATCTATATAAGTAGAACCATAATTAGAAAATCTTTGTAAAAAGTAAACAAATAATTTTTTCAGGCGTAAGAGTGCAATAGTAATAATAAACAAAAATACCAGTCAAAATTTAGAAAAAAACAAACTGTCCCCTTAAGTTTGAAGAAAAAGTTTTACTTTTTGATACACCAGTTTAATTTTTTAATGACAATATCATTGAAGTATTAAATTCACAAAAAAAGCAAACAAACACATGCAGTTGATGAAAATGAATGCTAGCTTAAAAATAAGTTTTGGAAACTTTAAAAATGACAATATCATCGAAGTATTAAATTCACAAAAAAAGCAAACAAACACATGCAGTTGATGAAAATGAATGCAAGCTTAAAAATAAGTTTTAGAAACTTTAAAAATGACAATATCATCGAAGTATTAAATTCACAAAAAAAGCAAACAAACACATGCAGTTGATGAAAATGAATGCTAGCTTAAAAAATAAGTTTTAGAAACTTTAAAAATGACAATATCATCGAAGTATTAAATTCACAAAAAAAGCAAACAAACACATGCAGTTGATGAAAATGAATGCTAGCTTAAAAAATAAGTTTTAGAAACTTTAAAAATTGCATTTTTCTTTAAAGAAAGGAACACAATCCGATTGATATTAAGACTGAACTTTATTCAATATTAAGTTTTTTTAAAAAGAAAAAAAAAGAAAAGAAAAGTGTAGTATGTGTTCTGATACTATATTTCATCTTTTCTATCCTCGGTCAGTGGAGGAGAAATTCTTATAAACTGAGTCAATTTTTATTTTTGTCCAAATCCAGAGTATCTCTTTTTGGGAGCTGGATTTTTTCCACAGTTGAAACTGATCTCGTGCCTAACTCTGCCCTCATGGGGAGGTAAAGTAAATAAGAACACACGTAATTCATTATCAACTACCGCTTGTTTTTGTTTTTTGGGGGTTTTTTGCCAATTTAATACTTTCTTTACTATTTAAAAAATTTAACTAGCATACCAAAAAGTAAATAACCTATTTTCTTCAAACATAAAGGAACAGTTCCTTTTTTTATTTTCTATTTTTATTATTATTATTCTTATGTCTGATTACCGTTCTAGTGACTAGTTTTATGTTCCAGATTTGTTATAGGGTTTTAAAAAAATCAAATTTTAAAGAAAACAGTCATTTGCTTTTATTTAAAATTTAGTCCAAACATTTTTTTAAGAAGTAAACAAACAACTTTTTTTTAAGAAGGAATATTAATAAAAAAAAAATTTTAATTTTAAAAATAGAGAGTTTGACAAAAATAAACCCTCGGGTACACCAGCATTTATGTCATGTTGCTTAGATGAACGGCCATCGGGGACAACCTGGATTTTTCTTTTGGTTAGGAAGGATCTAATTATATTAAGTATTTGCCCAGTAATACCATATGGGCGTATTTTCAGGAGAAGCCCCTTTATGCCATACTTTGTCAAAGACCTTGGATATATCAAGCGCTACTGCCCTAGCTTCACCTGCCTTGTCCAGTGTATGATACATCCGTTCAGAGATGACCGTTAGGGTGTGTGCAGTAGATTGTGCTTGTCTAAATCCATACTGGCGGTCAGAAAGAAGTTTAGCATTAACTAAGTGCCGGACTATTACTAGATTGATTAAGGATTCAAAGATTTTAGCAAAGATCGGGAGTAGACTGATTGGGTGGTAGTTCTGAGCATCAGTTCTATCCCCAAAATTCTTGAAGACTGGTACCACAGAGGCAATTTTCCAGCTATCGGGGGAAGCAAGATTCAGCTAGGCATTTGTTGTAGAGTTTGGAGAGGACAGGGGCCAGTTCAGCAGAACATTTCTTTATTACTATTACAGGTAAAAGATCAGGTCCACAAGCTTTGGAGGTGTCAAGGTTTTTTATGATGTCTTTTACATGGGATGGGGTGATGACCAGGTTTTCAAATGTGGCTTTGGTCCGCAATGGGAATTTAGGGAGGGGGTGGTTTTCTGAGTCCAAAGTGGAGTTTGAGGCGAAACGCTGGGCAAGTAGTCCAGCCTTATCAGTTGCCGTGCAAACAACATCATTGTGGTTTGATAGTGAGGGAATCGTTGATTGACCATTGTTCACCACACTATTGTAGATTTTCCAGAAATCGCGAGTACCTAGTTTCTGTGACATAATTATCTCTGTATACCTTCTCTTTGCTTCATCTATCACGGCCTTAGAATTATTTCTTGACTCTATAAATTTCTGTCTATTAGTAGCTGACTTATGACAGACGAATTTACGAAATGCTTGCTGCCTCTCAGCAATGGCAGCTGCATATTTTGAGGTGAACCATTGAAGAGAGTGGGGCTTGCTAAAGAATTTTCTTATGCCTGCTTTACCGATTCAGTTAACTCATTTGCACACTGATCAGCAGGGAGTAAGAAGGTTTCCCTCCATGGGACATCACTGATGTTATCTCTGATGGACTCAAAATTAGCCTGCTTGTAGTATCTTGTTATTTTGAGCAACAGCTCATCAGCTTTTGGACGACTTTTTAGGGTGATATAAATCATTAGCACAATGTGATCTGTATTCCCGAATGGGCTATGAGCTTTCGTTACACAAACCTCAGGCAGTGAGGTCAAGAAAAGGTCTAGAAGTGAGGCTTGTTGGTCTACTCGATCGGGGATGCGGATTTGGAAATCGACAGTCTGAGAGAGGGAGTGGACTAAGGAGAAATTATACGTAGAGTTGTCGGCTGCGTCAGTAAAGCTGGAGAATCCCAACCAGTCACGATGGTGTGCATTAAAATCGCCTAATACATGTATGTGGGCATTCGAGTCAAGTGAGAGTGCTCTATCTATGCTTTCAGAGACAGGGTTTAGCGGGGTACAGTCCTGGGTCAAAGGGGAACGGTATAAGAAATATAAGTAACTAACGCTGTGATGTAAAGTCAATCTAAAGCACACGAACTCTTGGTCATCTGATTCTAACCTTTTCGGATCAAACTGATATCAACCTTTTCGGATCAAACTGATATCAACCTTTTCGGATCAAATGCATGGAGATCAGGTGTAGAACGTTGCCTAGTGTTGCCCACTCACATCTTATTTTAGTTTGGTTTGTTTTACGGCATATCAACTATCTATGGGTTATTTAACTTCGAATGAAGTTGTTAAATATAATTCTATATATAAATAATTACCCTAATTATTTATATTCTTAGAAGACATTGCTCCCAGAAGGAAATTTTACATTACTCCCTGAAAACATTACTCCTTGACACTGGTAACCTTTGTTCTCAACATGATTGACTCCACCTTCTAGTATCTATTTGCAAAGAAAATAAAGAGAAACAAGGTTTTGGTTTCTGAAGAATCAGATAGAATACAGTTGGGGGTTGAACTTATAGATACTAATGCATGCCATGACCAGCCGATTGATCGGATCGGGCCTCTCCGATCTCCCATCTAGCCGAAGTCAGGGCCAAAGTGGAAGAATGTCTCAGCCACCAGAATCCCATCCTAAGACATCACGGATCGCCACCTTTGACCTACAGGTGGCCCCTTTTTCGGGGGAGGGGGAGTACCACTCTGCATGGGGTTGCAGTCGGTGAATTTGTGGCCTCGCTGACAGGGCAAACACTCCCAACACCTTAAATACTAAAACCAGATGATAATATGCAGCAGAAGCCAGAGTTAGTAAAAAGTGTTTTGTTTTTTTAAAAGGTAAAGGGGGAAAAACTGCTAACTCACCTTGGCTCTTTCTAAGCTTTTATTCATGAGTTTCATCAATTCAGAGTAATCTCCCCTTGTTATTTGAACAAGCACCTCAGACCGAGGATCCGCCTGGAAGTTCACTGTGTCAAACACAGAATTATCGGAACCGGGTAGTGGGCCAGCTGAAAAGAAACATACATTTTTCTTTACAAAAAAGCTGAGAGTTTGTGGTATGTTAGGTAAAATGAAAAAAGGCAAAATAGATTGCTGGCATGTTGTAGCAACATTTGTTAGTATGATGTAAGAACAAAAAGTTCCATTTTATAGTTAGATTAAGCAAAAGGAATTTTCCATTAGAAGTTAAAGTTAGAAAATTAAGCTAACCTGTTCAGGAAATGACGCTATGGCAGAAAGTTGTGTGATTCGATCTTAACTTTTTTAAGCATAAAAAGTATTTTTGTCTTTCTTTTTTTTTTTTTCAAAAAAGTTTGTAAACGAATTTTACAAAGCCAAACTGTTTATAGCTAGCTGCTGCTGATTGTTATATCAGCAATACTAGCAGCCATTGTTGACTTTCGCTCAAAAGGGACAATATTTTTTCGGATGAGGTAATTTAAAATTACTACTACCGAAAGAAAAAAAACATACAATTATAATTTTGTGGCCGAATTGATGATCTTGAGCCAGAATCGAGCGATGGAGGTGGCCCGGACTTAGTTCTTCCCCGCAGTAAGAGGGTCCGCCCTTGCCTAGCTTGCAGATGGAAAGGGAAATAAGTTTTGGCTTACTAATTTTCTAGTGAGGATTGAACTCACAACCTCGTAGTAACAAATCTACTGGTTGCTGCACAATAATAATAGATTTAATTATCATTACAAATAGTGAGCCAGCAGATTATGTTTTTTCTGATTGGTTAAGCGGAATTAACTGAGGGAAAATCTGCTAATAAAAAAACAATAAAATCAGAAGAAAAGTGGAACGAGAAACGTGAGTGTCGAGTGGGATTCTGCGGTGAGCCGAATTGTTTTCGTTCATTGGAGCTCGAAGTTACACAGAGGGTTTTTGTGCTTCTACAGGAATTGAACCGAACTGAGTGTTTTTTTTGTTTGTTTAACGTTTGAAGTTTAGTCATAGACTTCTGAATTCCCAGTTATAAATTTTAATGCATAAAAAAAGATAAAACATTGATTTATTTACTAGTTGAGGTACAAAAATAGTTTTTAAAAAATGTTCGATACACGTCATGTTGAAGGTTTATTTTTAAGATTACAAAAAAAATAATGGATCAATTAATTTCGTACCGCAACAATAATTGAAATTGATATTTTTTCACCCATTTGTTTTCCAAATTTCATGCCGAAATTTCCCAAAGACGAATGGTACGATATCTTTAAAAGAAGAGGGGGGGGGGGGGAGTTTAAAAAAAAAACTGACGTAAATGGCCAAAAATGACGTTAACATTTTTATGACTTTATTTTCTGAAAACTCTTAAAATCTACAATGTAGATTATTATTTATTAATGTATGTGAAAAGATATCCATCTACGAACAAAATGGTGGTATTTTGACAACTTAAAGTGCTTTGATTTTTCAAATATGACTATTTTAGTAGAACTACCTTGAAATCCATGATTATCCAAACTGTTTTATGGTCGATGGGTATTGCTAATTAAACAGGTGGACATAAAAGAAAGTATAAGAACGTATTTACTGAGATAACAGTTTGTATGGCCAGAAACCAATCTGAAACGTCTGAGATATGCTCCGGTGCTAAACGAATTAGATCAGACCGCGAAGATACACTATCTAGACTACGAAGATCGTAATATTTCTACGCCAGATAAAGCCAATGATAAATTCATCAACACTACTTATGGTACGGGATTCGTCGGAGCCGCGAATAGAACTTTCATCAGAACTAAACGATATCTTGGACTCTCTACGCTCTATAGACTACATTTAAAAAATTGGTATATTGGTACAGTTGGGGAAACACAGAACAGAGAGGGGATTCTAAAGGCAAGCGGTCCGAGGACAGAAGATATTAGAGTAGAAGGTTTTCCAGCATCAGGGGACCTCTACAGTTAAGGGGTGGGATTTTGCTGCTAGTCAGCTTTGTCGGAAGTATTTACATTAAGAGGGTACAAGTGCATTAAGTTCCTCGGAGCACATTCCGTGGAAGTACTTATAAAACAAGCACAGGGATGCAACATTGCGGTGATGGGGCAGGGGCTGGAGTTTGGTAGACATTGCGCGACCTATTAGGTCAGAGACTCTTTTTAAGACTCTGTGTAAGAGGGAGAGACTAATGGTTGCCGCACCAGCCCAGATGTAGCAACGATACTCCATGCATGGCAAATGTTGGCTTCAAACAGATACAGGATACTGGCAGGTGTGAGAAGTTTTCTAGCCCGGTAGAGGGAGTCTACCTTCTTTGTAGCAGACTTGGCAGTATCTTCTATGTATTTATTCCAATTTATGTTGGCTGTAAGGGGTTTGAACGTTAGACACTCGGGAAGGGTACCATCAGTCATAGCAATCGGTGGTTGGAAAGGTTTCTTATAGTTGTTAAAGGAAACGAGCTTTGTCTTAGTAGCATTAAATGTAACCATCCATTTATGTTCTTATTTTATTTCCTGGTTTGTTCAAAAAAAGCAATTGAATGTCACGAAAGGTGAGTGGCAAGAAGTAATTGTGTACATAGTAAGTGGGTACATTGCTAGTATTCATCTCATAATTTTAATTCACGGGCCAAGGTCATCTAGTCAGCGACTGCATTCAAATGTCATCTCGACCCCGAGTGTACTGAGAGCAGACGTGACGTCAGCTGGGTGAGAGAAAAAGAAGGAAAGGGAGTTGCATGAAAATTTTTGAGGACAACGAACGTGCGAGAATGTCTGGACAACGACCATAATTAAAATAAGATCTGTAGCTTAGGAATGTGCAACCGCTGGCACGAAGAGAAGCCCACACATACTGTCAATAAAGTTTCTTTCTTCAAATCGCTGATCCTTCATTCTTCGTTGTTGTGACACAATTGCAGGGGAGGAGAACCGACGAGCGGCAGGATTGTGTGAGGTATGCGATAAAAAGGTGCATTATGAACCCATATATTAAATTGATTGTGAACTGTAAGGCCTCCCCTAAGAGTGGAGGTATGCTAGAATTGATCAATGGTATCTCAAATGCTTTCGTTATTTACGAAAAGGATATCAGCAGTTTGTGTTGTTTGTTGTTTTACGGCATATCAACCCTTTTATTAATACTGATGAGGTTTTTCCTTTTACTTTGCGAGATGATATTGAGCATTCGATTTTACACTGAGAATAGATGTTTTTTGGATGTTGTTGGATAATTTGATTGACATGTACAGCTGCACATCCTGTTGTATTCTTGTCCTTAGATCCGTGTGTAAACATAACGGTATATTTAGGATTATAATCTAGGATTTTATTTAGTTTTTGTGCTAGTTTTATTGAGTTTATTAATTTTCAAGGTCTACTTTTGGTTGTTTGATTTCCCACGATGGTATTGTTGGTTTGATGGTATCAGGTATATTTTTGAGTGAGATGTTAGTTTCTTTAATTATTTATTCTATTTGGAGGCCAATAAGTTTTATTGCATTTTCTTTTCGTTGGTACAGTTCTTTGTATTTTGGTTTAAATATGGTATCATATGCTAGGTTTAGTGGGCATGATTTTAGCTTTATATAGTATTGTAAGGCTAGTTTCTGTCTTCTTAGGGTTAGAGGAGCTCCATAAACTTTTTATTGAAGATGTTTGGAAAGCTTGCAGCGCCAGACCAGTTTATGTGCAAAAAAGTCTAAGACAATGGAGATGGAGGAGTACTCAGATGTGGAGAAAGTACATTTGGATGGGGAAGCTATAAAGATTGTTCAAAAGTTTTGTTACCTTGGTGAAAGCATTGGAGGATAGGGAGACACCAGTCGCGGTGCTAGTGTGATTGAAAGCATTGGAGGACAGGGAGACACCGGTCGCGGTGCTAGTGTGATTGAAAGCATTGGCGGACAGGGAGACACTGATCACGGTGCTAGTGTGATTGAAAGCATTGGAGGATAGGGAGACACCAGTCGCGGTGCTAGTGTGATTGAAAGCATTGGAGGACAGGGAGACACCGGTCGCGGTGATAGTGTGATTGAAAGCATTGGAGGATAGGGAGATACCGGTCGCGGTGCTAGTGTGATTGAAAGCATTGGAGGATAGAGAGACACCGGTCGCGGTGATAGTGTGATTGAAAGCATTGGAGGGCAGGGAGACACCGGTCGCGGTGCTAGTGTGATTGAAAGCATTGGAGGACAGGGAGACACCGGTCGCGGTGCTAGTGTGATTGAAAGCATTGGAGGACAGGGAGACACCGGTCGCGGTGCTAGTGTGATTGAAAGCATTGGAGGACAGGGAGACACCGGTCGCGGTGCTAGTGTGATTGAAAGCATTAGGAGTGGATGTATAAGTTCAGAGAACTTCTGCCACTACTAACCAGCAGCGTGTTATCACTGTTGCCCAGGGGAAAAGTCTATCATGCATGTGTACAAATGTGAAACCTGGTCAGTGAAAGTTGAGGGCATGCGTTGCATGGAGCGAAATCATATGAGAAGGATATGGTGGATATATAATGTGAATCTTAAAGTAAGATTTAGACATGAGGAAGATGTGTGCAGAACAGGAGACTTGGTTGGTATGGTCACGTTGAAAGAATGTATGAGAGTGCTTGGGTTAGTAGATGTAGAATAGTTGAGTTGGCAGAGAAAGGCTAAAGAAAACATGGGAAGAAGTGATGAGGATGGAGTAGAGAGAACAAGGGATAAAGAAAGACTTGGGCAGAAGTAGGTTAGTTTGGAAATAAATTTCTAAAAGCCGTCCAATACATGCCAGCATGTAACACAGACATTAAATCAAATATGATGGTGATGATCTAGGATTCCATTTAGCGAGATTAAATAAAAAAACTAACATTACTAAAATTATTCGATATAAATATGTATAATTGGAATGATTCAGACGACTGTTCTCATCTTGGATGTTATTCTAACAACGTTTCAGCCGATCTAACCTCCGAACTTATTCAGGTGCATCTTGTCGAACTCTGGGATATGTACGGAATTTGTAATGGAATATTTTATTTAATCCATGGGGGTATCTTGCTCTTGTTCTGTCAGCCATGACCGTGTAGAAGTCTTAAGTAATTCGTAATTGTATTCTTAGTATAACCCGCACTGAGGATTGAACCTTCAACCCTCAGAAGACGGTCACTTCAAACTGATATTACTTATCACTTATATCCGTTGCACTACGGCTCATTGCAGACAATTCTGAGTATGAATTTTAGGAGGCTTAAACCTATTCTTGTTTTAGATGTGTAGTCTTACAACTTATCTTGATTGCATTTGGTAGAAAGAAATCCAACAGAGTGCTCGATCATTTAATAATGAGAGTGTAATATTTATTTATGATACTAGAATTATGGGCCCTATTGGCCCAAATTCTAGTATATATTAAATATTACATTGTTTTTAATGCCATTGGCCTGGTGGCTAAGAAGAAAGTGTAGTATCTGTTCCGATGGATACTACACCCTATAGACCGGTGTCGTCTTGGCCTTCGGGTCTTGATTCCGCTGGTTTGTGGGTTTGTCCTGTGCAGTTCTAGGAGGTCCACCCTCTCAGGCTTTGCCTCCTCTCTTTGGGGTGGAGTAAGTTTATGGCTTACTGCCTGAGGCGTCCTTACCGGGGAATGCCGACGGGGCTGCCCAGACATTTTTTGTAGGCCAGAGTGCTCACCTTCTCGGGCGCTGGCTTTTCAAATCCCACTTTCCCGACCTTGTGTCACATCTTACCGCTGTGGGAGGAAGATAAATAATATAGTTAAAGCAAAATAAATCTTTTGGATGATTAAAATAATTTCCAATGCTAATGTTTACCCATTCATTTATTTATTTTATATTATCACTTATGTCTTAATTCATGTTTTGAAACATGACGGAAATCATACATCTGACGTCATGCCAATGGTATAATTATTTTGTTGAGGTAATGTTATAAGAATGTCCAAATAGCTTAGTCGGTAGAACGTCAGACTGAAGATCTCAAGGTTTTGGTTTTGATTTCCAGTCATGGCATCCACTTATTTATTTATTTACTATTGATGCAATATTTTCTATTTCTAAAAGTAGTTAAGATCTCTGATATTTCAAAATGAGACAAATTCCACAATGTATTTATTACGTTTAAAAAAAACTGTGACTGACAGACAAAATCTCTATTTATATAAGATTACAGAAGTTGAGATTAACATGGTACCTTAGCTTTTAAGCTGGTATAGTGGATACAAGAGAAAAAATTACTAGGTTTTCTTGAGTTTAAATTATAGACTGCTCACTCATTTTCTTCGGCCATAAAAGCAGAATTCTGCCTTTTCTGAAGTACAAAGAAAAATTCTGCTAGAAAGCGGGGAATTTACATCCCTGACTTTTTCTGTAGGAAGCTTGACTCACACAAGATGTTTACGGAAAGTTAGAGTCGCTCTTGAATACTGTCCTGATGTCATATGGATTACATTTTCTCTGATTTTTTTTCAGACAAGCCTTTCATACATGGTAGACAGACTGTGGTCAGTTTTTGGGTGGTCGTATCTTTTGATGTTTGATTCAGATTTCTTGGAACTGGTGTCATGCTTTCTGGATAGTTGTTTCGATGGAAGGTTTCCCTTAGGCTGTCCATGACTGCTCTATTGCAGCTACTACATGTTGCTTTTGCTCAATGTTGTAGGTAATGGACGATTCCTTTCTTTATATTATATGGATGGTGAGAGTTGAAATTGTCCATCTCTTCTTGATATGCATTCGCATCACTACATACTCTGGATAGTTGTTTTGGTGAACGTTTAAGTAATTATTAATTATATTCTCAGTATCGACCCGTGGCGCAACAGATAAAGTGCTAAGTAATAATCCGTTTGAAGTGATAGTCTTCTGGAGGTCAATGGTTCAATCCTCAGTAGAGGCGATAATAAATATATATAATTAAGAATTATATAACACGTCTACCCAGTCATGCCTAACTCCACAGATTAAAGGTTCCGTTCGAAATTCCATAAAGATTCTCGAGTTCGATAAGATGCACCTGAAGAAGGTCGGAGGTTACATCGGCTGAAATGTTGTGAGAATAACATCCAAGATGAGAACAGTAGTTTGAATAATCCAAAGATAAATTTTTAATCATCATCTCAAAAACTATGAAACGTAAAGGAATAGGGATTATTTTTTGGAGGGTGCATGTCCATAACTCGATTGATGTGAAAAAAAAATTAAGAAATTTTTTTTATGATGTACGTACTCGTGACGGAATTAAGATATCGTACACAAAAACTCACGTAAATTGATCAAGTAGTTTTCTTTTTTACAAAAGAAAATAATTTTTAAGCGATCAGTAGGAATTCTTTTTTTTTTTTCATAGCGGTCGAGTTATGGATTAGAAGTTTGAATTATTTTGAATAATGTTTTCTTTCTGAAATTCAACCGTATTAAAAAAAAAAAAATTAAAAAAGAAAAAAAAAAAAAAAATTTTAAATCGCAAAAGTTTGAATTAAATGGAGTTATCTCCATTAGTTTTCAAACATAGCATTAATAGATCGACACTCATTGTTTAGCCAGAAAATTTTCTTTTCTTTTGTAAAAAAAACAAAAACAAACTATTTGATCAATTTACATGATTTTTGGTGTACAATATCTTCGTTTCACACGGGTACGTACATCATAAAAAAAATTTTCTTAATATTTTTTTTTATGTCTGTGGAATTATCAACTTGCACGTTTTTTTTTAATTAATATTTATGTGGCCTGGACCGAACAAAAAGATTTCCAATCTCCGTTTTAAATAAAAGGGGATACATTCTGAATTACCTTCCAAATCCGAAGAGGCAAGACGGACTTCATATTTTAACATTCCAGATGTTGGATCTTTGTATTTGCACACTCTGGTATTATAAGCAAGCAAACCCTGCAAAAGATATGAAAAGAATAATTAGAAAAATTATATATATACTTCTATATATATGACGCAATATCTGTGTGTTTGTGTGTTCCCTATAGGAAGAAAAGTTAAAGAATCTACATAAAATCTAAAAATGTATTTATATGTAAAATTTTACCAAGAAGATAATGGAAGTCGTCGCAAACGTCTAAATGTTCCCTCCCTACGACGACATACAAATAATAAATGTTGACAACATACAAATAACAAATGTTGACGACCTACAAATAACAAATGTTGACGACCTACAAATAACAAATGTTGACGACATACAAATAACAAATGTTGACGACATACAAATAACAAATGTTGACGACATACAAATAACAAATGTTGACGACATACAAATAACAAATGTTGATGACCTACAAATAACAAATGTTGACGACATACAAATAATTAAATCTTGCAGAAAATCCACATTATTCCATAGCAGTAAAATATGGATAAAAAAAGAGCAAATCGTCAACTTTGATGAGGATAGTTAAAATTAATTCCCCAAACACAACAGTTTTGCATCACTTGTATGTCCCCTTTATGAAGACTAAAATCAAGATATAATGATACTAAACCTTATGTCTAGAATCCTTATTTTAAATTTTGATCAAAATCCATTACATGATTTTGATCCTAGAAAATGGCATAGAAGGGAGATAACTTTTTTATCGCTGCAAGAAAGAAAATGCGACTGTTTTTGTAAATGTCACAAACTTTAGAACAATTAATTAAAAAAATGTTACGGTCTTTAACACAAAGAAACTGTAATTTTTAATAAAATCTCCGTTTTTAAATGTCACAAAGATAATTTTTAAGCGCTTTTATTTACATGTTTTATCGCTGCAAGATAGAAAATATGACTGTTTTTGTAAATGTCAAACTTTGTTCGTTCATCAAGATACCACTCCACAGGCATTACCACTTTCTTTTTTTTAGGGGGGGGATGAATGCTTTACCATCTCATTTGGGGGGTAGTGTAGTATATTTTCATTTGTCATGATAGATTCTTCCCAGGCATTACTTCGCCTTTTTTAGAAGGTGGAAGTATAGTATATGTTCCTTCCTCATGATACCATCCTCCCAGACTAGCAAAAATATGCGACCAGAGGGAGCATATATTTGCTAGTACGTATATATATATATATATATATATATAAATGTGTTTCGGTTCTAACAGCTAAAAATCTTGTATCACGCAAATTGGCCTTTATTGCAATTTAATTCTTAGCATGTGAGATATGCTTGTTTTTTTGTGAAATGTAAGTCGTTTTTTTTCAGCATTTCTGAAGATTCATCATGTCTATAGAATTCAAATTTTGTAAAAATTCTACAATTGTTTTGATTGTAAAGCAACGATGATGAAACATCATCATATTCAGTTTTGCATGCTGGCATGTGTTGGACAACTTTAAGAAATTGACTGCCAAAGTAACCTATCTCTGGACAGGTCTTTATCTCGCAGACCCATTTTTATGATTTCCTTGGCCTTCTCATATGAACTGAACCTGCCACCTCAACTTTTCTACAGATACTAACCCAAAAACTCTCATCCATTCTTTCAACCTGGCCATCGAAGTCTCCTCTTTTGTACACATCTCCCTATACTGTCCAGATTTAATCTTTCTCTGAAGTTATCAGATCTAAGACTGTCTTTAAGACTCACCTTACACATCCATTGTATCATTCTCATATCATTTCTCTCCATGCAACGCATGTCCTCAACCCTCACTAGCCAGGTTTCCATACATCATCACACTGCGTACACATGCCTGATAGACCCTTCTCTTGGTTGACAGCAGTAATACTCTGCTAATTAGTAAGGGAAGAAGTTACCTGAACATACTCCTTCCACTCATTCTTGCAATCACAAACACCTGCTCTACCCTGTGCTCCAATTGTATCACCAAGGTAACAAAACTTCTCAATAACATCAATAGCTTCACCACCCAGATATACTTTCTCTAATATTGCAATAAAAGTTAATTTACTTGATATGAGATTTTTAGCTTGGTCGGAAAGAAATCAATTTATGGAATTGCATATTAGGATCGTCTAAGATCCACTAAGCTTTACACAACAAAGAGAGAGAGAGTATAGAAAAAAAAGCGGTGCTTATGCTGTTCAGCGGCCGTATTAAAAAATTATTTTTTTATAGAAACAATATTATATACTTATTCAGTGTTATATTCTTACTCACTGTACTAAAAAGTAGAAAATATTATCCACTAGAACTTTAACTACAAGTATTTTTCCATTCTGCGTATCATAACAGCGATTCGTTCACTAAGCCTTCATCTTGTTTCTTAAGAAGATATCAGTTATCTGCCCTTGAAATCTTCTTAAGAAAGGAGATGGAGGCTTAGTAAACGAATTGCTGTTATGATACACAGAATGGAAAAATACTTGTAATTAAAGTTCTAGTGGATATCTTTTTCTACTTATTTGTACAGTGAGTAAGTGTATAAAACGCTGAATAAGTGTATAATATTGTTTTTATAAAAAATAATTTTTTTAATACGGCCGCTGAACAGCATAAGCACCAAAAAAGCAGTAAAGAGATTCATTTTTGACAGTCCTTTCTCAATTTGTCCAGACAATCACAGTTTTACAAGCATATCTTGAATCTTCTAGTACAAATGTTTCATAAAAAGCAGAAAAGTATAAAAAAAAAATCAAAAACTTACTTTAGGAAACATTCCTTTAGATAGATTTTTTTCCAAATAAATCATAAATTAATATCTATTCAGCTTAAATACTGAAGGTTTCACTACAAAAAAATAAATACATACATATATATGATCAATACATTGGGAGTTATCATCATCCTCATCATCATACATTATATATAAAAATCCCTCTTTCTCTCAAGTCCATTTTTATCACTTCCTCCCATGTTTTCCGTGGCCTTCCCCTGTGAACTGGATTTGCTACTTTAACCGTTCTACATCTACTAACCCAAGAACTCTCATCCATTCTTTCAATGTGGGAACCAAATTTAGAAAAAAATGAAAAATGAACAAACCTTAGAATTAAGGAATTTTTGTATAATGACAGCATCGTTCTCCTTACAATTGCTGGAATAATATGTTGTGATTCCCTGCAAAAGAAAAATAATAATACGTTGGAATTATACAGGATGGTCTGAAAGTCTTGTTACACTTACCAAAAAGTAATACAACAATCCATGTCCTGCATTTAGTTTATTCACTTTAACCCTTAAATGCTTTCTGTTTCAAATATGACACATTTCAACAAAATGTCTATTTAATACAATATTCACTGAAAATGTGTCAAACTGCAACTTGTTTCACATTTGCAACAAGCCTTTTGGAAAGTGTGAGTAGGTATTAGTATGATGTTGCATCATTATAATGGTAAGCAAAAATTATTTAATTATTCTCTAGTGTATTATGATTATTTAGATGCATATATTATAGTGGTTTGTTATACATGTAAAATTTTATGCCATTTGTTGCACATTTGCAACATTATTTATTTTTCTTCAATAAATATATATTTTTTTCCAAAAATCATTTACACTACTTTATATTAACCCTATAAAAGGTTTTTAGCTTGATAAAACTTTTGCAAACCAATATAAAAAAAATAAAGCATTTAATGGTTGAGAACAGTGAAACAAAATTAACAATAAAAGAACAAGGAATAGAAATCAATGGATTCAGTTTCATTGACACTGTTACATATAGAAAAGTTCTGTATTAACACAACCATTTGTGTGGCACAATGACCCGTGTAATATTTTATATCCTTCTAGAAAGAAGACCCGACGTTGCTCAAGATAGAATGAGGATCACTACTATATACTTTTTAACTTTGCTCATAAAACCATATTAGTTTCTTTGTTTTTAGAGACTAACTTAGAGATTGGGAAACATTTTTATTGTCTTCCCCAGAAAATGTTATACATAGGATTTAAAGTTCATAAAAATAAGATATGTCCTCATATCTCCCTTAAATGTGCACTTAGAGATTCCATGGTAAATTTTACATAAGAAACTTTTAGATTTTATGCAGATTCTCTAACTTTTCTTTCTATAGGGAACACACGAACATAACATACACACAGACATCGAGTTTTATATATAGAGATTAAATATCATAAAGTAGTGCTTTATAAAATATCAGCATGCTGTGATTGTGAGCAACTTGAGACTTTGCAAAAGTAATGTTCATACTAGATGATGTTCCTCTATTGTGGTTACTTTTTGATAGAGATAACGCCTTTCGAACCGTCTTGTATACACATGCGCAATACTGCATGAGCATGTTTAATGGGGTGCATAGATGCATTTTACAGACGGCAGGCCTGCAAGTGGGAAATGTTGAGCTAAGAGAGAGGGCCTATACAAGAGATGGGCTAGCATCTTTGAAATAGTAATGTATTCTTCGATACGAAGTTCCATGCCATGATTGTGAACCACTTGAGACTTTACAAAAGTATTTTTCATACCAGATGGTGGGCCCCCAAGGACAGTCAGTTTTTATGCCCATAGATTAACAGCTGATGAATCTCAAGTGGGCTTGCGGTGTGGTTCAAGTGATATCTATATATATTCTAGCAGGACAGGCAAGGTTTCTGTGGGTCTTGGTGACAGATGAGCTGTGTTCAGTTGGAAAATAGGTTTATCTGGATTTGCATGCCTGCGTTCGGTAGAAGAAAACATGTATCATTGTAACTTCTCAAAGTAAAACATTGTTACTTGTTTTAAACTAAATTAAATAAAGTTAATTAAATACTTTTCTAGTAGAAGAGAAGGCGATGTCAACAGCTTAATAAATGGTTCTTCTCAAAATTCTGAGTATTCTTCTTTTCTTTAGCTGATAATAACTTTAGCTGTTGTGAGGCTTTAATTCCAAAGAGAACGCACTCCACAAAGATGATCGTGGATGAAGTGCATCCGTCACAGGGGGAACGGAGGTATTCTGTATGATTCAATTGCCCTTTTGAGTTTTTTGTTTTTTAATGGAATATACCAAGACGGGATGTCAATAGCTTTGGTTGAGACTGGGATACACAACCAGCATACTCGCACCGAGTAGAGTTTTGAGTTGCTGCTAGTTGGTTTTATTTTTATCTTTTTGAAAATAGCTCTAGACAAAGCGTGAAGCCACTTGATGTAAGGAGCTAATCATAATAATAAAAAGGTAGAGAAATGTAGACTCACTTAACATAGAGAACCCAAGCTTGAAAGAGACCCCACCACCAGCATTTAATCCCCTGGACTCCAAACAGGTTAGCCAAAATGTAAGCCCTTTAAGAGCCCAATAGGGAAGGAATGGGTTACAAGCCTGGCCGACAAAATTTCTAATCCTAAAATGGTTAAGTGGTGTTTTTATCATGACACCATCACCGGAATGTAAGGTCGAAATTTTTCTAATCCTTAAAGCAGCATGGGCAACATATTACTTTCAGATTTAGTACCAAAAACTTATATTTAGTAACATGAAGCAGTAATTAAGCCCTTCATTCCCTTAACACGATTGGTAATAATGATTATAATAATGATAATAATACTACTAATAATAATACTGTGTAATTTACACGGTTTGAACTAATAATTATAAATACCTGATCAGGGAAACCAAGTTGTTTGCAATTGGAAGACAGACGGTAGATGGCATCACCAACTTTTTGCCACAAAGCGATTATTTCCGGACCATGATCAGAGAAATTGTTTGCACAATGGATGACAAACTTTTCAAATTTTTCCTGAAAAAAAAAAAAAATACAAGTAATAACATTTTTGTTTTTAAATAATTAAAATTAATGGGTCCAACAGGTCCAAATTCTGTTATCATGCGCAAGCAAAGGTTCTCATGAGGTTTTCTCACAAAATTTTTATTTCATTTTCTTATTATATATTAAATATTAAATTGTTTCTAACGCTAATACGTAGTTAAAGCAAAATAAATCGTTTTGCACTATTAAAAGACCGGCATTTGACAGGGATACGTGTTATTCCCAAATCTCTTCAACTACACCATCGACTACATCCTTGATCACACTCTTCAAGATTATCAAGGGAAAGTAGATGGGTGGGAGGAGAGTGTATAAGGCACAAATTAAGAATAAATTGGATGAAAACTCTTCTGTATAGATCAACAAATATAATTATTTATTATATATTTACAACTGAAGAAGAATTACTTTATAATGAGGACGTAATTATTTGTATTCACTGTGCGACACGTCCATTGAATGTTTGTCTAAAAATGTTGGCTGGTTCCAATCCAAGGGACATAAATACAGTTTATCTCAAGGAAGATAACAACTGGTAAATAGTTACTTCCATTTTAAATATAAAATCTTTCATTATTATTTTCTAGATGAAATCTGTTCCATCTAACATGCTGACAACATCATATTGTTGGGATCAACCGGGGACAAGGTGCAGATAGCACTGAACAGGCTGAAAGTGGCTACGCTTAACATGGGTATGCACATCAACACATCAAAAACCAAGGTTCTCTCCTCCGTGATCTTTAAATAGCACTATTTTGACGGAGGTGGAGTCATTTGTGTACCTTGCATCCACTGCTGTTTCATCAAGATAGAGCGCAGTGGTGGTCGATCTTCAAGTTCCGGTTGCTAGATCCGCCTTTGTGTCCCTACAACGGTCATTATGGAGATGTTGGGAGATCTCAATATCAACCAATAAACTTGTCTACCAAACTGTCATCTGGTAGATCCTCCGCTATTGTTGTAAGACATGGCCTATGAGAGCAGTCGATTGGCAGAAGTTGAAAGTCTTTGACAATGACTGTCGCATTGTTGGTGGGCTGACCATGTCTCAACCGCTGTTCTCTGCCAGCATCTCAATCTTAAGTCTCTGCTGTCCATTCAGTTGCAGTGACGTCTTTACCTTTCTGCCAGGGTGGCAAAATCATATACGGATAGCTGAGAACCTTGACAACATCCATCAAGGAGGACTTGGCAGAGCTCTCAATCAACAGATGGTCAACATTTGACGGTGGAATCACAATTGGTTAGCCATCTCATGCGACTTTTATCAAGGCCGTCATGGTCTAGGATGTGGTGCAAGCCAGGTGAACACCATCGCAAGAACAATATATTGGTAGTAATCGGGGCCGAATAAAGTGATTTTTTAAAAATAAATTGTAGCTAAGTACATTATAATATTGCCAATAACATGGTACAACAATAACAAATGAAAATTGGCTAGTCAGAAGCAAAATTTAATTTGTCAGCTTAAATGCTATTTGGGTCTGACTTTGAAAAACAAACAAGCTAACTTTATATGTCGGATATATTTCTTACCTTTGCTATGTTTGGAATGAATTTTTTGTCTCCAAATGATTTATAATTTCCCATGTTGTTATAGAAAGCAGCTGCATAAATAAGGATACCCTGGAAGAAAATAATAAAATAGATGAAATAAATAAATAAAAAACAAATAAAATAATAAAATAAAAAATAAATAAATAAAAATTTTAAAAATAAAAAATAAATAAAATAAAAAGTAAATAAAATAAAAAGTAAATAAAATAGAAAAGTAAATAAAATTTAAAAAAATAAAATAAAAAAGTAAATAAAATAAAAAATAAATAAAATAAAAAATAAATAAAATAAAAAATAAATAAATAACATGATTAATAAATAAAATAAAAAATAAATAAATATATGATTAATAAATAAAATTATAAATAAATAACAAATAAAAATAATAAACAACACAAAGGCAACACGTTAAATAACAAAGTGTTATTAATAAATCTTTCAGGTACATTCTTGGATGCACGGGTGAATTTTAGGAACAAGTAGGATAATGAGGGTCAAGCAATTTCCTATTTGAACAGTTCTTCTTGAGTCATCCGACACCAGGAGGCGTAGATAAAAAGTTTACAAATTCCAAGTTCTAGAGCTCTCGATCAGCCATTGCCGACTGACAAACCAGTTTCTCTCTCGATAATCACTTTCAGTGACATACAGACAACCAATTCTTCTATTTGCATCCGGAGACCAGAGTAGGAGTCTTCCTACAGGTTCATCGTAACGGGTGGCATGTCCTACAAGCGCTAGTCGTCTACTCCTCACAACCGATGACACACGGGGCAAGGATCCATACAGTGACTTGTTTGTGGGATAACTTTTTTATAAGCTGCTCGTATCTTTCTGGTATACATACAATTAGGCTGTTTTTTACGCGCCATGTTCAGCATCAACAATTCCGAGCCATACAGAAGGATTGTCTCTATGGCGGCCTTGAAGACTTTCGTTTTGCTTTCCTTCATGATTGAAGACTCACACTTTCTGTAACAAATCAAGCGCACTCCATGACTGTTCAATCATTACATTCATATCATGTTCGGTGTCAGAGTATCCGCCCAGGTACGTGAAGTCAGAGTATCCGCCCAGGTACGTGAAGTCAGAGTATCCGCCCAGGTACGTGAAGTCAGAGTATCCGCCCAGGTACGTGAAGTCAGAGTATCCGCCCAGGTACGTGAAGTCAGAGTATCCGCCCAGGTACGTGAAGTCAGAGTATCCGCCCAGGTACGTGAAGTCAGAGTATCCGCCCAGGTACGTGAAGTCAGAGTATCCGCCCAGGTACGTGAAGTCAGAGTATCCGCCCAGGTACGTGAAGTCAGAGTATCCGCCCAGGTACGTGAAGTCAGAGTATCCGCCCAGGTGCGTGAAGTCAGAGTATCCGCCCAGGTACGTGAAGTCAGAGTATCCGCCCAGGTACGTGAAGTCAGAGTATCCGCCCAGGTACGTGAAGTCAGAGTATCCGCCCAGGTACGTGAAGTCAGAGTATCCGCCTAGGTACGTGAAGTCAGAGTATCCGCCCAGGTGCTTGAAGTCAGAGCCATCTGATAAAACTTTCAAAACTACGAGAAAATTTGAGATTTTTATGGATTGTTCTGTTCTTAAGAAAATCAACTCTAAAACTGCCTAGATATCCCTAAAACTATATTAGATCCATTGCTCTTTCTGTTTCTCATAAAGTTGGTTATCTCTATCACTTTAAACACTTTCTTACACCTAAGGCTATTCTCTATCTCTACAAATCTACTATCAGACTTTGTATGGAGTACTGTTGTCATATTTGGCGTGGTGAATCTCGGTCCCATTTGAGGGTTCTTGATCATGTTCAGAAACGTATCTGTAATTTGGTTGGCCCCACCCTTTCTTCTTCTCTACACCCTTTCTCTCAAAGACGCAATGCTGGTAGTCTCTGTCTTTCCTATTGATACTATTTTTGTATGTATTCTTCAGAATTATCTGATCTATTCCTCGCTTCTTTTGTTCCAGCTCGTTTGACTCGTTAGTCTAATGGTCTTCACCAATTCGCTGTTTTGATACCTCATTATAATACAGCTTCCTATTCCAGTAACTTCTTTCCAAGAACTGCAGGCTTATGGAACTCTCTTCCTGCTTAGCCTTGGTCTTTTCAAGACTATGGTCAATAATCATCGTCTGTCTTTGCAATAATCATCTTTCATTCTTTTTAGCTCCTTACATCAAGTGGCTTCATGCATTGTCTGGAGCGATTTCCATAGAAATATTTATCATAATAATAATGAAATTTAAAGACATCTTTTTAACTGCTAACACTTCAGTGGACGTGACACCATCATTGGAACGCCATGTCACGTAAACATGAGACATGTTATCCCGTGCACACATTTTACTGTTGGACCATTAAATTCTTGGCTGGCTTGAAATTTCTCCAGGACACGAACGATCATCAAAAGGGTCCTGAATATTGTGGTCGTAAGCCTGACTCATAATCCTATCATTCAATTTACATTCTCTGATGGGGGATTACGTTTTCCGCTCCAATTTGTTTTATGGATACTTAAACCTTGCAATCTATTAAATTTTCACAATCAAACGTTGTGGCCAGGTATAAGTCCAAGTAGTTTTATTTAACTCAGTCCAATGGATGATATATTCTCTCTCCCTCGCTACAGTAACCTGAAATGCATTCTTTTGTTGTTGTACTGTTTTTTATCATTATAATAAAAAAAATAATAATAATAAAATTTGAAGATTTTTATGACGTTTTTAAAGACAGAAATATTGTTAAAAAAAAAAAACAAATAAAAAAACCTCTGAATTTTCTGGACAATCCAATCTCTAAATATAAAGGTCCTCTTCTCTTCCCTACAGCCTCTTTCTCACAGAAGAGATGTTGTTAGTCTTTCTCTATCCTATCGTTATTTTCATGGTAGGTGCTTGACTGAGCTCAAATCTATGGTTCCCTCCTGTAAAGCATTCACAAAAACTCGTCTAGCTACAACCACTGTAAATCATTTTCCTTTCTTCCTCAGTGTACCTAAAACTAAACAGAACTTCTATGAGCAAAGTTTCTTCCCCAGAACTATCTGTCTATGGAAAACAATACCACGGGGCTACTTCTCACCTGACTACAACATGGTCGTTTTTAAGTCCAATGTTAAATTCTTGTTGAGCTGTTCTTTTAAATAATCAAATTCTGTCCAGTTTCAACTCATTAACCCTCATCCTTGAATGGCCTTTGGGCCTTGATAAGCGGTGACCTGTTAGTACATAAAAAAGATTGATGAAACCATGTTGTTGGACTTTACTACAATTAAGATAGAGTCCGGGGGGGGGGGTAAATTAAAACACTTTTTGAGTAACATCCATGGTTATTCTTATAACAGGCCAGGCGATCAGGTAACTGGAGTCTTTTATTGGAGGTAATGTGAATTTTCTAAGATAATTGCTATATATTCCCCTGTGAGATTGTTTTTATATCTTTTACATACCAAATAATAAGAATCACAATGAGCTAATTTATAAATTTGACAATTATTGACAAATTCTTACAAAGGAAGAAACAAGCAACTTTGAATAAACGGAAAATACATATTTCAACGAGTGGATTTTTTTTTTTTTTTGAGAATTTGTATTAATTTTTTTTTGGAGTAATGACAGTGAAGTGTTAGCAGCTAAAAAGATCTCTGCTGACTGATCGTAAAACTCCAGTCGGACTCCAAATATTACATCTCTCGTAGGATTGGCCATGATAACATTCGAATAATAGAACACAAAACAAAAAAAACAAAGGTTTTAGAATTTCTGAGAAAAGTATTGATAATTAATATTATTCGGACTATTCTTGTTTGTTACATTCACGTTTCGGTAATGACACATGGCATAATGGGTAAGAGCATTGGCTAACAATCAGTTCCAAGTGACCTCCAGTCTGTAGTGAAATGGGACCAAAAATGGACGGTTACATTTAATGCTGCTACAAAGAGAAAGCTCTTTTCTTTTAACAATTATAAGAAACCTTTCCAACCACCGATTGCCATGGCTAATAGCACCATTCCCAATAGTCCAACGTTCAGACTCCTTGGCCTAACATTCACAGGTAACACATATTGGAACAAATACATAGAAGATACTGCCAAGTCTGCTGCAAAGAAGGTAAGCTCGCTCTACCAGGCTAGAAAACTTCTCTCACTTGCCAGTATACTATATCTCTACAAAACCATCATTTGCTCATACATGGAGTAATGGAGTATCTGTGGCGCTGGTGCACCAACCACTAGTCTCTCCTCTTAAACAGGGTAAAAAAAAAAAAGAGTCTCGAATCTAATAGGTCCCACACTGTCTACCAAGCTACAGCCCGTTCCATCACAGCAATATTGCATCTTTGTGCTCGTTTTACAAGTACTTCAATGGAAGGTATTCCTATGAACTTCCTGCACTTGTGTCTCCTCAACATAAATACCCCCGACAATCAGCAAAATCCCACCTCTTCACTGTAGAGGTCCCCAAATGCTGGAAAGCTTTCCACTCTAATAGCTTCTTTCCTCTAGCTGCTTGCCTTTGGACTTCCTTCCTTACTTGTTGTTTCTTTGACTGTACCACCACGAAGAAATTTAAATGTAATGTAAACAAACATCTCACTTAGAATGACCCCTAATTCATAATAGCCCCTTATGCTTATAGCAATGTGCCTTGTTTGGCATGAATATAAATTTTTTTTAAGTGAGTCTTCTAGAGGTTCAAAGTTCAATTCTTACTAATAACTAAGAAAAAACTAGAATAACCATTTGTATTATTCTCATGTTGAGCTTTTATTTTTACAAAGTTTAAATAAGCATTGTTTTAAAGAAGATCGAAGGTTACCATGTCCGAAACATTGCAAAAATAACAACCAAGATGAAAATAGTAGTCTGAATAATTCAAACAATCAAAATTATCAATCCTTATCTCAAAAATTCTGAAGTATAAAATTAACACTTCTATCCGGTCATGACTGACATAATGAGAATAATCGACCCACATGGATTAAAGTTTAAAATCCCATACAGGTTTCCCCAAGTTCAATAAAAGATTTACAATTTCGATTAAAAAGCACCTGAAGAAAGTCTGAGTTTACATCTGCTGATATGTAAACATAAAAAATCACGATGAGAAAACAGACGACCAAGACGAGAACACAGACGACCAAGACGAGAACACGGGCGACCAAGACGAGAACACGGACGACCAAGACGAGAACACGGACGACCAAGACGAGAACACGGACGACCAAGACGAGAACACGGACGACCAAGACGAGAACACGGACGACCAAGACGAGAACACGGACGACCAAGACGAGAACACGGACGACCAAGACGAGAACACGGACGACCAAGACGAGAACACGGACGACCAAGACGAGAACACGGACGACCAAGACGAGAACACGGACGACTAAGACAAGAACACGGACGACCAAGACGAGAACACGGACGACCAAGACGAGAACACGGACGACCAAGACGAGAACACGAACGACCAAGACGAGAACACGAACGACCAAGACGAGAACACGAATAATCAAGACGAGAACACGAATAATCAAGACGAGAACACGAATAATCAAGACGAGAACACGAATAATCAAGACGAGAACACGAATAATCAAGACGAGAACACGAATAATCAAGACGAGAACACGAATAATCAAGACGAGAACACGAATAATCAAGACGAGAACACGAATAATCAAGACGAGAACACGAATAATCAAGACGAGAACACGAATAATCAAGACGAGAACACGAATAATCAAGACGAGAACACGAATAATCAAGACGAGAACACGAATAATCAAGACGAGAACACGAATAATCAAGACGAGAACACGAATAATCAAGACGAGAACACGAATAATCAAGACGAGAACATGAATAATCAAGACGAGAACATGAATAATCAAGACGAGAACACGAATAATCAAGACGAGAACACGAATAATCAAGACGAGAACACGAATAATCAAGACGAGAACACGAATAATCAAGACGAGAACACGAATAATCAAGACGAGAACATGAATAATCAAGACGAGAACATGAATAATCAAGACGAGAACATGAATAATCAAGACGAGAACATGAATAATCAAGACGAGAACATGAATAATCAAGACGAGAATAGTAGTTTGAATAATCCAAATACAAAAGCAGATATTTTAAAGATGTGTCCATTCGATTTGCTATTTTAAACGCAAATGTGACACAATGACTGATGGATATGTTAAATAGATACGTTTGCTAATATTCATCTAGTGATTTGGATTCACGGGCTAACGTTGACGTGTATACAGGAAACCGGGGCAGTTGAGTCATCGAGTATGCACTTAAATATCACTTTAACATGCATAGCACAAGACAGACATGACGTGGCTCAAATAGAGAGGGAATGAGAGAGGTAGGCAAATTTGTGGAAGGCTTTAGCATGTGTAGAGAATGACTTCAGAATTAATTGTAACTAAGGGGCCAAGGACCCTCCAGATGTCCTCCGCTGCTAAAAGAAGCAGAAGAAATAGTGACGTAAACATCTTAAATAAACAGTCCTTTCTTCCAATTCGAGAATATTCTTTTTTTCTTCATGCTGTTATGAAACTTTAATAATTCTAGGCGAGAATATCCCCCCCCCCCCCCCCCGGAGATGATTGTGGATGAAAATCCCCAGTCATGGGAGGAGCGAACGACACGAGATAGGATTTAATCATGCCGTTATGATTTGTTATTTGCATTGATAATAAACATTCATTTTGTTTCATTGTAACTTATGAGACATTAGGTCTTCCCTTTGAGGTATATATAACAGAGTCCACTTAATCTGCGCTTTTATTCATAAAACGTCTATTTAAAACTAAAGTGAAACTAATTGACCAATGGTCAAAACTTCTGAGATGCATGAATGCATTTAAAAATAGGAACCCCATTGGCATCTCTGCAAAGCAACCAAGAAATAAGAAAAAGAAATACGAAAAACCCAAACAGGTAGTCAAACCTTGAAATCATCTTCAGAAAGTCCAATTTCTAGTGCCACACTCTTGAACTGCTCAATGGATTGGTTTCGGAATAATTTCTGCAGTAAAAGGTAGATTCCTGGAGATTCTGGAGAGGTCTGTAAAAATAAAATACGGTGAGATTCTAGAAAATATTAAAAAAATTTCTTTTTTAAATGCGATTAGTTATTAAAAGATAAGGATTACTACCATATCAAAAGATAAGTAACTTTGAAATATTCCCTTCCGATTTGATTTCACACACACACTTTTTCCTACATAAAAATAAAAAATTTAAGACATTTCTGCCAACATGCATATATAGCACAATAAGCCATTTAGTCAAAGAGAAAATGCTGCTTCTGTTCTGAAAGAACCGCTGTCGGCGAGTGCATCTACGTCAATGCAGGTGGGCTGCTATACTTGACGCGTTGACAGCTTTCTTAAATGAGCAGGGCTGGATATATAAACAGTGAAAGGTTGAAACACCTGGTTTGTGCCTGGGGGGGGGGGGGGGATAGAGTTGAAGTGGTATTTTTGATTAACAGGCCTCTGTCGAAGATTAGAATTTGGTTTAGCAGCTGATAGAAACTACAGACACATGTCTAAAAGGTTACTCCAACTACAGCAGTCAGAGTCAGTTGCAAGGATCAAGTAGCATCACTTAGCTAATGAAATGGAATGTTAATAAATAAAATATTTTTGCAAGACAAAAATAAAATGTCTTGTCCATTCTGTAACGAAATAGTTTTTCAGCTCACGGAATCATCTTTTTATCCCTGGAACAAAACACTTTCTCTGACAGAAACAGAGAAGTAATGTTAAAAGACGTTTACTCCTATAGTTCGGACTAACGATGTCAATAACAGTTTTGCAGATCTGAAATTCACAATGTGGGTGCAAAGCTATTGACGGTGCAACTAGTCAGAACTCATGCGACCCTCGTGGCCCTCGGCTTAACTCAGACCAAGTTTAGTGCAGAGTCATGCAGAATACAACACCGAGTGACCCCCACACTACGACGTATTGTAACACATACATCTAAAGAACACTTGCAGAATACAACACATACATCTAAAGAACACTTGCAGAATACAACACATACATCTAAAGAACACTTGCAGAATACAACACATACATCTAAAGAACACTTGCAGAATACAACACATACATCTAAAGAACACTTGCAGAATACAACACATACATCTAAAGAACACTTGCAGAATACAACACATACATCTAAAGAACACTTGCAGAATACAACACATACATCTAAAGAACACTTGCAGAATACAACACATACATCTAAAGAACACTTGCAGAATACAACACATACATCTAAAGAACACTTGCAGAATACAACACATACATCTAAAGAACACTTGCAGAATACAACACATACATCTAAAGAACACTTGCAGAATACAACACATACATCTAAAGAACACTTGCAGAATACAACACATACATCTAAAGAACACTTGCAGAATACAACACATACATCTAAAGAACACTTGCAGAATACAACACATACATCTAAAGAACACTTGTAAAAGCTATTTCCCAGGCAGCCTCAAACTTTTGTTTACAGTCTACAATTCGATACTGCCTTTGTGATTATCAGAGCTCATGTAATTTTGTCTCTCAACAAGTGTCCCATAATTCCCATCTATCTAGAATCCTCTTTACATTCTCGCTGTAAATATTGCATGTATGTTTGGTTTTCCTTTTTTATTTAAGTGCTATCTCATGAAATCATTGAAAGTTTCAGACATTCATGACAGACTTTGTATCTTCCGAGAGCTAATGTCATGGGCCCAGCCGAGAGCTAAGGTTATCCCACAGAATATAAAAAAATAAGTGTGGGAGTAAGGTACGTCACGCGTAACCATTTGACGAACTTTACAGCGTTTTGTATGTGGTTTTAGGGCAGTAGATGCGCTTTTTACCTAGTGATGGTGTCTCGATAAAAGCACTGGTTTCTATCATCTAACTGAGTTGGCATCAGGAACGGCAGCCGGCCTATAAAAATCTTGCCTTAAATAAGGAAATAACTTCTAAAGAAAATATGTTGCATTTCAGGTTATGTAGTTTAAATTACCTGGCCAGAGATAGGTTAGCCTTGAAGTCAATTTCTAAAAGCCATCCAACACATGCCAGTATGTAAAACGAACGTTAAACTGAATATCATGATGATGTCCTCTACAAAGAAAAATAGGGGCCAATACATTACAATGGATACGAATGTCTGTAATGTTCCACAAATGGTTATGCATGACATTGCTTCTTATGGTTATGCATGACATTGCTTCTTATGGTTATGCATGGCATTGCTTCTTATGGTTATGCATGGCATTGCTTCTTATGGTTATGCATGGCATTGCTTCTTATGGTTATGCATGGCATTGCTTCTTATGGTTATGCATGGCATTGCTTCTTATGGTTATGCATGACATTGCTTCTTATGGTTATGCATGACATTGCTTCTTATGGTTATGTGACAAAAACCATTATCTTTGTGAATGCCACGTGACATAAAACTCAAAATCAGTACTTATTTTTTTTTGGGGGGGGGGGGGGGAATACGGTGAAATCGTCTAGTGTTTTGCAAGATATTTTCTTCTGCAGATTTTGTTCACAAATAAAGACTAAAAACATAAACGATTTTACTTTTATTGCTGATCTATTTCGACATCAAATTAAATATAGCCCACATAATTTACCCTTACGCCCAGCAGCAGTGTTCCAAAATTCATAATGATTGGTAATTAGATTAGGAGTGAATCCTCTACATACAAATATATAAACATATACCCATACTTAACTTTATATGAAACGAGATAGCAATACCCATCCAAGGACGGATATTCTGCAAAGTATTAAAATTAATTCATCATATTCAGTTCAACATCTGTTTTACATGTTGGCGTGTGTTGGATGGGTTTTAGAAATTGACTTCCAAACTGATCTTTGATTGAATTTCTTTGGCCGCTATTCCTTTAAATAAGGCAAATTTCTTATAAGCCGGATGCCCTCCCTGACCCCAACCCAGTGAGGTGATGGGGGACCAGTGTTTTTATCGAGTCACCATTTCTAGGTGATTGTCCACGAAGGTTAAAGAGCGCTTCACGTGTCCTTTACTGATGTTTTAAAAACAAACATATTTTTAAATTTAATTCATCAAAAAAAAAAAAAAAGGTTAAACCCCACTCTCATTTCTTCATATACAGTGAGCTCCCTGCATTGAAGGGAGTAAAGCATAGAACATCCTCACAACCCTGTGTCAATTTTGCGAGGTCGTTGTTTCCGATTGCCTGACTGTATCAAAATCTGTTGCTGTTTTACATATTCTTATCAAGCCATCAAAACTCGATGTTTATTTTACAACTTCAACCAATTTCCATAAATTACAACCTGTCAAAAACAGACTCAGTCTTGAATTTCAATTTGAAAATGCTCTGTGTGCGTTCACTGCACAGGCCGTGATTGTTTGCTCATTGTGCCAGACAAAAGTTGTAGCTTGATTCCAACATCGGTCGCAGTCAGTGCTGCAACAGAAGAATTCTCTCTCCAAACAAAATCACAACTCCAGTTTAAAACAAGTAACAACGGTTTATTTTTTGGGAGGTTACAATGATGCTTGTTTTCTTCCTTTGAATAGCAGAATTGCAAATGAGAAATTTTAGCCCGGCCAAATCAAAACACAAGTCCAATGGCTTAGAGCCCAAGGGCACATCTAGCGTGGAGAGACACACAAATCCAACTGATTGACAGACTACATAGAACCAACTCTGATTTAACTCCCCTGCCCATCTGCTGGAATATATGTAGCTATCACCAGGACCATCCCAGAAAGACCACTTGAGATAATGGCTAGCTAGCATCCACTTCAAACGGCCAATCTGCCAACAATCTACGAACATAAAAAAGCTACTGTCCAGGGGCTCCCCGTATCTGGAAAGGCATTATATTTGGGAGACCCGGAGTGAATTATAAGCACAGCAGGGAACCTTGTAGATGAAGAAACATTATTTTCTCAAGTGAACAAATGGAATTCTAGGTGGCCAAACTCCAGATCAGACATATGTCCAATTTCCTGTGTGGTCTCTCTTTTCTTTGTTAAATATTACTCACTTGCAGCAAGTCTGCTACTCACATGCATTGCAACTAAATATGCCGCCTAGTGCATGTTTACACCAAAAGCAACCGAGATCTGCATTCTTTAACCTGCTGTTGTTGCAGTGGTGTTCATCGTGGTCAGGTTGAGCAGGCTTCTGTCCTGGCCTACACTACATCCTGAATCCTGCCGCACAAGATGGCTAACCAATCCTGATTCCACCATCGAAGGCCGACCACCTGTAGACCTGAGAGCTCAGTCAAGTCCTCCTTGATGGGTGTTGTCTAACTCCTCAGCTGTCCACCGATACACCTGCTCCAGCCAGGCAAAAAAGTAAGGAGGATTACGGAGAATTACATTAAAAGGTTAAGAGTAGAATGATGGCTACGTGTTCAAGATGTTGCATCACAAACAAATAGTGCCGTTGACCGTATTGGATAAGCTGATATATCTTTCTCTGTTTTCTAAATTGTGGAAGAGAGTGGTAGTGGTCATGTTTGGGACAACTGCCCCTGCCCCCCCCCCCCCTGTAGTATTATGTATGCATACTGGAAAAGCAAAAAAACGAGACTGGTACAGCTTTTGAACCTGACTAAACAGACTTTTGTCGATGCAGAATTATGTTAACAGCCGGAAAAGGCCAAATGAAAACAAACCAGCATCAAAACCAAAACGAGGTGGCATTCGAACAGAAAAAAAAATTACTAAACATTTAAAGCAAGAAAAACACTCACTGTATGTGTTTTATGAAAAATTATTTATTTTTTGACAAAAAAAATTAATGAAATCACTTTTATAATTTTTTTTTCACGAGAAAGTTTAATTTTTAAAAAAATTAATGAAACCACTTTTATAATTTTTTTTTCACAGGAAAGTTTAATTTAAAAAAAATTAATGAAACCACTTTTATAATTTTTTTTTTCACGAGAAAGTTTAATTTAAAAAAAAAAATTAATGAAATCACTTTTATAATTTTTTTATTTAGAAATTTTTTTTTTGCGGTATTGGTCCAGCTTTTGAACCAGACAAAAACCAAACCGTTTTTTTTTTTACCATAACCTTAACCCTAACCTACTTTTATTGTCTTTGGTAACAGTTATTTGTTGTACTATATTTTTTCACCCCTTTTTTTATCTGTTGGAAATTCTTGACAATCGGTAATTCACGATTTAATCAATTTACCATTTAACTTATCTGCTTTTTTTGCCTTCTGATTGGATAAGTGCTTCGGCATCTTCTGTTGTTTACGTAAACAATCAAAAAAAGCCGAGCGAAAAGTCGGTTTTGTCTGGTTGAAAACCTATACTAGTACCAATAACTTTTACAACCGTGATTATTATAAAGAAGATGACAAGAGAAAGAGAAAAGAGAGCAAACTATTGCTACATGTTATCTACACAACACCACAAATTATTTCCCCCCCTACATTATTGGTAATAGTAGTAGTATTATTACTTTCTCTGCTTCCTCATGCGTAATCATGTTACACTAACAATCAATGGATTGAGTTGTTTTACTGCTGATTACATGAAGATGTCAAATTATGGATTCAAATGTTTATAAGAAAAGCGACAAGCGTTACCTGTGTTAGAACAATGAGTGAACCGTACCAGGACGCTTCAGATATGTAATGAGCAAACGCTTTCTCCGTTTCGTTCAAATTATTAAAAGCGTTCGTGCAATCCAGCAGACAAATGTCATTATCGTTTGGGATGACGTGTTCCCGGTTGGTATCAGACATCTTGGAGGAGTACTGGAAAAAAATCAATGAAAACATCAATAAAACTTAAACATAAAATTAAATATGACATATCTAGAAATGGAGTTTTCAAACACGATTTGATTGGTTATACATTGGGTTTTACGGCATGCCAAACCTTTTTAAGTTCATTGCATACTGAAGATATATGTTTGTTTTGAAGTAAAAATTTGGCTCTTGTAGAGATCGAATACATGAGCGACACTTATTTTAGAAGAGTTCCAATGGTGTAAGGGGCAGTAACTCTACTACGTCAACCAGTAACGTAAGTATATAGATAGTAGATATCTATACAAGAGCCTTAAATTACTCTACATTTGATAGAAGAATCAGTCTTTAGTAAAATTCGACCAATTCCGACTTATTTTTTCTTTTTCCAGATTTAATAATGTTTAAAAAATGTTAAGAGTCAAATGCACTGTACGGGAGGGAATGTTTTTTATATCCATAAAAAGCTTTAAAGTTACTTCTATATCTACTATCTATATACTTACGTTGCTGGTTGACGTAGTAGAGTTACTGCCCCTTACATCATTGGAACTCTTCTAAAATAAATGTCGCTCATGTATTCGATCTCTACAAAGGCCAAAATTTTAAATGTTGAGATTTCAGACAGTCATATTTTATAATCAGCAGCAACCGACATGCTAACACAGGTACTTCGTACAAGTCGTAAAGAGGGTGGGGTGGATTGGTCAAGAAGCGTGTCACTGTCCCCCCCCCCCCTTTAACCACAGCCAAATTCAAGGTATATTACCTTCTTATCGCTATTGTTTTTTCTTTTGTTTCAAATGTGTAACCATTCCAAAACTCCACTAAAATATATTTTAACGTTTCGAGTATCTTTGGATAAAAAGTGCTGAATCACTGCATAAAAAAAGAAAATGGCTTTGATGATTATTTTCTAATCAAAAATGGTGATTATCAGATCACGTTGGAACGTCACTATCTTGACAATAATTTGCAGAGTCATATACAATGTTGACAGGTTATCTATTACGAATGGAGATCTCGTATCTGTCTGTTCGAAGCCAAAACTATACTATTACTGTACTAATGTACTGTCTTCCAGTTTTCAATTCAAGTGGAGGCATAGTGTAGTATCTTTTCTGTTGTCATGTGATCATCCTCCTAGGAATTATCTCCTCCTAATAGTATCTGTTCGTTCGTTATGACACCATGGGGGGGGTAGTATATTATCTATTCTGTTGTCACGAGACAATTATTTCCATGGCAGGTGCTCGACTGCGCTTCAATCTCTGTTTTCTCAGCACAAGACATACACGGCAATGAACTTGACTTTCTTCTTCCTCGTGCGTGTGCCTAACATATAATGGAAATGCCATGAACAGACTTTCTTTCGAAGAACGTTCCCATCCGTGGAACACGTTACCACCACATTCACAACAAAAACTCAACAACCGCTGTAAAAAATGATTTTGTATTTTCGAAAATTATTAACAGTGGTTGTAGCTAGACAAGTTTTTATTGTGAATGTTTATAGTGGGGGGGGGGAACCATACTCAGTCGAGCACCTACCATGAAAATAACAATAGAGCAGAGAAAGACTAGCGACTTCTCTTCTGTGAGAAAGAAGCTGTAACAAGTTTTTCTTGTGAATGTTTCCTTGCCACTGGGACTTAATTTGATTATTTAAGCAGACGGTTCGACAAGAATTTAACATTGCACTTAAGAAAACGAACATGTTGTAATTAGCTAGGAAGCAGCCCCGTGATATTGTGTTCCACAGATGAAAAGTTATTGGAAAGAAACTTTGTTCATGGAAGTTTCATTTAGTTTTAGGTACACAAAGAGAGAAAGGGAACTTCTTTACAGCGGTTGTAGCTAGACGAGTTTACACTGAATATTTTACAGGAGAGAAACAGAAATTGGAGCTCAGTCAAGTACCTAACATGAAAAGAATAAGAGAGTAGAGAAAGACTAGTAACGACTCTTCAATGAGAAAGGGCCTGAAGAGAAGAAATCATCCCCCACTAGATTTCGAAGTTGATTTTGTACTCTGTCAAGACAGGAAAAAGTGCTCTGAGCGGCACCTCCCCAGATGTGCCAACAGTTCTCCATGTTAGGGCATATCGGACTCGTATACAGGTAGAAGATTGCATCAGGAGTGCGGTATTTACTGGAGTGGTAGAATGATCCAATTATTTCTAGCGACCTTAGCAATGGATTTGAAGGGCAGCCCTAAGAGCTTATCAAAGCAGAGGTCTTCCTCAACTGGAGCAAAGCAAGAATCAGAGCATTGGTGGTGAAAGGAGTGAAACTTGGTTTTAGTAACAAGCCACTTTCTTCCCTTTCCCCAATTGCACCACGTGCTCCAGGTCGGAAAAGAGAGAATCAGAGAGATCTTTATTATCAATTCTCTTCGAAGTACGGACCCCCTCCCACATACACTTTATATGGCCTTATGCTCAACTTGTTAAATTATAATCTCACTTTATAGCAAACTAGAGGGTTACCCGGTGTTACCCGGGGCCATAAAAAAAAACAAAATAGAGGAGGTTAAAAAGTGAGTGTAACATCTGTATATTAAAACTCCTATCTCGCTACCTATCTCAGTCTATATCTCTATTTTTCTCTCTTTCCCCCTTCCCCGTTTTTCCACATCCTTCTCCCCCACCCCTCTTTCATCTCCACTCAACCCATCCCTCTCTTTGTTTTAATGTATTGAAAATAATAATAATGTAAGTGTTCAGTTTTAAAGTTATTGCTCCCGCGCAACACCGAGTTTCTTCCCCACCCACTTCATCAAAAATATAATGAAATTTATGTTTGTTTTAATTTATTCCCGAGCAATGCCAAGTTTCTTATCTTTACCTCTCCCCCTGAATAATATAATGAAACATATATTTATTTTAGTATATTTCCGGACAACGCTAATTTTCTTGTCTCCCTTTTCTCCATCCAGCATATACCACATTGAAAATGTACTATTGTATTATTGCACACACCTGCTCTATCTAGGATATTGAACACTTACTCCCAAGCTACGCATAGTACCTTTTCTAGTACACAATAGTATAACAAAATACAGTGAATAACTTTTTCCTAGGCAATGCGGTGTTTAAAAACATCAGCATTATGTAGGATTTCTCTATCTAGGATATTGATGACTCCCAGGCAATGCTGAGTAAACACACCTGATTGAGCACTTTGGATTAACTTATCTCACTTACCAAATATAATACTGTATTATTACTATCATGGGCAACACCGAGTTAACAAAAGACAGAGCAGTTCTTTCTCTCAGGCAATGTTGCGTTTAAACACACCTGCTCTATCTAGAATGTTGAGCACTTTTGGACTACTATAAACCACTTACCAAATGTAATACTGTAATCTTACATTTATTGCTCTGGTTCAGAGCACTACTGAAACCACCGAAATAAAATTAAGGATGCCTCCAGAGCACTACTAAAACCACCCTTTCAGAGTTTTTTGCCACCCCCCTCCTCCCCAGTCTGAAGAGAAGCTTAAGAAACGAAAAGAAAATGCAGAGCGGAAGGAAAACATTAAAATTAGTGTTTTCTTTCCAAATTATGGCTGGAAAACTCAACACTCCACTTACGGTTGTATTTACTTAGAGATTCAGAAATACTTCCATTATCTTCCCCCAGTTAATTTTACATAAGAATACACTTTTAAATTTTATGTAGATGCTCTAACCTTTTTTCTGTAGAGACACAACACACACACAGACATTGAGTTTTATATATACAGGGTCGGGCAGATAAATTGGAACTAATTTAAAATGCTAATATCTTTTTTTATTTTTGATCATATGATTACGGCTTCTTTTACTAAGGATCCTTAAACACTTTATTGCAAGATAGCATAATTATATTTACTCAAATTTGTTTTAATATGGCGGAATTAGCACGAAGAATAACTATATGCGAAATGAGACGCGCCGGGAGTTCTGTTAAGAGCACTGGCTATGCAAAAACGACTGTCTATCGGGTTGTGGCTAATTTTGATGCCGAGAAGTCGGCACAGTACTCGTAGTGATCGAAAGCGCACAAAAACTTTCCTGGTGGGAGTAAAAAGGTTGATAAAGGCAGACTCAAGTCAGTCGATGTCAGAACTGGCAAAAAAGCGCAATGTGAGTCGCAGAACTATCAGCAGAGCAATCAACGAAGACCTTGGGATGAAGTCCTATGTTAGGAGAAGCTGTAATCTCCTCATTGCCCGTTCAAAACTTATCAGAGTTGAAAGATCCCCCAAGCTTATCAACCATCTGAAACACAAAGAAGGACATGTTCGCATTTTTGTTGATGAGAAAAAGTTCATCGTGGATGAGGTTCCAAATCGCCAGAACACTCGAGTTATTGCCTGTGATCCTTCGGAAGTTCCTCCTGTGATGCAGAGCAAAAATCCTGCTTCTGTGATGGTTTTTGCAGCCATAGCAAGTGATGGAAAGGTGATGCCTCCTCATTTCATCGAAGCGGGTCTTAAAATCAACACAGCGGAGTATTTGAACATTCTTAATAATGTTTTATTGCCTTGGATCCGTAGAAACTACGACCCTACGAAAGTCATGCTCATCCAAGACTCGGCACCAGCGCATGGATCAAAGAAAGTCCAAGATTTCATGAAGGAGAATCTTCCCTTGTTTGTTCCGAAGATCTCCAGATCTAAATGTTTGCGACTATTATCTATTCGGCATCGTCAAGGGACAGACTAATGTCAATCCACACCCAAATATAAACTCATTGAAGACAGCCATTCAACGAGCATTTCGCAATCTCGATCCCAATAAAATAAAGAGGAGCTGTTCACGGTTTCGTCAAAGAATCTCCAAAATAATTGATGCAAAGGGTGCTCATATTGAATAATTTTGTTCAATAGACTGTAATAATTAAATAAATAAATGTTAAAATGATATCTTCCCATATTTAATCCTTTAAATTATGGCTTTTTTTTTAAATAAAAAAAGTACCAATTTAACTGCTCAACCCTGTATATATAGATAAATAATTAAAATTTCTGTTGGAGGAGGAGGTCTTTCTTGATTGGAGCAATTTTAACTTTTGTTCCATCAAGATTGCCTCTTTTTGGGGAGCCAGATATCGGCCACATAAAAAACTAACCTTGGCCTCACGCTGCCCTTGTGGAGAGGCAAATAAATAGAGAGTGATAGAAAAACTAAGCCATCCATAAAAATATATATATATATATATATATATATATATATATATATACATATATATATATATAAACAATGTCTCTGTGTGTGTTCCCTATAGAAAGAAATGTTAGAGAATCTACATAAAATCTTAACCTGTATTCTTATGTAAAATTTACCGGGGAAGACAATGGAAGTGATCTTGAATTTCTAAGTGCACCCTTAAGGTGGATATGATGGCATAATCCCCATAAAACTTCAAATATATCCTATTTTTATGAAATTTAAATCATATGCATAAAATTTTCTGTGGAAGACAATGGAAGTGGTTCCAAATCTCTATGCTATCTTCCATGCGCCGAATATCTACGTGGCTCCACCTTTAAGTACAAGTTCAGAGAGTTTTCCAACATTTCAGCTTCTTCGGGTGATATTAGGGGGTGAAATAGGAGGAGGGCCGGCGGGCAGTAAAAACAAAGAAAGTAATATGATGTTATGAGAATAATGAAAAACTACAAAGTAGTAATCCTCATTCAATCCCAGACAACGTCGGGTTTTCCTGCTAGTAATAAGTAAACATTAATCAAATTTCAACAATACAGATAACCATACAGATGACATAACGCGACATGACAGACTTGGAGCTTCAATTAAAAAATTTTTTATTAATTTTAATGTCTCTACCTCGGGTTTTTAATGTCTCCCTGAATCTGCTTAAAAAAATGTTTTATTGCAAAATCAGTTTTAAAAAGTAAAAAAAAAAAAATACATAAAAATAAACCAAAAAGAAAAAGATGTTGTAAAATCGGCAAATATTTAAATCGTAGAAAAAAGTTTTGTTTTTTTTCATTTTTAAAATATTCAGAGCAGACAAAAAAATCCTTGATTGCGATTGGTGGCATGAAAAGTGCTGCCCAATTTAACGTGAAATGATCCCCCCTCCATTTCCAGACCATTGTAACGTTTTAGAACTCGACTGTTTACCATTTTTTTTTTGCTATCAGAGAGAAATTCTGTGTCTTTCACTTTTTTAGGGGATTCCATGTGGTTTTACGACTTTGCTAGTCAGACTTAGGGTTAAATAGACATAAGACATTAGTTACATGACCCAAAAAGTTAGAATGAGCCAGAAATGGTGGATCATTTTATGTTAAATTTATATGGGAAACTAATCCCCCACTTTAAATTCTAAAATAATGGGGGGGGGGGTAGCTCCATGAGGGAGCCCCTTGATTTTCTGGAACTAACTGAAGTAATATACACAAAAAAATTAAACTGAGAAAGTTTGAATTACCTACTAGACAAAATCCTTGAGTGTCTTCGGTCTCTCTGACAACTTGCCATGAGGATACTTCAACCTTCAAGTAAACCCTTACCAAATATTCAAAATAACATGGTATTCGAAGCCTAATAAGATCCCCTCGGTATGGCTATCCCCACACTGGCTTATACTAGGAATGGTGCACCTTCTCTAAGTGATGTTGTCTCTAGTAACAGTCCTGGAATCCAGTAAAACCAAGAAAAAGATATAACGCAGTTCACTGGTCAATTGGGGAGAGGAAAATTAATGGTATTCACTTCTTTACTAACTCAACGTTTGAGAGGGAAATGAGAACCTTAATTGAACACTCGGATATCTATGTATTTCATATAGAGATCAACTGTTAGCCACAGGAAGGAGCCCCTTGATTTCTGAGATTGTGTACTGAAGTAAAACGACAAAAAAAATAAGAAATACATCAAGATCTTCCATTGCAGAAAACTGGAAGAATGGGCCAACCAACAACGTACCAAATATTTTCTGGATGAACTATCCCAGGAATATATAGATAAGGAAGCCTCTGTAGACTGGCTGAAAAGAGGATCGCTCCATTATGATCAGGAGAGGATGATGATGGCTGCCCAAGATCAAGGCTTAATGGCCAATGCTTTTAAGAAGGTGAGTGGTCCTAGCAATGACAACAAGTGCAGGTTCTGCCACACAGAAGTCGAGTGTGAGTCACCTGACATCCAATTGTAAGGTTCTGCTGGGAGATGGCGACTATACAATGCGACACAATGGGGTGTGTAAATATCTAATTCACCCCAAATAAGGCACACTCCCACTGAGACTACTGTAAATTAGGGGCCAGATATATAGGGGCATCCTAAGTGGGGAGTTGTGCCGCGAAATGCTAGTTTAGGTTACATTTAAATTTCTGCATGTTAGTACAGTCAGGGTAGCAAGGAGGGAATTCCAAAGACAGCGATACGAGGAAAGGAGTAATTAGAGTAGAAAGCCTTCCAGCATCTGTGAACCTCTACAGTGAAGGGGTGTGATTTTGCTGCTTGTTGGGTGTATTTACGTTAAATACCGGGGAATGCCGACGGGGCTGCCCAGGCAATTTTTAATGGCCAGAGTGCTCACCTTCTCGGGCGCTGACTTTTCAAGTCCCACTTTCCCGACCCGACCTTGGGTCACATCTTACCTTGTGGGAGTAAGATACAACTGGCCTTGTGCCTAACCTCCTGGGGAGGTAAATAAAATGTTGTATTATTGATTTAAATAACCGTGAGCCGTTTTGATGAGAATATATGAAAAATCTTTTGCATTTATTAATTTAGATAAGATATTACATAAATATTTTGTTTCTGTATTTACTTCAACAGTGCTCAATAGTACAGCTTAGTATGCATTTAGCCTGAGGAATTCTTCGAGAATGAAACACAAACATTCATGAATCATGCATGAATCTGAAATTTTCACCCATTACGTCCCACCCCTATTAAAATATCTTAACAACGGCATCCATAGAAATAGCTTGATGATCTAAGAAAGAATGTTTTTTCATTTTATAAATCTGACTAAAAATAAGGAAGTTATGACTATTTTTGTGCCTCGTACGATTGGATATTTTTCCCTCTTTAAGACCATATGCGTTTTGTCACATTTTTTACACTAATTTTTCAGTAAAAATGTTATATCTTTGTTATAAAACACAAGATTAACGAATGAAATTTGACATATTATAAGTGTATTTTTTTGCAAGAAATCAAAATATGCCACTGAAAATCTCAAGAAATTAATAATTTTCAAGTAATCTGCAGTAAATGTACAAAAATATGCTGCAATACCATAAAATACCATGTATCTATTTTAAGAAAGTAAGTTGAACTGTAATGCATTTTATGTACAAGAAACTGAAATCTAATACTAGGACTGTCGTAAAATTAATATATTGCATGATTTCTTCCGCTTAAATCCTCTCATCTCCACAAAATATGAGATTCTACCCTTTTTTTAGGTAATTATGTGTGAACACCCTGAAAAATAATTAGTTTAGTATTTAGAGTGGGGGATCAGTTTCACATAAATTCAATGCAAAATAACCATATTTCCGGGCCATTCTAACATTTTAAGGCAATAAACCTAGTTTTTTTTTCTATGAGAGATAAATCGTGTGCGTTTTTGTTTTATTTTTGTTTGTTTTTGGTTTTTTTTTGGGGGGGGGGGGGTCTGCTTCTTTTTTTTAGACGATTATGTGTGGGTTTAAGAGAGATTTTGTTTGGCTGCGTTGCCACTCGGACTTAGGTTAAGAGAACATTTTTAGGAAGAGGGACTTGTCACTTGTACCTAGGGTTAGAGGTAAGGTTAAGGGTTTTTTTTTTTGGAGGGGGGGGGGGGCTCGTCACTCAGATTTAGTGTATCTAACTCTGCCCTCGTGGGGGGGGGCAGTGAATAGGAACAAGAGTCAGGCGAACAGAAGCAAATTGCTACCTACTCACATCTATCTCCCCAAAAAGGGGCACCTTAGATGGGGACAAAACTTAAAATTGCCAGTCAAGAAGGATTTCTCCTTCACTAACCGAGGATAGAAAAGATAAAGTATCAGAACAGATACACTTTAATGTTAATTCTATTTTGAAAAGTAAAAAATAAAAATACAAATAAACTGAAAAAATATATATTGTAAAATAGGCAAATATTTAGAGCAGGTGTAAAAATAAACACTGGTTTTATATTTTAAATATTCGAAGCAGACGAATTTTCATCAATTTCAAATGGTTGCAATTGATTGGTTAATTTTAGTCACGTGAGACAAATCCTTGATTGTGGTTGGTGGCGGGCATAAAAAGTGCTGCGCAGGTTAGTGGTAGGGTACGTTGAGTTTTGTATGAAAGAAATAAAACTATTTACTAAAAAGAAATCCGCAAAAATATGACAACAAATACAGTGGAAAATTCGCCTGTCACCGTTTGGAAAATCAGACAAAACTAGTCGATAAAATGTGGCAGCCATTTGGGGAGCCAACCGCTTCAATATAACCAAATAATTGTTTGATTTTTGCTTATTTCTACCGCCAAGTTTTCAAGGGTGTTTCATCGCTTAAAAAAAGACAATCTCATTTTCGGGGAGGGGGGGGGTAATGTAGATTTATGATTTACGTCATGTTTCAAAACATGAATTCAAACATAAGCGATAATAAAAAATAAATAAATGAATGGGTAAACAGGGTATCTTTCAGAATGATCAGTACAGTCGCGGACGGGGTCTAAAAAACTAACGAGAACGGGGTTATAAAAATAAATATGCAACAAGTGAGTTTAACCTACGTCGAGAAGAGATATTTGTCTACTTACCTATGATATTTGTTTGTATTTTTACGTACTATAAATGGGGTTTTATTAGCTGTAAAAAAATTTTCTTGTTCATTTTTTACTCGTTTTTTTTTTAGACAAAAAATGGCGCTTGCTCGTAAGACGCCATTTTTTTTTTTTTTGCAAGTTCGCGTGATAAAACTATTGATTTCTACTAAATAGCAGTTGGAACGGTTTAAAAATACAAACAAATATCACAGGTCAGTTTTAAATTAACTTTTATCGACGACAGTGACTTTTATTTGTTGTATATTTGTTTTTTTGAGCGTTTTCAGCGTACTGATCATTCTGAAAGATACCCAAAAACAAATATACCTACAACAAATAAATGTTACCAAAGATAAGTTACTCTTTTACCTACCTGGATATTTTTTTTTGTGTTTTAACATATTTTAAAGTGTGTTTTTTTTAATTCAAAACAAAACTTAGAACGAAAAAAAAAATGGTTGATATTACACGTTCACGTGGAATCTTGATAATCGTTAAAAAATCGAAAATTAAACAAAATACAGGTAGAAAAATATACAGTTCGGGGCAGAAAGTCTGAAATTACTATGAATAAAAAAAATTGTTGTATCACTTTCAGGTATCCATAGACACTTTCTTCAAGCTTTTTCCATCGGAAGCCAGCGTTCCTCCTCGTTATGCGCATCTGCCCAGTTCGGTTGAACATTACATTATTGGATGTGTTTCTACCTGTATTTTGGTTAATTTTCGATTTTGGGGCGATTATCAAGCCTCCGCGTGCAGGGCGTATGAGCGGCGGGCACGGCCATCTCCTTTTTTGTTAATATAGGTTTGTTTTGAACAAAAAAACAAAAAAAACTGTGCTCACACATTTTACGAACAGGGCATTCCCGGTAGGGGCGCCTCAGGCAGTAAGCAATAAACTTACTCCTCCCCAAAGAGGGGGAGGCGAAGCCTGGGAGGGTGGACCTCCTAGAACTGCACAGGACAGACCCATAGACCGGCATAAATCAAGCCCCGAAGGCCAAAACAATACCAGTCTATGGGGTGCAGTATCCATCGGAACAGATACTACACTTTGATCTTAGCCAAAAGGCCAAGAACAACAGTTTGTAATACACTTTCAGTCAACGTTGGTACATTGTACGTTCGAGTAAGAGTAAACATTAAGCAATCAGTAAACAAAACAAATAAGTATTACCAACCAGCATTAATGTACGGTAATCATTACTATTACCGACATAAATTACTTTAAAGGAAAAACCATTGGGAAATTAGTCAAAATTGTTTTGCTTTACCTACTCATTTGTGACGTATGTGTGTTAAAAATATATATTTAATACAAGTTATTAGCCTTTAAAGTTCGCGTAAATATCGATTCTGAGCAAAGTAGCCATCTTGTTTACGTAAACAAGACTGCTACTTTGCCGAGAATCGATATTTACGCGAACTTCTATAAAAAAAAATTTTTTTACGATTTAACGCAAACAGGTCACAAATGAATAGATAAAGCAAACTAAATTGTTTTTGTCTAATTTCCCAATTGTGTTTCCTTTAAAATAATTTATGTCGTAAATAGTAATGATTACCTTGTTTACTTATATATATTTTTAAAAAAATAATAACAATAATTTCACAGTAATTAAAATACTTACTTTTCGTCTTAGAAATGAGTGAAAATGCTAATTTTTTCGTGTGGACAAGACTGGGCTTGTTGGTGAGTTCCACGAATTGAATATCAAATCGATCTGACCGCGATTTGAATTTATCTTTAAAAATGAAAATAAAAATAATAACACGACATTAATTTTTGATAATAGAAAAATATTTTTTAAAAGTAGATTTTCTTCTTTTTTTCTTTGGAGTCAAATGAGCTTTAAACTTATCGATATAGAATGAAATTAAGTTGACCGGCCGGTTTTACGAAAACACGTGCCCGTGACGTAGACACTTTCTGGTTTCTAACGATGAAGAGCTCCAAATAAGGAAAAGGAAGTAACTCATAACGGTCGACCAAGTCCCAATTCACCCTAACAACTTAACACTTTTGTTGTCAACTAGATAAAGTGAAAATACCGAGCGATTGTGGACGCTAAAATTTCCCAACCAGGACGTGTCGTGTCATGTCGTGGCCGTTGTAAAATATTACGACGGCCACGGTTGTGTCCCCAACTCACAAAGCTAAATATCTTCATGTCACAGAGCACAATTCAAAATTGATCAAAGTTAATGCGAAAATAACGTCAATCTCTCTCTCTCTCTCTCTCTCTCTCTCATATATATATATATATATATATATATATATATATATATATATATATATATATATATATATATATATAATATATATATATATATATATATATATAATATATATATATATATATATATATATATATATATATATATATATATATATATATATATAATATATATATATATATAATAGAGAGAGAGAGAGAGAGAGAAATTTATTTAAGTACTATATGTTACATATTTCAGAAATGTACCGCGGTTTCATCCAAAAGGGTAGATTTAGACATCTTTAGTAAATCTCTGTGCCCAGTGGAATTTATGTAACATATTTAAATAAATTATATTAGCTCTCTTATTTGATCGAGCACTTTTTTAAATTTCTTTTCATATACAACATTATATATATATTTATTTATTTATTGGTGATTGCAGCGTTCGTTGTTTTTTTGCTTACTATTATTCCGATTGTCTCACTTCCTAAGAAAATTGCAAGGACTATAGACATCAATATCGAAGATTCGATCCTTGTCTAAGTTAGTCATGCTGATGACGGCTGTGAGCCAGAAACACGTGTCCATGGATTACTTTTATGTACGTATAAAATTAATAAAAATAAAAATATATATATCAACGAAAAATACGTCTTATAAAGTTAAGTGCGACTAATAATGCAATGTTCTGCATCTTAATCACTTAGAAAGTGAGACAATCGAAATAATAGTAAGCAACAAAAACAACGAATGTTGTAATCACCAATAAAAATAATTACATTAGGTAATAAAAAGCGTACATATTTCTAGACAAGCTGTTGGGATTAAAATAATCCTGAAATAAAGTTCAATTCTCCCACGTGAGAATGAGGTAACCATGTGCAGATAAATTCATCAAAGATACATAGGACGAAAGTCTGAAGAAGGAACACAAAACACAAGAGTGTAATTTCATATCAATTTAGTAAGAAAGAGAAAGATGGGTTGAGTATTTACAGTTTCAAACAGTTCATTAGGCATTGGTAAATCATAGAGAGGATGGAAAAGAGGATGGTAGAGAGATGGGTTTGAGGTCTGGTGTTTGGGGTTTGAGAATGGTTGGTTGCGAAAACGTGGTTCGCTAGAACTTATCTGTTTTAGAGTTCTGGTAACGGCGGAGGGTCTTTCTCTGTGATGCCATCGTGGGCTGTATCACTGATAAGGCCGCCCGATGTGTTGTTGACTGGAGTGGAGTCGTTGAAAAAGAGCCTGCATAGAGTTCGGGTATCGGCGGGAGGTCATTCTCTGTGATGCCGTCGAGGGCTGTATCACTGAGAAGACCAGCCGATGTGTTGTTGACTCGAGCAGAATCGTGGAAAAAGAGTCTGTATAGAAGTGGGAGGTCATTCTCTGTGATGCCGTCGTGGGCTGTATCACTGATAAGGCCGCCCGATGTGTTGTTGACTGGAGTGGAGTCGTTGAAAAAGAGCCTGCATAGAGTTCGGGTATCGCCGGGAGGTCATTCTCTGTGATGCCGTCGTGGGCTGTATCACTGAGAAGACCCGCCGATGTGTTGTTGACTGGAGTGGAGTCGTAGGAAAAGAGGGCGGGAAGCCGTATACAAGGGTTTTTAAGGGCTGGCTCACGTGACACCTTTACTAAAAAGGGGTTGCAATGCCTGACAGCCAATCCGTGAGGCCCTTAAGGGACATGGCAACAGCCAATCAGTGAGGGGGGCTTTAACAAATTCTAACACATTCCCGACTTAGGAGAATAATGCTATGAAAATTTCATAGCATTATATAAAGTACTTGGAAGTTCCAAAGGTTGAATGTCAGTTTTTCATGTGATTTTAAATGGGACCCACTTAAGGGTTTGTTTTGTTTTGTTTTTACAATTTAAAAAACAGGGGATTTTATAATAAAGTTTACAACTCGAAGAATATATAACATGAATACAATATAATAGGTATGTAGAATATACAATTAGGAGAAATAGGAATTTGAAATCAAGATAAACACCTCTGAGAATGTTCGATATATCAAATTGGTGAGTAGGGGTTAAGCACAGCCAACAGTGCTGTATTCAAAGTGTTTACAAGAATGAATGAATAATGATAAATAAATAAAAAACATTGGTGCTTGTACGGAGAAGCGTCCGTGGTAAATTATCAATACCACAAAAAAAAAACTATTATATACGTACGCAGCAAATTTGAATAAGTATAATCACCAAAAAGTAGGAAAAATTATCAAGTAGAACATTAATTAAAAGCAAAATTCATTTTTCGGATTTTTTTTTTTTTTTAACATTTTATCTGCAGTACGCTATATTAATTATGACAAACGCACTTACCTCCCCTGATTATGTCTCCCGTTAGCTTAAGATGACTACCTTTGAACATGTCGATTGACTGTTCGCCAAAAAATAGATTTTGCTTTTAATTAAAGTTCTACTCGATAATTATTCCTACTTTTTGCTGAGAATACTTATTTAAATCTGCTGCGTAAGTATATAATAATGTTTTTTTTTTTTGTATTAATAATTTAGGCGAATGGGCATAACAAGGGTATAAGCTGGCTTCCGGTGGGAAATGGTTGAAGAAAGTGTCTACAGATGCCTGAAAGTGATACAACAATTTTTTTTTCATATTAATTTCAGACTTTTCTTTTTTTCATATTAATTTCAGACTTTTCTTTAATCATATTATAATAATTAACATAATACAGACTATTTGAAAAATAATTTATTTGATTGAAAATAAATAAAATAGAATAATCTTCTTTTTTTTTTCAAGAAATAATGTTTTTGAGCAACGAAATGTGATTTTTTTTTTCAATGTTGTTTTGGAAATATTTAGTGAAAATAATGTTTTTTGCCAAATATTTTATTAAACGTCATAATAATAGCATATCCAATACAGTATATTGCCGAAGAAATTTGTTTTAATTCGGCGGCGCCACAGAAATTCCTGTAGGTGACTATTGAAGTTTTCCAGGCTAGTGCCGCTCATCACTTTGAATTTTAATTTGCAATGAGCCCAGCTTCCTTCCACACGGTTTGTGTGGATTGTAGGGTCGTCCGGATCCACAAAGTTGTATGTGTGGTTGACCACAAAATTATTAGGTAGGGCATGATAGGCTCGCGGGTACCTAGGCGAACACTGAAAGTGAGACAACAATTTTTTTTTTTCAGATTAATTTCAGACTTTTCTAATAATTAACATAATACAGACTAATAGTTTATTTGTTTTTATTCGATTGTTTGCAAAACATTTTTTTTAATAATAGTGAAATCTGAAATTAATATGAAAAAAAAAAATTGTTGTATCACTTTCAGGCATCCGTAGACACTTTCTTCAACTATTTTCCACCGGAAGCCAGCTTATACCCCTGTTATGCCCATTCGCCATAATTTAATACGGACGCTTCTCTGTACAAGCACCAAAGATTTATAACATTATTTATTACAGTTTCAAGAATTCAAAGTCAACAATGGTCTGGCGTACGATCGTTTCAGAGACGATTAAGAATCATTGTTGAGTTTGAATTCTTGGAACTGTAATGGCGCTGAGGAAGAGACATATTGTGAATCATGTATTTATATATTATTCGCAATATGTTTCTTCCTCAGCACCATATATTTAGGACACCAACAGAAATTTAGAGTGGAAGCATCAACATCCTTTACACAATTTACAAACATTTAAATATATATATATATATATATATATATATATATATATATATATATATATATATATATATATATATATATGTGTATATATATATATGTATACATATATATATATATATATATATATATATATATATATATGTGTGTATATATATATATGTATACATATATATACATATATATATATATATATATATATATGTGTGTATATATATATATGTATACATATATATACATATATATATATATATATATATATATATATATATATATATATATATATATATATATATATATAAGTCAGTTAATATTATATTCCAATAACCATGTTTTTATTTTATTATTTTTATTTTTTCACATTTAAAAAAAAAAACATTTTTGTGAGATATATTTTTTACGGTCCGTTTCATTTGTCTTGTGCCAAACAACATTTTTATGTTAATATCGTCTCTGCAACATTACAAAATCATCAGAAAAATTTACAAAGAGTAAAAAGTTCTTGGATTAAAGTGTCTTGAAAAAACCTACACTATACAGTGGTTCATTTTTGGCTGAAACCAAATAAAAAACAAAGAAAAAACAAAGAAAAGAGCAAACTCACACGTGGGGGAACCCACTAATACGCCATTAAAAATATGGTTATTGGAATATAATATGAACGACTTATATTTGCTCTGTTGTCACTAATTGGCAATCATCGAGCTGAATCTTTTAAGGAGACTGCAAAGTAAAAAGGGCACTTATAGTATATGCTAATACATATATTGTCATTAATATATATATATATATATATATATATAAAGAGAGAGAGGGCGAGAGAGGGCGAGTGAGAGAGCATGTGTTTATATATTTGTATGTACATGTTTTACTAATTAACCGATCATAAAGAATTTTAGGACACAGCTGTTAAGCGTAAAGGTTTGTAATGTGGACTACATTTAGTTTTATGTAAACGAGAGTATAAGGGAGTAGAAGACCTTCGTTAACATTCAGATACCTCCGAGTTTTTGTGAGTTTTTAACAATAGCTATTAGACATCAATTAATAAATATTTCCCAAATTTCAGTTTCTTGGGAGTATTTTAAAGTGATTTTAGGAAGCATAATATGGGTACAACCTCCCATTTGAAAATCCAAATATTTCAGATTTGCATTGAATTTTATCCATATTCATTCGACACAAATTAAGCAAGATTAACTGAAAAAATATATAGTAATATGTAGTATTTCATAGTCATAAGTAGTGATATTATACATCTAAAACAAGAATAGGTTTAAGGCTCCCAAAATTGATTCTAGAATTGTCTGCAAGGTCCTGTGGCGTAATGTTAAATATCCGGCTCGGTGTACAAAAAAGTTATTTTGATAATAGGAAGATGCACCTGACGATTGTCAAAAGATAAGATAATTGTCGGATGACCAAAAGGTTATTTGAATATAAAAATAAAACACCTGCACGTGAAGAGACAACATGTGATCGATCGTCAAAAGATAAAAAAATTATCTGATGACCAAACGGTCACTTGAATAAAAATAATGTACCTAACATCAACCATCTGCATCAGAAGAAGCGACATAACCTGCTCAATTGTCATAATGGGAAACCATGTTGACGAAAAAAGATGCACCTGGCGATTATCAAAAGATAAGATGACCAAAAGGTCATTTGAATAAAAATAACGCACTTAAAATGGGAAGAAGCAACATTAGATCAATGTCAAAAGAAAGAGAAATGTTGGAAGGTGAAAAGTCATCTGACAAAGTACATGCCATGTGCAATTTTATCATACCTAGAATAGATAGACAGATCTGTTGGATTGTCAAATGATTGAAATCCCGTCGCTGAATAAAACGCCCTGGGGGGGGGGGGCGTTGCTACAGTGGCAACTCCATACCATGAGGGTGTTAAGGTGGCCACAAAATTGGTATGTAATAACAATCCAAAATTGATATGGGAAGTTTGTTGACAATCAGACCTCGGAGAAGAATCAACCATCAGATTCTCGTGTGCGCATCTTAATCGTACTGATTACCACCGTCAACATCACCAACGATAAAGATACATCTTATATTTTCAATAGGATCCATGTGTTGTCATTTTTATTAAGCACACAAGCAATACCATAGTAATGGATATAAGTACTAAGTATAAGTGACAGTCTTCTGGAGTTTGAAGGTTTGTGCTGTGGCCCCTGGCCTTGGCAGAATTATTTTCAGAAGAGGTTAGCGTCTTTGGGAGTTACCGAGAAGCACACCGATAATTAATATAAATGGGGATAAAGTGTGGTTATAAATGGCGTAGAAAAAAAAAAATGGAGGATATATAACAGCATGCATGAATATTAAAATTAAATATTGAGTGTATAAAAGGGTCACCAGTTAGCAAGTGCTACCTAAAACATGAACAGAGTTTTGTAAATGAAAAATAAAGGAAAACATGATTCAATAACAAAACATTTATATAACTATAATTTTACATGAATGTAAATGTCATATTTAGTGAAGAAATGTTCATTTGGGAAAGTTTATGCAAACTCGTGTTTTTGGTATTGTTCAGTGAATAAGCACACACGAGGGCTAACGATGTGTATGTCTATATATTTGTTAGTGTGAATATGTGTGAGTGAGTAATATGCGTATGTAAGTGATGAGCAGCATTGCACTGTGTATGTGTGGGCCTACTTTGATCTGTTAGTGCGTGTGAGTGGGTGAGTAGCAATTCGTTTCTGTCGCCTGATTCGTTAGTTAGTGATTCATTAGTGTGGCTATAGGTACCCTCTACCCTGGTACCGCATTCACCCGAAGGAGGAAGTGTCATGGGAGTATCAAATTCACAAGCATGTATATCCCGGTTAAGGAAGATGACAACGTTAGGTTTTTGCAATTCTTGCAGGGAGGTGTCGATGGCCAGGCTCAACGTCACTTAACTTTGGTGATCTAACGAGAACCGGTGTGTCAACATGAGTATGCCATATGTGGCTATAGGTGGGCACAAGATAAAGAAACTGAGCATTTGAAGTGTTCCTTTGTTTTCGCCTCCCCGGCCAAAGGTGGGGGGGGGGGCATACGTTCTGGACCTCTTCCAATGTCTGCCGGGCCTGGATCTGCTTTCGTTTTTTCATTTGATACTTTGATACTTTTCATCAGGAAAAAGGCTACTCAGCCTGGTCTTATAGTTTCAGTAGACGCATGCGCGGGTCGAACAGTGTATTGCTTACTGGACCAGTACTTGTCTAGTTTGCTTTTAAAGTCAATTGTGTCTTTTGCATTTACAACTGAATTGGGAAGCTCATTCCAGTTGTTCACTACTCGAAGTCCAAACGAATGCTTCCTAGTGTTGAGTCTGCTGTATTGTTATTGAAATTTCCCATTTCTCTTCGAATTATTACATTTTGGGTTTGGAAACTATTTTTACTAGTTTAAAAATGCTGAGTTCACACCTCTATGCCATTTAAAACAGGAATCATTTTTAGTGGTTGAAAAATGTTATGTTAACATGTCTGTGAAAACTCTTACTTTCTTCTGAAAGTGAAAAGGAGGGAGTATCTAAACTGACCAGAGAAAGAAGAGGTTGGCTATTCAAGCCAGTTGCTTTATTCACATCTCTCTTCACTACAGGTTCAATCCTCAGATTCGATACTAAGAATACACTTTCGAATTACTGACAGTGAGGCCTTAATGAAATAATTATTTAAGACTTCTACCCGGTTCAATCCTCAGATTCGATACTAAGAATACACTTTCGAATTACTGACAGTGAGGCCTTAATGAAATAATTATTTAAGACTTCTACCCGGCTATGGCTGACAGAACGAGAGCAAACTACCCCCAGGGTTCTATTTGAAATTCCGTACCGATTCCCCAATTCAACATAAAGATTCTCGAGTTCAACAAGTACACCTGAAGAAGGTCGGAAGTTACATCGGCTGAAACTCTGTGAGAATAACATCCAAGATGAGAACAGTAGTCCGTATATTCTAAAGAACAAGAAAATCTATTTGTATTGACAACTTGTTAAGATGACGTAAAATAAAGATTTCGTAATGAAGTTCAGAGTGTCCAAGAACATTCTGGGTTAAATAGAGTTGTTTTGCGTGTAAGGGGAAATTATGGCCTGAGGTATGGTTCTGTTCAGTTCTCCCAGGCTTTACCTTCATGTGCTTTGAGAAGAGATTAGTTTATTGTTAATTGCTGAGGCACATCTACCGAGGAATGCTGATGGTACTGCTAAGTCATTTTTTGTTGGTTAAAATGCTCGGCCTCTCGAGCGCTTGCTTTCCAATTCCTATCGTCTGGCGTTGTGTCACATTTGTCTGTGGTGGGAGGGAGCCATGTTTGTTACGGCTGGCACTGTGTGAGTTTGTGTGTGACAAGGTGTATAAATGCGGATAGGAATTGTAGAGTTTTGATGTACATTAGACACCACCCTTGCCCAGAAATTTGATTTCTTGATTGGAGGGAAGGGGATAAAAAAAAAATTGTCACATCTGATTTCTTGATTGGAGGAGGGGGGAGGGGTAAAAAACGTGTCAAATCTGATTTCTTGATTGGGGAGGGGGAGGGGTAAAAAAATTGTCAAATCTGATTTCTTGATTGGAGGAGGGGGGAGGGGTAAAAAACGTGTCAAATCTGATTTCTTGATTGGGGAGGGGGAGGGGTAAAAAAATTGTCAAATCTGATTTCTTGATTGGAGGAGGGGGGAGGGGTAAAAAACGTGTCAAATCTGATTTCTTGATTGGGGAGGGGGAGGGGTAAAAAAACTTGTCAAATCTGATTTCTTGATTGGGGAAGGGGGTAAAAAAAACTTGTCAAATCTAGTTTCTTGATTGGGGGAGGGGGGGTAAAAAAACTTGTCAAATCTGATTTCTTGATTGGGGGGAGGGGGGTAAAAAAAACTTGTCAAGTCTGATTTCTTGATTGAGGGAGGGGAGTAAAAAAAACTTGTCAAATATGATTTCTTGATTGGGGGAGGGGAGTAAAAAAAACTTGTCAAATCTGATTTCTTGATTGGGTGGAGGGGGGTAAAAAACTTGTCAAATCTGATTATTTGATTGGGAGGAGGGAGGTAAAAAAACTTGTCAAATCTGATTATTTGATTGGGAGGAGGGAGGTAAAAAAACTTCTCAAATCTGATTTCTTGATTGGGGGAGGGGGGTAAAAAAACTTGTCAAATCTGATTATTTGATTGGGAGGAGGGAGGTAAAAAAACTTGTCAAATTTGATTATTTGATTGGGAGGAGGGAGGTAAAAAAACTTCTCAAATCTGATTTCTTGATTGGGGGAGGGAGGTAAAAAAACTTGTCAAATCTGATTATTTGATTGGGAGGGGGGAGGTAAAAAAACTTCTCAAATCTGATTTCTTGATTGGGGGAGGGGGGTAAAAAAACTTGTCAAATCTGATTTCTTGATTGGGGGAGGGGGGGGGGTAAAAAAACTTGTCAAATCTGATTTCTTGATTGAGGGAGGGGAGTAAAAAAACTTGTCAAATCTGATTTCTTGATTGGGGGAGGGGAGTAAAAAAAACTTGTCAAATCTGATTTCTTGATTGGGTGGAGGGGGGGTAAAAAACTTGTCAAATCTGATTATTTGATTGGGGGAGGGGGGTAAAAAAAACTTGTCAAATCTGATTATTTGATTGGGGGAGGGGGGTAAAAAAAACTTGTCAAATCTGATTATTTGATTGGAGGAGCGGGTAAAAAAAACTTGTCAAATCTGATTTCTTGATTGGGGGAGGGGGGTAAAAAAAACTTGTCAAATCTGATTTCTTGATTGGGTGGAGGGTGGTAAAAAAAACTTCTCAAATCTGATTATTTGATTGGGAGGAGCGGGTAAAAAAAACTTGTCAAATCTGATTTCTTGATTGGGGGAGGGGAGTAAAAAAAACTTGTCAAATCTGATTTCTTGATTGGGGGAGGGAAGTAAAAAAAACTTGTCAAATCTGATTTCACCAAAAATGGACATAAATGATATGAACCTAGAAGAGATGTTTTTTATGAGAGATAAGGGCCATTTAATTGATTTTTTGCAAGCACACAGACTTATTTCAGGTGCCAAAATCTGCATTTGTGGCGCTGAGATGAGACTTATCCCAGACACAATTGGAAGTGATGGATTTCATACCTCAAAAGTTTGAATTATCTCCCCTTTTCCTGTTACTGTTTTTAAATTAAAGATGAAAATATTTCATATGTACACAACGATGCAGAAGCACAAAAAAAAACGTCTAAAAACCGGGGATAATGTCAAGTAGGATTGCCCATAGAGTGAATGTGGTATTGTGGTGACGGGAACTAGTTTAGAGAATAGACCAAGAGGGCGACAGACGACCGCCATCTCCCTACTCAATTTTGGCCTTGTGCCACATCTTGTTATTTTATGAAAGAAATTGCTTCTTTGAAATCTTTGCAAAATTTTAAAGATAAATAAATTAGCTTGTCTCTGTTTTGTCAGTGTGAGAGAGGAGAGAGAGAGAGAGAGAGAGAGAGAGAGTGTGTGTGTAGTAACTTGTGAGTGTGGGGGGAGCATATTTCATGAAAGAGAGAAACATTCTTTTCACGTCATAGACGCACTACGTATTTTCAAATATTGACTACTATGTTTTTCTTCAAATCAGTCATCTTAGGAAAGTTCTGATTAATATTTAAACGGTTTTCCTTTTTTTCCTTTTCCATTAGGTTTGATTATTATTTCCATAATTATCATTCATATATATATATATATATATATATATATATATATATTGATGATCCCTTAAATAATGTTAAAAGCAAACTAATGTAATAACTGAAAAAGTTAAATTTACTTACATGAGTGATTTTCCACTGAACGACTTGGGACTTAAGTTTTTTTAATTTTTTTTTTTTTTTAAATATAGTTTTAATGGTTGAGAAACTTCCAAGACTATATATATATATATATATATATATAAAGAATAGGAAAATAAAGATATAATGTATACCTTTAAATTAGAGCCTATCATGAAAGAATTGATGCTCGATATATGAGATAGAGCAATTATATCGACAAGTAAAAGATGGGAATAAAGATTGTAAACGAACAATATCTATTACGTCATCAGTTGCTCAAAAAAGGGTGTTTTCAAATAAAAGAAATTTCTTTTTCCTTTTCCTTTGACTTTTCAAAGAATGAAAATCTTATCGTCAGAGGAATACAAACTGATAAGTCAGTAAAGGAAATTACCAAAAGTCCTAATTTGAAAAGATATAAGATGATATAGCGTTGTGCCATTCCTCTAACGCTTTCGCGCTCTCGCCCATCTTCGGGAGGCTGTATGTTATCGTTAACACCCAAGAACCGAAGAATTGCTCGCTGCGTCGAGAGGTTGACACAAAAGATCGTGAAAAGAGAGAGCTCTGTGGTCTTAGATTGCATGCATATATATATACTTTGCTTTAAGATACTTTGCTTGAACTTTGAATTCTAATAAAATTTGATTGACACCTTATTTTATTACTTCATTTTATATTATAATATATATATATATATATATTAGAAACAAAATGTGACTCATTGAGTCACATATTAAGCTCATCATATATCTTTTGAATCAGGAAAAAGGTTTTTCTTGGGGGTTTGGGTCACGGACTAGTAAAGGTTGCCGACGGTTACAAAAATAACTGAACAACCCAATCAACATTCTTTTGTAGGGGAGTTTCAGGCGGCTAGCAATAAACCAACCTAAATACATATGGTTAAAAAACGTGTGAAATGCATGTATAAGTACTATTAGTTCTTCCAGTTTGTTTTTAGATTGATACTTTTAATGAAAGGTGATGCCATGAATCTGCAGTAAAGTATCAAGCTACGTTTATAGTAGTAGGAAGACCTGGCATTGCCCGAGATTAAATGAGGAACCCGATGACATCCTGTCATAGCCCATAACACCATATTACCTTTTTGTAATTATTATTTTTGACATTACATAACATTTAATTTTGGGAGTGGGGCTCAAGCATTGATTGGATGAGAAAGTGCATAAGTAAAGTGACATTAATTGAAATAATTTTTGGTAAATTTATAGTCTTTAACCCCCTTGAGGCACACTCAGCGTTTCTCAGAAATCTATGAGGACCCCTGTGATCCCTTACTCCACATCCTGAACCCTTCTATTCTTATTTTTTTATTTCTATAAATTTCAAGTTATAAATCAAATAAATTAAAATAATTTTTATCCTTTTTATACATGTCTGATAGTGTAGCAGTAGTCTTTACTACTACTACTACTACTACTACTACAAACAACAAGGCAGAGAAACGATCTCTAGATCATTCGATATTAGTTTGACTTAAATGTTTGGTATTGATTGTATTAAATGCTCAATTTCGAGTGGTTGCTTGTATCAGACTTTAGCCAATCAGAAACCGGGTACCTCTTCCTAAATCCTATATCAAAAAATGCATTTGTGCTTTCCATACGAACCACAAATAAGGCTAAGTTGCTTAACGAATCCTCGTCATTCTGAAAAACTATCACACTTCTTATTAGCATGCAAACGAAACCTGCTGTAGTCTCTGGCTACAAGCCGCAACGGCATGCAGACTTAATTTCTAAAAATGGTGCCATCGCTGCAAATGGAATTATTTCCTGATAATAATACGAACTCTGGGCGATCTGGTTGTGCGATATCAACCCTAAGTTCGGGTTCAGGGTCTCCACGACTTGGATTTCAGTGGCGAGCAAAAGTGAGTCCAAGTGAGTCTACGTATCTGATATTGCGCTTGCTTATATTGAGACTCAGATGTTTTGAGACTGGGCGTAACTCCACCCATCTCTCAATAGAATGAATTCAGTTAGAAAAAAAATGTATTTTCATTATTATTTCTTGCCATAATTGTAATTTCCACTTGCGAGTATTTGTCCTCTGAGTGCCCTGAGTGGTCAGCGGATTCTACCTTGCTGTATTTTTTCCTTCTTCTTCATCTGTTTCTATCTCCCACTGTTGCCCAGTCGGGGGTGGCCTCCCCCCTCAAAACTTATCTTCATACTTAAAAAATGTATTTTCCTTTGACATTAAAGATAACACTTTCTTCAATAACTGTCATCTAACGACAGAGAAGTGTCTCTCAGTAGATACTCAATTTCCCCATTGCTCCATATAATCATGCCAGTCCCGGCAATGTATGAGATCCTACCTCCCCCCTCACCAAACCACATGGCCTGTATTGTTAGTAAAAACAAATTATTTGCCATTTCTTGCAAACGTTATGATCTTACGGTGAAATCCATTTTCTGGTGAGCACCAATCACTGTCATGCTCACCTACAGCTTTCAGCAATGAATAGCGGGTTTGTCTCATTCATGGACGTATGTAATTTTAACACTTCAACATCCATTCAACACCGAGAATGTAAACAACTCTGCCCTGTTCGGGACACAGTGACCATATGACAGGTCACCTATTTTTAACCTTGGCTTTTCTCATACCCTCAATCTCTGAGGCAAAGCAACTTTTCTTTCTCTTATCAATTTTCGTTTTCACTTTTCGTGCCAAAACACCTTTAAATTCTGTTTCGTTTTCATAACTTAAGAAAACCAAGATTATTTTAATATTAATCCTTTTCAATTCAACCATATTGTTACAATAGCCATTATCAGCAAAAAGCCTTACTGTGTTTACAACATAAGAAAGCCCAGCCCTCATTCGTGACCAGCCATCAGGCAGATTTGTTGACACAACTAACGTTGATGAATGTCACTGCTCTTATCTCTGGCATTAGGATTTATTATTTTCCTAAATCCCCAGACAAGAAAAACTACTCTTTTTTTCTTATCGGATTTCGTTTTTCTTTTGGTGCAAAATAATCTGAAAGTCTTTCTAAGAAAAACCAGGGTCTGGTTTTGAATCAACCCTTTTCTGTTCGACCTCTACAGTTTGTGATTTCAGATTTGTTGTGTAAAAAAAAATGTTACTCTGCAGTATATTAGTAAATAAGTATGCGAGACAAGCGAATGTGAAAAAGATACTAGCATATAAGTTACTCTCTTTCTTTCTTTTCCCGTTCGTTCGGCTTACTCATTCCTCTTCTTTTATTTTTCACTTCTTCCTCTTTCTGTACTGAGTGGAAATCGGATGCACGTAAACCAATTTCTTTGTCAGACGACCACACAAGTGTAGCGTGGGGTCCCGAAATAAAAGAAACATTAGCTCACATGTAGGTGTGAACTCGAAATTCTCAACCAATGAGAAGGATTCTCATGCATTTTCAACGGCTTGTCTTGAAGCTTCTGAGACTCAGATGGTTCCAATATAAACAGCTACTTGATAACCAAAATGTGAGTTCTTCAGGCTGACAACCCATGTCACTGTGATTCTGTAGAGATAATGAAAACAACAGCAACAACAATGCACCCAACAAAGGCAGAGGACACACCAAAGAACCGCTATCTACTCGTTGTTTATTTTTACTCTTTACTTTTGATTGTCCTAACAAGTTGTCAATAAAATTGCTACATTTATGTATGGATAGACTTTGTCACTCTTTCGATGATATTGCTTTATCTTCAACATTAGTGACCCCTTCTATTTCTTCTACAGAGACAAATTAATATACACACTCATCTGCAATGCCTGCTCAATTTAAACACACTGTCACATGCAAACTCACGTGGCGCCAGCCGAAACAAACATATCTACTAAACTTCTTCTTACAGATAAAACAACTTTTTTTTCATCGAGAACATTCTTGTACACTTTGAACTCTCATCATGTACTAACTCTTTACTTTTGGTTGCTCTAACAAGTTGTCAATAAAATGTTTATATTTATGTATGGATAGTCTTTGTAGTAGTTATATAATTACAATCTATTTTCTTTTGCATTAGCATGTTCTCACTCGCGGAGTGATTGATACATTATCCAGTCAGAACGCTTTTTGTTTGGAAGACACTTCTGCCTAAACCTTTTCCCTCACTTTTTAAACAGTGAGAGTTTAAACATCCATGTGACAAGACCATATATTCTTTTCTTGCTCTTAGCAACGACGGGTAGTAAGTGAAAGTATCTACATCTGCTTTTGTGGCTGTCTAAAAGCGCTGTTGAAATAAGACGTTTAGTCACAAATGAATTAATGACAAATTCTATTCTAGCATAATTTATCAACTTTATTTCACGTGTTGTAAACAAGCAAAAGTGTAAACATGCACTATGCTGCATGTTTTAGTGCTGCATGTGAATGGCAGACGTTGCACAGAGGAAATTGAAAATATCTCTGATTTTATATTGGGCCACCCAGAATCTTACTTTTCTTTGAAAAAAATAAGTGCCACATAAAAACAGGTGTTGCATACCTTGAAATTCTCGTACCTTTTCTTCTTCGTCACGTGGAGGGGTGTCGTCTAGTGGTTGTGTTCTTTCTTCGTTTCTGTACCTCCGTGAACATCGCCGTCCTGTGTCTACAACAAAACCTTCATGACCGATTCAGGAAGCAAACAAACTTTTAAATTTTGATTTGTTTATTTCAGGTGTCAGTTACCGTCGATCTTGGAGATGTTTCACTAACGTTAAGGGAGAGACCAAATTACTACTCTATCGTAGTTAATTCCTAGCTTAAGTCCTTAGCCATTCGAGGAGGGGGGAAGAAGGAATCTCATGCCTGTATTCTCTTAGGGAATTTAATTCCCCTAATCATTTGAAGACTACATAGAGAAATCGTCTGTTCGGCTTGCTTCCAAAACCCACACTGGCAAAACTCTGTTTCCCACACGAAAGTCTGTGACGTCACAGAACCCCTATGCGCAGGTGCATCTTGACCCTCGACCCGAGGTCCTGTCAACGTGGTGGCCCTGTCAACTCTTGTGAGCTCCAACTGTGAGAACCAGTTTATTTTGCACTCGACTGTACGGGTCCACCCGCACTAAATCGCGCAAGCCAAACCAAACGATCTCTCACACATGTGTCCACTTTAATATGCGGCCGGCCTCACAGGGCCATTATCCAACACAGGGAATCATGCTGAGACCTGCCTACTTGAGAAAAGTAATGTTCTTAGATTGGTTCCAGATAAACCCCTTTTAGTAGACATTGGCTGAATATTATCTTTAGTGGCCAGTCTTTGGGTGGTCGAATGTTGACCACTGAGAAAGATCAGAATCTAAGATTTCCAGTCAGGAGTGAAAATATTACAGGAGAGGAACAGGGGGAGTCAAAACCGGCCCTCTAGGCATGATACTGGCAGTTAGTCTTTCTGAGGGCTGGCAGTCAGATGGCTGGGAGTGCCTCTCCGGGCAAGGTGGGCCATTTGGGACTCTTAGCTAAAGGATTGAGTTCATTGGACTTATGTTTTGATTCAGTCACGCAAAAATCTCATTTTGCAAGCCTGGGGACACAAATTTCATTTGTAACCGCCAACAAATAAACTTGTTACGTGTTTGTAAACTGGACTTTTGGCCGTACTTAGGATGAGAATTTTTTGTTGCTGTACTGACTGAATCGGATTGCAACCTTGCACCATACACAACGTGTGGGGAGATCACGGCCAGTGCAGTGATTGCACACATGCATGTTCATAAAAGAAAGGTGTTTAAGAAAGATATTATGAAATGTTCATGTGTCTTGATGGAGAAAATGTTATTATAACCGTACGTACGCAGGTTGGAATGTTGAGCAAATTCATAAGCTTTGTATTCTTAGGAAGTAAGTAAATGCATGATTGACAAAGTGTTATTATATTTATGAGTGAATCCATGTGCAGAGATGTTGCCATTTTTAAAAGTTAAGTCAACATGCTGATAATGCCAGTAGCAAGAAACTACTGGCGGCTTCTGTTTTCCTGACACCATAGCCGGTGTACAAACATTCAATATCATAAACAATTCTCTTTTCTCCACTGGAGAAATATAATCACGGGAAATTCCTTTACTATTGCCTTCGTCCATACTTATGGACATACTAACCTCTTTCCCTTTTGTTCACGTACTAACGAAGACGACCCAATAAAGTTGTTATTAAATGTTAGAATGGGAGTTTGTCACTTTTATTCTAAAAGTTGACAGGGACATGAGAGAGGACGTCTTTCTTCGTAGGTGTCTGAAAGCTCTCTGCCTTCTCTGCAATTCCTTACAGGTCTGGATGTAGTTATTCAAAAGTCCGATCGAAATTAATACGCCCTGGAGGCTGATTGGTCCTCGTGTGACTAAACCATCTTGCAGGGGAAGCTCTCCGCAAGTAAAAAGAAATGTAAACATGTATGACTGCTACACTAGGAATTGCAGGGCCCAATTAGAAAACCGATGGAGGGGCGCCTACTCTACATAGTAAAATTTATGGATATTTATCTTTCATTAAAAAACACATACTAACCAACAAAAAAAAACAAAAAAACTGGTCAATCTTCAGTTCGACCCCTATATGGAATACTGCTCTTAAAAAGAAAAAAAAATGTATAAACTTTATTATGTACTTACGTGTTAGCTTAAAACAAGACTGTACACAAAAAATTACGCAAATTCATCCAGTAGTTTTTTAAATTTAAAAAAAATTTCGATTTCATTGGGGGAATTCTGTCGGCAGCCATTTTTCGCCAGGGGTTTCTGCTTGAACAAGGGACATAACTCAAAATTTTATTCAAGCAATTTTTTTTTTAATGTTTTTGTTTTAACTAATTTCGGGAAAACAACTTAGAAGTACGATATAAGACAAAAACATCAGATTTTATTAAAATAAATTAAAGATTAAAAAGTAAGATTTTTACACAATTAAAGTCCCGCAATTTGCTGAAAGACTTTCTAGTGGTTTTCCAGAAAATTTCTGCCGGGTTATGGTTAGGGTTTTGGTTAGTCTTATCCCTAGTAAAAAAACAAAAAAACAAACCTTAACCAAATATAGAATACTGCACCTAGGCCTGGGCTCCAGCGACTAGACATGGAAATTAAAATGTAATATTGAAACTGGAAGGCGTACAAAGAAGGGTGACAAAACTAATAAGTAAAGTAAAGGAGTGCAGTTACAGGGAGAGATTGGACAAATTGGGATTGACTACTTTGCTGGAGAGAAGAATGAGAGGTGATATGATTGAGACTTTCAAGATAATAAATGGCATTTCTAATGGATATCGATACTGTACTAAGAGTTTAAGTTTTTTTTTTTTAACAATTGAGAAGATAGTTGAAGGGGAGATGCCCAAGGAGGTACAACAAATAAATAAATAAATAAATAAACAAATAAATAAATAAACAAATAAATAAATAAACATCCTTACTAGGGCTGCTCTCCGCAAGAGGAAAGAAATGTTAATGTTTATGTCTGCTACAGTTTCACGTGGACAATTGAATTGCGATAAATGTTGGAAAATGGATAAAAACAGATGAAAACATGAATGTTGAATAAAAGGAACGTCACATGTTTAACTAAACGCTGAAGCCTCTGTGTAACTTTACTTCCAAAAATATTTTTCATAACTTACTCTCTCTCTCTCATATATATATATATATATATATATATATATATATATATATGAATGAAAGAAGGAGAAACTAAATTATCAGTAAAGTTATCAACGTTTCGTATTCATCAAGAAAAGACTTCCTCAGGATGGTTTAAGAGAAATAAAAAGAGTTATAAACACAAGTATATTACTTGGAAATAGTCTGTATGTATAGAATGTAAAAAATATTTATGTTCATCTTCTGGGCGAAACATGGTCGACTAAAATAAAAATGTGTAATACGAATTTTAGTCGACCATGTTTCGCCCGAAAGATGAACATAAATATTTGTTTATATTCTACACATACAGACTATTTCCAAGTAATATACTTGTGTTTATAACTCTTTTTATTTCTCTTAAACCATCCCGAGGAAGTCTTTTCTTGATGAATACGAAACATTGATAACTTTACTGATAATTTAGTTTCTCCTTCTTTCATTCACATTACGTTTGGAATACTATTTCCATTTTTATCATATATATATATATACATATATATATATATATATATATATATATATATAGTAATCCAGGTAAAGTAAACATTCACAGGATAAAAATCCAAAGAATTTTAACCGGGGTTATAAAGAGTGCTTAATATCAAATAGAGCTTTTATATATATGACTATTTTTATTCATACAGACTTGTCCCTAATCTGTGACACTGATATGTCGATGTTATCGATCAACAGCTGTTAGAAACTGAGATCTCATCAGGAAGAATGAAAATCTAATCCTTCCCTTAGGTCATATTTGGTTGGAATGAAGTCGGAAAGAAGAAAAGAAACGAAAAGGAAATTCAAAATTTAAGATTGGAAGGTCACGCGATCAGATTTGAAACCGTTGAAAATCAAATATAATATAAACTCATGTTTTAGATGGAGAGAATAAAAGGGGGTCGAATTAATGGCTGGATATGTGTTAAGAGTTACTTAGCGTGTCAATATTATGCACTATATGGGAGTGGTGAGGAAGACACAATCTTCAGTCTGGCCTTGATTCTAGGTGGAGTAGAAGATGTTAAGTCATTTAGATCTAATCGTGTTGATTTTTATTTTTATCTTTTTATTTATTTCAGTTTTTACTTTTTTTTATACTGCAGATTTGTTACTTTCGCATTTCAATCAGTTGCAATTGCATTTCAATCAGTTGAAATGTTGACATGTCGTCTGCTTAATTTCTCGCAATTTGATTAGTTCACCGCTTTGGTACTTTCCACCTGTTTACGTAAACATCGGGAAAGTACCAACGCCAAGTCGATTTTAGCGTGGGTCCTAATCTGAGAAATTACCAAAAATGTTATGGTCTTTAACATGCTATAAACTTTGTTACATATATATATATATATATATATATATATATATATATATATATATATATATATATAAACAACCCAATATTTATAAATATACAAATTTACAATTTGTATTATTTGTATTATTCGAACTACTGTTCCTATCTTGGATGTTATTCTCACAACGTTTCAGCCGATGTAACCTCAGATCTTCTTGAGGTGTATCTTGTCGAACTCGGGAATCCTTCTTTTGACTTGGGAATCTGTATAGAATTTCGATCTGAACCTTTTATTTAATGTCCGGGGGTAGCTTGCTCTCGTTCCGTCAGCCATGACCGAGTAGAAGCCTTAAGTAATTCGTAATTGTATTCTTAGTATCGTCCCTACTGAGGATTGAACTTTCAACCTTCAGAAGACCGCAACTTAGAACTGATTATTATAAAGTAATAATTTATTACTTTATCACGTTAGGCGTTTTTGCAGAAAAAGTCACTGATGCAAGGGAAATAACTCCGTTTGACTAAATGAATTTTAACAAGCTAACACAGGCTTAACTTTTCTCAGGAAAAAAAAAAGGTAAATTTATAGAAGTGCAACCCTCGTATTCCGCTCCCTAAAAAAGTTTCTATTTTTTGGGGCAAATTACATGTAAACAGCCATAACAAATATCCGCTATGAAAAAAAGTAATTAAAATTTTTATTATTTTATATTTTAGGAGAGGGGATCACTTTCTTATATAAGTTATACGTAAAGTGAGCACTCACTTTTTGGCCACTTAGAATCGCACCCTAGCGAACACGTGTTGAAAGAAATATTCAGAAAAAAAGTTATTTTAGATTTTATTTGGGGCCGGGGGGGGGGCAATAGACACCAAATTCGTGACATTTGGCCATAAAAAGGCCAAACTGGTTTTGCGCACGACCCACTAGCCAGTCAGCCGACCTTTATTATACCTTTTTACCGATATCTTTTTTCAATTATTAACAAAATATTAAAATGGCTGACTTGTTTACGAAGAAACCTAAATGCATTATGATGGAATTAATCTCGTAACTTAATTACGAACCAGGTTGAAATAATAACATTATTTAGAAAGCCATTCTTACCATGGGGAGAAAGAGAGGGACTTTGTTAACTATTCTGTACTTTCACCTAACAATTTAATAAACAAAAGATAACGTAAAAATTGAATTTAACTTGAAAATCTTATCTAAAAAATAATTCGATCCATAAACTGCAGAAGTACCAAAAAGATAATACAAGAAGTGTTATTTATTGGGGGACGGGGATAGCCCCATATATACAACTACGTCTCCTGCAAGAATGGTTCTAAAAATCTATTTTCAATCGATATTTATTCCATAATTGCCGACTTTTCCTACTTTGCCAAAATTGCCGAATTTTCTGGCTACCATTAAAGTTACATTGTGTTACATATAAGGGGGGGGTAAATTCTATGGTTAGCTTTGGAGGTCCCTAACGTTCCACGGTTATCCTACTAACAGTCCACCCACACAGAATGCGATAAATTATGCGTATAAGCATTAGGAATGGTATGTTGATATTTTTGTTAAATAATATTAACCGAGAAATCAAGTAGTATTACGCACGAAAACGTGCGAAAAGAACGGTTGAAATCTATGAACTATCGAAGAAATGCGTAAATAATCCCAAGTTCGTACAATATGGTGGTCAAGTTTTAGATCGACCGGAATGTGTTGAACGAAAAACGAAGCCTTCACAGAAAGCAATAAAGTTTACATGAAGTATTAATAAAAAAATATTTGTTAACATTAAATTATTTTTATACCTAATTTTAATTACACACGGCTTTGCTTCGTTTCGTTTCTCCAGGTCAACAATTGTTTTTCTATCGCATCGACCGAAATTTTTTTCCCTCAAGGCGATGAGTCTTTTAACACGTCTTCTTTTCTATTTTGCTAATTAATAGTACATAATATGAAGAAAAAATAATAATATCTCTCTCTATATAAACTTATTTTACTAAAATGTTTGACTTTTCTGTGTAGGTGGACAGGTAGTAAGATAATCCGTTCTACAACATAAGGCGATCATGTGGAATGTCTTGGTTCCCGCTTTTGGATCGGGTATTTTAGACGAGGGTCGCGTCTTTAGGTATTGCCAAGCACCACACTAAGCAATTATTCTTGTGTAGCTAAATTGGGACTAGACCGATTCGATAAAAACATATATGTTTGGCAAGGATCACCAGTTAGCAAGTGCTAACTTTTAATAATATAATATTGTTAATAAAAAGGAGAAACTGTAAAGTAAAAAAAAAACTTTTTATGTAGCAACAATTTTACAAGGATGTAAAATATAACAGAGTTTGAAGGTTGGAAAAGTTTTGATATATGAAAACGACACGAGTGTTAAATCTGTTTTCAAAGTTCAGTGTGCATGTGTGTGCGTATATGTGTAGTTACATACTTGGGTTAAGCTGTTATTGTGGGAAGACAGCAGCCGTGCTTAAAAGTGGATGTTGGGCTTCGCACTCAAGTCGGGTGTTTCTTTTTGTTGTTGCTTTCTTCATCGAGAGTGAGGCGAGTCATTCGGTGTCGTGTCGCCAGGAACTGTGATTTCGATAATTCACTGGTTTTATCAAAGTTTATTTTGTTAAAAACATGTGTGAAGACTTTTTCTTGAGTTCAAACTTTGGCCACATCTGTAATCACTTATTTTTATGAGCAACTGACCGCAAGGTGATTCCCTCTTCAAGAAGAAAAAAAGAAATGAAAAGAAGAGAAAGAAAAGGAAAGAAGAGGAGAGAGTAAGCCGGACGAACCTAGAAAGAAAAGGGGTAACTAAGCAGGCTAGCACTTTCCTTCAATGCCCGTTCGTCTCATTGATTTATTGATCTGCCATATCATAAATTGGGGCATTTTTAACAACAGCTAACAGAACGAAAAAGGGATAAAAAACAAACAAATAGATAACAAATAAATGTTACCAAAGGCAAGATAAGTTACTCTTCTACAAACCTGGATAAGTTTATTTGTGTTTTAACTTATTTTAAAGCTTTTTTGTTGTTGTTCAAAACAAACCTGGTGTCCACCTGTTCAGTTAGACCGCAAAACATAATGTCTGTTCATGAGCCCTGCATGGGAATCCTTTATAATCGGCAAAAAATCGAAAAATAAACAAAATAGTGTTAGAAACACATCTAATAAATGTCACCAATCGTTGGAAAATATAATGTTCTACCAGTATTTTGTTTAGTTTTCGTTTTTTGAGCGATTATCGAATCTCATTTTTTTCGTTCTAACTGAACAGGTGGGTGCTTTAAATAGTAATAGGGAAAAAGAAGACATTTTAATACATCTTTCGTCAAAAACAAACACTGGCGGCATTAAGCATAGAAAAAGCTGGATTGTATACGATGATTACTGAAACGAAGTAAAGTCTTGTGGTGAATTATAAAAATAATTTATTTAAAAAGTTGGGCATTTTTAACGACAGCTAACAGAACGAAAAAGGGGTAAAACAAAAAACAAATAGGCAACAAATAAATGTTACGAAAGGCAAGATAAGTTACTCTTCTACTTGTTTTTTAACTTATTTTAAAGCATTCACCTGTTCAGTTAAAACAGAAAAAATGAGTTTCAATAATCTGTGATAAATTGGCATATGCAGACCAACCATTGTAATTTTTCTACGGCCAGGCAGTATCCAGTCTCTGATTATGGGTACAAGAGTGTTCCTTTTCCGATCGGCCACTTCCCTCAAGCAACAACGATCTGATTGTCTCTCGACTGCACCAAACACCAAGTGTTTTCTTCGCCAATGTCCTCTATGGTATTTCCCATGATAGAACTTGCTTTCGTCTATTTCCACTTCTATCGGAGTTCCGTCATCTGAAATACCCCTAATCTCTGAGGGTTTCTGTCCAGAAATTGTGTGCATGCCTCCCTAAAAAAATTGCACCAATCGATGATGGTTACGTGACTCAAACCAGTTTCTTCCATAATGTTTTGTTTACAGAAAATCTTTACTCCACAGATAAATCACCAAAACAATTGTTCTTAACGGGAGGTTGCTTTTCTCAAAAAAGAGTTTTTCCATATTGAAAGTCGAAAATTGTCTTTTGGACAACCCCATCTCTAGCCATCACATCGTTAAAAATGGCCAACTTTTTAAATAAATTATTTTTATAATTCACCACAAGACTTTACTTCGTTTCAGTAATCATGGTATACAATCCAGCTTTTCGTATGCTTGATGCCGCCATTGTTTGTTGTTGACGAAAGATGTATTAAAACGTCTTCTTTTTCCATATTACTATGCAATAATATATTGATTTTAACTTGAAAACGTCCCTCATTTAAATACAAAAAATCAAATTATATTGAGGGACGTCGATCTATATGCTTGCCCTTTTTATATATATATTTTATTATATATTTTTGAAAATATAATAAACATGTGAACCATACAAAAAGCTGTTGTTGTCTCTTGAAAGACTTATTGCGGGTTGATAAGTGTGCAGTCCTAATTTCAAGATGGCAGACTGGAAGAATCAACACTACTAGATGATCAGAGATCATCATCATCATCATCATCATCATCATCATGTTGCAATAGATGTCAAAGTATCTTTGAGGACGATGTGAAGTTAGGTGCAGAATATTCAATCCTCTATGTATCTTAAAATATGTTACACCCACTTTGAAAATATTAAAGCAAAAAACAAATTTTTTGATAATCTTTAAATTTGGATCCCTTCAACCATGCTTCATCATAAACTTGGTTTTGGTTGGATTATGGATGCCTTACGTGTTTGGTGTCTCAGGTGGTTTGGCCATGTACAACGTGTAACTTCTTACATCAATTCCATAACATACCTGGATATCCCAGACACTAAGCATTGTAGACCGAGGAAGACCTTGCTCGAGTGCATAAGAAGTTATTTGACTGCATGCAACATGACTGATATTTACCTTTTGGATCGGATCGCATGGAGAGCACACATTTTTTTTTTATATGTGTGTGCGTGGCGGGAGTCTGATGAAGGACCTCGACAAATGCAATGAGAGCCACACAAAGAACAGCGTTCAACAAGCAGCAATGAACACTTAACGAACGCGCATGTACACAAGTTCACCAACACACACTCTCTCACTAATAAAGGCATGCTAATATAGATGCTCATATCTTCATACCTATTCATTTACACACATAAACACATATGGCAATAACCGTAACAAACATGTGCACTCAATTTCTCTTACACAAAAAAACAAAACAATTCTTTCTCCAGAACGTTCTTTGACTCTTTGAACTTTGCAATCTTTACCAACGCTTCATTTCATTGCTTTGATAAGTTATTGAATAAAAAATTAATTAATCTTGTATGGATAGAATTTGTCATTTCTTTCATTTGATAATGTCATATCATCTTCAGATAATAAAAACTCTTTTGTGAAATTCTGTCTTCCATCTATAACAAGAAGCATAAAGAAGTTAAAAATTAAATTATGCCGAGTCATATCGTGGAAGTGAAAAAGTAGATAGAGCAGCAAAAGAATCGCTGAACATGATATCTACCAATACTAGGATTCCATACACTGATCTTCAACCTTCTATAAACAGCTTAATCAAAGGAAAGTGGCAAGAATCTTGGGATGAATGCCAAAGTAATAAATTACACAAGATTTGGTCAACTATTGATGAGTGGCCCCTACGCTACAGAAAGGCAAGAAGAGAAGAGGTTGTAGTAGCCAGACTCCATATAGGACACACACATATTACTCACAAACATTATTGGAAGATGAAGAGTCTCCAATGTGTATATCATGTCAAGAATCTTATACAGTCAAACATATATTAATAGACTGTCAGGATCTGCAACAAAGCCAAATGAAATAATACAACTCTAAAAATCTAGACCTGTTTAAAGACATAAATCCGATCAAAATCTTAGACTTTATCAAAGAAGTTGGACTTTGCAAAAAAATTTAATTTCAAATTTTTTATTTTCATTTTTTTTTCAAAACAATATAAAATAATTATCCTACCTTGATATTCCATTTGACAACTTTATTCAGCATTAAATAACCCATAGATGGTTGATACACTGTAAAACAAACCAAACCAAACTTCTGTCCATTAAAAAATGGTTCCAATTGGAACACGTCGTGCAATAGGGAAAAAGATGGCTGGTTACATTTAATGCGTCAAAGACCAAGCTCCTGTCCTTTCACCATCAATGTTCAGATCCTCACTTTGCCCCAATTGAAATAAATAGCCCTCTCCTTGAGGAAGCCTCCTGCTTTCATAAGATTTTAGGACTGACCTTCACTCCGGACCTGAAATGGAAGAATTACATCAAATCCGTTGCTAAGGTCACTGTAAAAATGGTTGGATCATTCTACCGCTCCAGAAGGTATCTCACTCCTGATGCAGCCCTCTACCTGTATATGAGTCAAATACGTCCTAAGATGGTGTACTATTGCCACATCTTGAGAAGTGCCGCTCAAGGCACTCTCTCCAGGGTACAAAATGAACTTTGAAATCTAGTAAGGGGATGCCCTCTTCTCTTTCCTACATTCTCTTTCTTACAGAAGAGAATTTTCTAGTATTTCTCTCCTTTATCGTTATTGTCATGGTAGGTGCTCGACTGAGCTCTATTCTATGGTTTCCCCTGTAAAACATTCACAAGAACTTATTTAGCTACAACCACTGTAAATAATTTTAGTTTTCCTCTCTGTACCGTTGAAAACATTACCATGGGTCTACTTCCCAGCTGACTACCACATGGTCGTTCTCAAGTCCAATGTAAACTAATTCTTGTTGAGCCGTCCTCTTAAATAATTAAATTCTGCCAAGTTTCAACCATCATTACTCATGCTCAAAATGTTGTCTCACCGTCTACATGACAAACTCATAAACTCTTATCCTCGAATGGCCTTTAGGCCTTGACAAGCGGTGATTTATTAGTACATAAAAAAGGTTAGTTTGCGTGATTTTCTTTTGATTTTTCAATAAGTTATGTGCTTACTCAATAGAAAACTTCTTATTTCTTGGCCTTTTGGCTAAGATCAAAGTGTAGTATCTGTTCCGATGGATACTGCACCCCATACTGGTGTTGTCTTGGCCTTCAGGTCTTAACTTACGCCGGTCAATGGGTCTGTCCTGTGCAGTTCTGGGAGGTCCACCTTCCCAGGCTTTGCCTCCCCTCTTTGGGGAGGAGTAAGTTTATTGCTTACTGCCTGAGGCGCCCCTGCCGAGGAATGCCGACGGGCTGCCCAGGCAATTTTTAAACCCCACTTTCCCGACCCGACCTTGGGTCACATCTTACTTGTGGGAGTAAGATAAAAACTGGCTTTGTGCCTAACTCCTGGAGAGGAGTAAATCAATACTCAATAGAAAACTGAAGAAATAAATTCAAAAAGTCTCCTAATAGCAAGAGGCGTAACTCTGCTATTGCGAACAAAGAGTTGCGTCCCTTAGTTCAGTAGGATTTACCTAAGATTTATTAAGTACTAGTTGGACGAGTGTAACATTTCTATTAAAACTTCTGTCGCTTTATCTCTCTCTATCTGTCTCTATCTTTTTCTCTTTCCCCCTCCCCCATTTTCCCCCCTCCTTCTTTTCATCACCTCCTTCTACTCTGTCCAGTCCATCCCTCTCTCTGAACACACATACAATTTTCCTTTATATAGTTTCCTCGAGGAATTAGTCGGTATAAACTTATTGATCAGGTCATAAAAGTCTTGGAAAGAGTTGTTGAGCAGCTGATCAGATAACAAGTACAGATTGCTGACATGTAATTTGGTTTCATGCCCGGTAGGAGCACCACAGATGCAATTTTTATCATATGCCAAGTCATGGAGAAACACCTAGCAACTAACAAATCACTGTACATGGGATTTGTAGATTTGGAAAAGGTGTTTAATCATGTCCCAAGAAGGGTCATCTGGTGGGCTCTATGGAAGTTAGGTATTACAGAGTGGCCGGTTCAGGTGGTGATGTCTATGTACGCCAATATATGTAGTTGTGTGCGAGTCGGTAACAGCTACAGTGACGAATTTGATGTTAAAGTGGGCGCCCATCAAGGATCTGTCTTAAGTCCCCTTTTATTCATCATTGTACTCAAGGCTCTATCACTGGAATTTTGTACCGGCTGCCCATGGGAGCTCCTATATGCTGACGATCTGGCGATCATTGATACTTCACTTCAATCACTCAAGGGACGTCTGGATAGATGGAAGAGTAGTATGGAGGAAAAGGGCCTGAGAGTCAACATGGGCAAAACCAAGGTCATAATTGTACCGGAGAGCGTTTGACTGACATAAATACAGACACTTGTCAGCGTCGTTCAAAGAGGCAGCGTCTGGTTAACTATGTGTGTGGGGCGAACCTGAAAACGCTCGCTGACGACAAAAAAGAAAGAGGAGTGGAAGGAGAAAGGCGTCAGAAAGTCAAATAAGGTTTTCAGTTGAAAATCCGGGCAGCGGTGTCGAGTGAGAGATTTATGCAAATTAAGTTGGTTTGCATGCGTCGCATTTTTTTTCAATAAGAGAGGGAAAGAGAAGATACCGTCAGGAACGTAGAGATTGTTCTGAACGTGGGATTGGAAAGCGAACGAAAGAAGAGAATAGTGCTGGATCTTTTTTTTATGTTGGACTGAACAACGTTTTTTTTTTACAGTTGAGAGAGACATTTTTTTTTCATTTGAACTCTGATCTTGGTGACACCTCTGTTTAACTGTTTTGATATTATTTCATTATTTCTTTTTCTACAATGATCGTTGGTTCAAACCTCAGCTTACTGAAGAAAACAGGAAAATACTGGTGTGTCGTATACCTAAACGGAACAGGCAGCAACTGAATCATCTGCACCCAATGTTAAGGATGCGTCCACAAAAAGTGCAGTGGCATAAAGGGCTCTCCTAGAACAGATCCTCACTTCAAGTGTTTACATTGTGCCGGCACAGCAAGACCAATAGATGGCAGACCACTGACGGAGGTAAATACTGGTGACGACAAGCTTGAAGTAGTGATGGAATTCTGTTACCTTGGAGACGTGCTGTCATCAGGTGGAGGCTGTGAACTCACAGCAGCTACACGTTTCAAGTCTGCTTGGAGACAGTTTAGACACCTATCAGCAGCTACGAAAGGTCGTATATACTCCTCATGTGTCAGAAGTGTGCTGGTGTATGACTCCGAAACCTGGGCTGTCTCTGCCGGCACACTAAAGAAACTGCACAAGGCAATGGTCAGATGGATCTGTATGGTAAGGCCTGAACAGAGCATGCCTTTTGGGTCTCTGCTCATGCAGGTCAACTTGGAAAGTCTCGCGGACATCATGCAGAAGAGCAGACTGCGTTGGTTGGGGCACGTTGAGCGCAGTAGTGACTGGATTGCTAAAGCCTGACAGTTGAACGTGCCAGCAGAGAAGACCACCTCTGGCAGACTCAAGTTGTCTTGGGTATGGATTTCATCGAGCCTCACCAAAGATCGAGACTGGACAATTAGGCCCCACCTTCATCAGAGGATTAATTGCAGCCTGAGTCAACAAATAAACCGGTTGATGATGATGATAATGATAATGATGATGATGAAGGGAAATAATTCCTTAATCAAAACATGAGTTACTTCCCGTTAATGAGTACATGAAATGTTTGGAAAATCGACCCTTCCTGACACATTCTGCACCAGTTTAGGTCAACAAATTAATATTTTTTTCTAAATTTGAGATATTATTCAATCGGGGCAATGCCGAACAAGAATATATCAACTTTGTGGTATCTATCAATATAAACGGAGAATACCTTGCTCATCTAGAATTTGCCGATGATAACATTGTCACAAGTCACATATCTCAAGAATCAGAAGGGATTCTTAACGACGTTCACAATGCTAGCCATATAGTTGGCCTTAAAATACACACTGGAAAAACAAGGTCATGTTCACCAAATATGCCACAATACAGTGAAAGGTGAAAATGTCGAGAAAGTTGACAACTACATTTACCTAGGGAAGGTTGTAAGAAGCGACACTGATATCATGTCTGAAATCAAACCACGAATTATGCTTGGATGGACAGTCTTTTCCAAAGTAGACAACATCATGAAGAGTAGAAAGTTCAGGATGAACATTCAGCAGAAAGTGTTCAATGAATACACCGTGCCTGTTATGACATATGATAGCGAAACATGGGCACTTAATAATGCAGCGATAGAAAAGCTAAGAGTGGCATAATGCAGAATGGAACGCATTATGCTCGGCACCAGTTTACATGAATGAAAAAGAAACACCTGGATCAGACAGCAAACTGGAGTAAATGACATCATCACCTCATACGAATGGCAAAACATAGATTGGTAGGTCACCTTTCGAGATATACAGACAACAGGTGGACATATAGAGCGACAGAATGGACCCTGAGGCAATGGAAGGCCAAAAAAATGACATCGACAACCAACTGGGTCTTAGTTGGCCACACCTAGCCAGGAATAAAACAAGGTGGAAGGAAACCAGGGAGGGATTCCTCTTCCAGGAATGATGATGATGATATATTAATCTCTCTTTCGCTCATATATATATATATATATATATATATATACAATTTAATTGGAAAATTATGGTGCGTGAGATAAGAAAAAGGAAGAAAAAACAAAACCAAATAAAAGCATGTTATTAAGATCCTTCCAACCCTTTCTAAAAAATACACCACTCACTCTTTTCCTGTTGGTTTAGAACTGAAACAAGCAGGTCGATCTCTAAATGGGAGTAGGGCTTAAGTGGTAGCATTCGAGGGCAAAGTTAGTAGTAGGAAGGATCAAATTGTAGTATACGTTGTTCTCGGAAGAGAAATCCTTCTAGAAGGTGGCAATTTTTATCTTAGTATCCATCCAGAGCATCCTTATTTTTTAGGGGAGGGGGTGATTTTCCGCTACATTTAAAAACTGATCTTACGTCTAACTTTTCGCTCGTGAGGAGGGGAAGGTTAATCAGGAGACACACATTATCTCTCTCTTCTTTTTTCTTGCTTCCTCACGAGAACAGAATTAGACATAAGGTTGGCTTTTAATGAGGGGATAAATTCAGCTCCCACAAAAGGGCACTCGGAAGTGAGGAAAAAACTTAAAATTTCCTCAGTCTATAAGGATTTCTCGTTCAATGACCGTGGATAGAAAATATGAAGTATAGTATTATAATAGATACTACACTTTGTTCCTAGCCAAAAGGAATTTTGTCTCTGTCGCGTATGTGAACCAACCACGTGTATTTGACTGTTGTCTGTCTTTACCGAATGAGCCGTTGCGACCGGCAGTGCAGCGAGTAGCAGTATCGGCGAAAGTGAGGGTCGTGGTAGTAGATAAGCTGGATGAGGTGGTGGGAGGCGCGGCCTGCGTCGTTGTACAGTGGCGCCCCCTGCCGTAGTTTCCTCTCGCCCTTTTTCCACCGGAAATGGCGGATTTTCAATACGATCCAGGTATTATTATTTCTTCTTCTCGATTTTTTGTTTCTTTCTTGCTTCATAAAATTTCTTAATTTTTCTTTTAATTCCCGTTTTTAATGTCGTGCATTTAATTCTGATGCCGGAATTTTTGGTACATTTTTTGATTCATATGTTTTTAAAAATTTTTGTTTGTTTGTACGTAGTTTTCCTTCGAATGTGTGCGAATTGTTTTTAAATTTAAATGAAAACAAAACTAGATATTTAGATCTTAACATGTAATTAATTAAAAGTAATTATTTGTTATGTTGAACTTTTCAGCTTTACGCTGGCTGGTATTGGAACATTATCTTAACCAATTTAGTTTTATAACAATTAAATTAATTGAACCAAACTGGTATAAAGCTAGAACTTGGTTAAGATAATGTTTCAATGGCAGCCAGCTTAAAGCTGAAAAGTTCAACATAACAAATAATTAGTTTTAATTCATTATCGGTTAAAAGTGGACATGAAAAGTTTTTGAATTAAAATTATACACTAAAATACTTATGAATTTCATGGAATATAAATATTAATATTTTTAAAAATTTAGTTTTGTCTTAAAATTATTTTTAATTTATAAAAAAGATTCTTGAATTTTTCTTTTTAGTAAGTTATGTCTTAAATGTTTTAATTTATTAAATATTTGAATTCTGTCTAAAAAATTTTTTTTAATTAATAAATTATAAAGTAATAAAAACATTGTGCTACGATTGTTTGAACCGAATCAAACCAACTTTTGCCGAACTAAACCTAAAACTAAGCTTAGGGGTAGGTATGGATAAAAAAAACAAAAAACAGTCAGTTCAAATTCTATAGAAGTACCCCAAATGAATTGAAAGTGAAGATTAATAAAAAAGATATTTTTCAATTATTTTGCATTTTATAATTAATAAATATTTCTTTTTACTTTAATTAAAACGAATTATTGTAATTATACAAACAACGAAGTTTAAAAAAAAAGAAGTTTTTTGTTAGCGTGTACTATATAGACTTTACAATATATATATATATATATATATATATATATAAAGTATTAGTAACATTAAACAAAACATTTTAACAAAGATTTAAGTTTTGCTTTTGGTACTTCTACAGAATTTGAACTTTTTTTTTGTTTTTTTTGTTTTTTTTTTAAACCCCTAAGTTTTTGGTTCGGTTCAAATTCTGTAGAGGTACCATAAAGTTTTTGGCACTGTTTCGGAAAACACAACCAACAATTTTCAGGCGTAACTTATATACAACGAATGATACGAAAACGAACGATAATATTCGGAACGGCGTACCTTTCTTCTTTTTCCGTTCATTTTCGTAGCATTCGTTGTACATACGTCACGCCTGTTAATTTTTGGTTATATTTTCCGAAACTGTACTCAAATACTAATAATAATATATATTATCTATAGGGTAAACTGGCGTATTAAGCACTACCTTTTTCACTGACTGTTTCATCTGCATAAAAGATCGTTTTCAAAGTTTTTGTTGGACTATCATGGGCAAAATATATTTGTCATGTCTAATACCAGTTAACATGTGTTCAGAGTATTTATTTACTCCTCTCCAGGAGTTAGGCACAAGGCCAGTTTTATCTTACTCCCACAAGGTAAGATGTGACCCGAGGTCGGGTTGGGAAAGTGGGGTTTGAAAAGCCAGCGCCCGAGAAGGTGAGCCATTAAAAATTGCCTGGGCAGCCCCGTCGGCATTCTCCGGTAGGAGCGCCTCAGGCAGTAAGCAATAAACTTACTCCTCCCCAAAGAGGGGAGGCAAAGCCTGGGAGGGTTTACCTCCTAGAACTGCACAGAACAAACCCACAGACCGGCGGAATTAAGCACGAAGGCCAAGACAATACCAATCTATGGGGTGCAGTATCCATCGGAACAGATACTACACTTTGATCTTAGCCAAAAGGCCAAAATTGTTTTAAAACTCAGGTTAGTTTTCCACAAATTTCAGTCACCTGGGGCAATAGGCACCACCTTGCGGGGCATTAAGCACCGGTGTAACTGTGTGCAAAAATCACACATCCATTCCTCATTTTGGACGTCTTTCAGTGAAATGTTGATGCTAATGCACTATATACCAGGAATCACAGATGTTACACTAAACCCGGTTAATGCCATCCCCTCTACCAAATCTGCAACATTCCTCAGTGTCAGAATCACCCGATGTTGCCTTCTTGATTGTGGTGGTCATGGTGTTTCCTGTACTGGTGTTCTTTTATCCTTGCATTTCACCGTTCCTTTCCTTCTGCCACGTCTTCTGGATGCTGTATCAACCTCCTTAACAGCAGATGTCTCCATGAGTCTGGTGATACTTTCATCTGCTGTGAGGCTCTCCACATATCGAATCGCTGTATTCTAGCTGATTTCCCTCTTGCTGCAGATTGAAAGTGGAGTCATTTGTTTGAGAAAGAAGTCTTTCAATGAATCTGATGAAGTCAGCAAACAGGCATATCTACAGATGAAGGTCCATGAGTTGAGGATGAGGGTCCTAGAGTGCGGGATGAGGGTCCTGGCTTCTTGTTGACTTTATATTTGGCTGCTTGATTGGCCAACATCTGCTCCTTCATGACATATTCAACAACCATCTCCTCTGATTGGTTCAGATTCCTCCTTCCACCCTCACTTTTTTATAGTTGCGAACCATTTGTGAACAAACAATTTTTTAACGAGGCATTAGGCACCTGTACGGCAAAGTATTAGTATGGGTAAATGTTGACTTATTACAAATTTCTGGTTTTATATAACTTCCTCAATAATAAAAACAGGTCAAACTTATATAGTCATGTTTCTTAATGAAATCACTTTAAGAGATTTCCAACTCTTTTCCTTCAGAAAAATACAGACATGGGGCATTAAGCACCACCTTTTTTAAAAGATCAAGATATTAAAAGAAAACAAATAAATTACACACAATTACATGCATTATGCTTAAATGAGTACCAGTACAAAGCAATTAACATGGTAAGTTGAATTTAAAAATTGGTGTGGAAATCATGATCACATTTGATAGGTTGTGGAGGCAGACCACCATGACACACTTCCCACCTCTGGAAAATGGAAATCTGAATTAAATCAAGTGTAAAAATGTTTTCGTACTAATCTCTGATATATCTCGGTGCTTCAGCAGCAAAAGATCAATTTGCAGACTCGGTGGTTTCGCAGAGAAACAAAGTTTTGTTCAGTTGCCCTTCTGGAGTATAACGTTTTGAAGTCTGTTTCAAAATGACTGCAGAAGTTAAGAAAATAACAGCTTCTCAAACTTGGCAAAAAAGACTACTTTTGATTGGCTCAGTAAATGCTACTCGTGAGAAACAAGGCCTGTGATTGGTCAGTGATCAGACAAACTTGGTGCTTATTGCCATACAAGTGGCATAATAATGCTATACAAAGGTTTGCGAAGGTTACCTTATTGCTGGTGCCTAAGACCCCAGGTTACCCTATATATATTTCTATCATTTGAAACAAAGATTTTGGTTCTTTTAATTTTTTCAAAGAATATTTTTAGGCATTTATTTTATTTATTTAAAAAAAATTTCTTTAAGTTGTAAAGCCAACCAGAAGAGTTGAAAAATGTTAATGTTTAAATGCTTATCTAGAATTACGGAGACATTCGAAAAAATAAAACAAACTGAGGAATATCTATTTGAAATACGTACCTGTTACGGAATGAAAATATAGTATACCAAAAATCACGTGAATTACTAAAGTAGTTTTTATTTTATAAAAGAAAATCAAATTTATCGATAAACAAATAAGGGGGAAATATCAACGCCCTGTTTATCATATTCAAGGGAGATAATACAAACTTTTGGGAAATAGAGAAATAAAGTCTTGAATTTTGGGTGTTATCTCCCTTAGCTACCTTTAAATATGACCAAAAATGCATTACCCGTTTATCGGTAAAATTTACTTATTTTTTATAAGATAAAACCTACTTGATTAATTTACGTGATTTTTGGTATACGATATATCCATTCCGTGACAGATGTGTACATCAAACAGTTTTTTTGTTTTTCGAATGTCTCCGTAATTCTAAATAAGCACCAATGTTTTAGTTCAGTTCTAAGTTCTCTTTAATATAAATAAAATATGCATTTAGGGAAAAATGGAACAAGGGGAAAAATATGAATAAAAATCTCACGAGTTTATCAAAATTTTGGAGACAATACAATAGGGAAAACATCGAGTTTGTCAAATTAAAAAAAGAAATTCTAGCGACATTTAAAAGTAGATGACGACCCTCAGCTACATCCCCCTCCCTAAAGAAAAAAGATTACGTGTGCCCCCCCTCCCTCCAAAAATCAATTAAATGATCCTCCATTTCCGTGCTATTCTAACTTTTTGGGACAGTTAACTAATTTTTTTTATTATCTCTAACCCTAAGTCCGATTGGCAAAGTCGTAAAACCACACAAAATCGCCTTAAAAAGTAAAACACAGAATTTCTCCCATAGCAAAACAGAAAACTGGTTAAGTCCTGAGTCCTAAAAACGTTACGATAGCTTGGAAATGGGGTTCATTTTATGTGAAATTGAGCAGCACTTTTCATGCCCGCCACCAATCATAATCAATGATTTGTTTGTCTGCTCTGAATATTTAAAAATTAAAAAAAAAAATTGGTGCTCATGCAGTTTACGGGCAGTTATTTTTAAAAATATGATTTTCGAGTTAAATTCAATTTTTACAGTATCTTATTTATTAAATTGTTAGATGAAAGTACAGAATAGTTAATCAACCTCCCCATCTCCTTATGTTAAGAATAGCTTTCTAAATTGTTATTTCAGCTCAGGTTGTAAACTGCATAACTACCAAAAACTTTTTACGATTTAGATATTTGCCTATTTTACAATATTTTTGGTGCTTATACAGATTGAGGGCACATGAAAAACGCATTTCTAAATAAAAAAGTATTGTTTATACTTACGTATCAGGCAAAAATTAGGAAAAATTATCGAGTAGAATTTTAATTAAAAAAAAAATCGGTTTCATTGTATTTTTGCCGCCATTCATTTATTAGTTTTTTATATAACAGACTGAGTTATGTCCCCCTGATTTACATGTTTTTGTTTTTTTTAGCTCTAATCAATGGCTGATCCGTAAAATACGATAAAACTGATTTTTATTTTTAATTAAAATTCTACTCGATAATTTTTGGTGTATATACCTATTTTCTTTTGGATTCCAGAGACGGTTCAGAGTATGATCATAAAATACTACGATAGACTCAAGATGCGCTTTACGACAAGTAACTACACAATGGACTGGCAAAGGTTGGAGGTTGGGATTGCAGCAGGATGTACAATATCAGTGATCTTGTTCGTACTTGTGATGGAAATGCTGTTGAGATCAATAAATTGTGAGGATACGCTTGTTAGGACCCAACTCCGAGCATTTATGCACGATGTTGCTGTAAAGTTGAAGAGCGCAGAAGGAATGGAAGAAGTTATTGAGCGGTCAAGGATGAGATTTAAAGCTCAGAAATCAAGAAGTGTAACCTATAAGAAAAGTAAACAAAAAGAAATAAAGTAAATGATCGGAGGCGACGTGATCCCTATGGTAAAAGCGAAACCAGTAAAAAGCTTGGGTAGATGGTACAAGGACACATTAAGCGACAGAAGTTAGGACCGAAAATACAGCGGATAATGTGGCCATTGCAGATGTATGAAGTATCATTGACGCGAGTAGAACGGATCGAACAATGGTGTGGAGTGTATATAAGGAAGTGGTTGGTACTACCCAGAATGTTGAACAATTCAGCAATATTTTGAAAAGTGGGACAACTGAAGTTCCCTATTGCATCAATTGTGGAGGAGTATAAAGTGTCCAAAGAAAGAACAGTCATGATTCTTCGTTTCTCTAATGACCAAGAGATTAAAGACGATTCACCTGAAGTAAGGACTGAAAAGAAGAAACAACAGAAGAAGCTATTAACATCTTAGAGCACATGGATAAGGTTGGTGCAAGAGAAGGACTAGGTATGCAGAATTTTAGACCTTTCTGCATGAGTAACCTGAGGCAAAGAAGAGATTCTGTGGTCAGTGAGATAAAGAATGAAGAACAGAGAAAAAAGATATCTCAACCTGGTGAAGTGTTATCAACAAGGCCAGTGTGTTCGCTGAGAAGAGTGTGCGGTGAACCGAAAGATCGGATGAAAAGAGATTGGGCTTGGGAGCGAGCAAGAACTTAATTCCTAATAAAACCGACCTACGATGCAATGCCTTTCCCGGTGAATCTTTTTTGACTGAAAGTAGGCAATGATGACAAATTCAGATGTGGGGAAAGAAGAACTGTAAGGCATATTGTGTCCAACTGCAAATTAGCACCAAGTTAGTGGACATGGAGACATAACCAAGTCGTGAAAGTGATAGAAAAGCTACTACATCAGTATAGAATTTGATACTTAGGGCTCAACTGTACGGCTAGTTGAGCAGCAAGATAAGTAAAGACTCAAATAACCAAAAAGCCAGTTTGTATGGAAGTTGGACTGCTCCACTCTGCCAAGTTGGGCAAGTCCATTATATGAATTCTGATTGGCTGCCAGTCTGAGAGTGAATAATTCTATATATAAATACTGCTTCATTCAAGCAATATTTGCCTGTAGGATATTGGATATTGGAGCTGGTAAGTGTTAATTTGATTCTATAATCAGAAAGTAGAGAATGTTAAGAAGATGAACTTTCATGAAGCTGGAACAACAAAGATGGTGAAAAGTCATTCAAGGATGGAGATAACTGATGAAAGGTGGAAACTGGAACTTGGTAGTTGATCTCCAGAATATCTTGATCTTCACACTGAAGAGACCAGACCTTGTAGTGTGGAGCGAGGAAAAGGTTGGAATTATGTTGGAGCTGACTGTACCATGGGAGGATAACTTTGCAATTGCAGAAGACAGGAAGGATGAAAGATATGATGACCTACTAACCGAATGCCAGAAAAAAGGATGGAATGTGGAATACCATCATTTTGCTGTGGGAACTCGAGGATATGTTGAGCGAAATCGTTTCTGTTACACGAACACAGAAGAAGAAAAAACTAAGAGACAGCAGAGAAGGCGTCATACTGGATCTGATTAAAAAGAAACAAACAATGTTGGACAGAAAAGTAACTTACACCGGTACCGATACGACCTCTTGATGGAGGGGCCGAAACTGCGATGTGGTTCCTCCTGATGATCGTGTTACTGAATCCGATTGCGGAGCTATTAGCTACTATGCACTAAAGACGGTGCATACAAATTACATATTTTTGCTTGATACATAAGTTTATCAAAGAGTTTTTCGGTTAATTTATTTGGAACTGCGTTCATATATATATATATATATATATATATATATATATATATATATATGCAGTTATTTTCTTTTCAGTTTATTTGAATTTTTTTTTACTTTTCAAAATAGAATTAACTATACTTTATCTTTTATGGCAGCGGTCAGTAAAGAAGAAATCCTTCTAGACCGAGGCAATTTTAATTCTTGTCCCTTTTTGGGCGAGCGGGATTTTCCACACATTAAAAATCGACCTTGTGTCTAACTCTGCCTTCTAGGGGAAGCAAGTAATTATTACAATGTGTTTTTTTTCTTCTCTTTTACGTGTGAAATACTTTCTTACTTTTTATTTTTTTAATTTCCGATTCCTAAAACGATTTTTTTTATTTCTTTCTTTGTTTAAAACTTAATTTTTCTGGTACTAATGATAAAATGATAAATATTTATTGATATTTTAACTACTAGTAAAACTAAAATCTATAGACCATAACGAATTTAGGTAAAAATTTCACAAGTGGATAAATAGAAGGAAAAAAATCCCCCCAAAAACAAGTAAAAAGGGTATAGTTTTCTGTCTCTTTTTTTTTTTCTTTGGAGTATTTTTCATTGTTAAAATAAGGTACTTACTAGTCTATTTTTTTTTTGTCTTTAAATGTGCTGCTCCACTATGTTCAATTGTTTATGAAAAAAATAAAATAACATTTTGTCAACTAACGACGAACTTCTGCTAATCGGTCTTTGTTTTAAAAGAAAAATAGATCTTTAGTTGCCTCACTATTTTCAGTCAATTACGGGGAAATATTGTTCAAAATGTCTACTCATGTAATTTACATACCCTCTACAACACATTACACAGGTTTTTACGATAATCCAAAAATGAAAACAACAACTCTATAACTGAATATTTAGAAATTTTGAAAGAATCAGAATAGGGAATTTAGTACATAATCTGTAATTGTATCGGAATCGGGAGGTGGGTATATTGGAATCGTCCCATCACTAGTTTTCACGCTAATAACTTTTTTAGTACACCACCAAGAAAATGTTCGAAATAGGCATTAAAATATAAAATTTAAATAAATTTTATATCTTTTAAAAACAAAAAGGACTCTTAGCACATCTCCGACAATTAGTGAGATTTTGTCAAATATTAACTACGGTCTTACACTTAAAGTGACATCCCCACTCATATTGACGAGATCCTTTGATGCCAACCCTTATACTTTGACCACTCATTGGTGGAAAAGAACGTTTCTGAAAGAAGGTACATTTTCACTGTGGAGTGCTGGAAAAAGAGCCGCAACTTTTTTAAAGGGGTTGGAGTGGCTTCTGTTATGAAAATGGGAAGCGTGATGGAAACAAGCTTCAATTTTGCGTGTGTTAGCTGTAGCAGCTCCTGAAGTAGTTGAGTGTGTAAACCCCTGATATACGGTCACTGTTCACATAGACATCTATGTGTGAAAAAGACGAACGGTAAAAAAAAAAATTTAAATACAGGAAAAAAAATCATCAAAATGAGAGATTTTACCAGTTTCGTTCAGATCAACAGACGTCTTCAGAAAAAGTGAAGATTTTAAATTTATTCGATAACGGTAAAAACATAGGAAAAAAGAACGCACAATGGTATGTTATTGGCACGTGTTAAACTATTTGAAAAGAGAAAGAATAATGAAACGCGTGTGACAGAACGTTAAAATTGGAAAAGGAAGGAGAAAGAAAAAAGAAGGAAAAGAAATGGAAATATGGATGAAATGTAGTAAAAATTAAAAGTTACTTTAACCGGGATCGCAGTTATTTAAGCAGTGGCGTGATATATTGCATTGTTTCAGTGCGGTTTTTGCCAGATATTTGCTTAATGTATTTTTGGAATAGATGTGTATATTATGTATATATATATATCTGTACCTGGTATGGCATTTGTACTGGACGGGTTGAGCTGGCTTCCTTCGATGGAGAAAGTTTCTAGAGCCAGTCACATGTATATCCTGGTGAGCGGAGATGACGACTTTAGTTTTTGGCAGAAATGTATCACTGTCGCCCCCCCCCCCCCTCCCATACAGCTCTTGGTATTCCCAGATGGTTACTCATGTGTTCTTGTTCTTGGCCTTTTGGCTAAGATCAAAGTGTAGTATCTGTTCCGATAGATAGTGCACCCCATAGACTGGTATTGTCTTGCCCTTCGGGGCTTGATTTACGCCTGTCTATGGGTCTGTCCTGTGCAGTTCTAGGAGGTCCACTTTCCCAGGCTTCGCCTTCCCTCTTTGGGGAGGAGTAAGTTTATTGCTTACTGCCTGAGGCGCCCCTACCGGGGAATGCCGACGGGGCTGCCCAGGCAATTTTTAAACCCCACTTTCCCGACCCGACCTTGGGTCACATCATACTTGTGGGAGTAAGATAAAAACTGGCCTTGTGCCTAACTCCTGGAGAGGAGTAAATCAATATCATGTGTTCTTGGCCTTTTGGCTAAGATCAAAGTGTAGTATCTGTTCCGATGGATACTGCACCCCATACTGGTGTTGTCTTGGCCTTCGGGTCTTGATTTACGCCGGTCAATGGGTCTCTGGGAGGTCCACCTTCCCAGGCTTTGCCTCCCCTCATTGGTGGGGAGTAAGTTTATTGCTTACTGTCTGAGGCGCCTCTACCGGGGAATGCCGACGGGGCTGTCCAGGCAATTTTTAAACCCCACTTTCCCGACCCGACCGTGGGTCACATTTTACTTGTGGGAGTAAGATAAAAACTGGCCTTGTGCCTAACTCCTGGATAGGAGTAAATCAATACTCATCTAGTACTTATGAGGCTCAAGGTCGCTTAACTTTGGTAACTTAGTGAGGACCGGTGTGTCAACGTGATTATGCCGTATATATATTGATATATGCATAGAATGTATACAGTTTTTAAAGAAAATTGACCTGAGTAAGAGTCTAACATATTTATTAAAATAGATACATACTGGATGTTATGAACTAACCCGTGGTTTCATACTAATAGTGTCGGTAATAAAAAATAAAAAAATAGGTCAACAACCTTTGTATTAAAATTTTACAAGGAGAAAACATTTACATAATAAAGAACATGTAAAAAAAAAAAAAATTAAAATCTATTTATAAGCCAAAACTTGCGAAATCCGAGATTAATGATATTGATGAACAATTATAGGCGGACTCTTGATTTTTCGACCGGATTTGTGTACAGTAAATAAATTAAATAGATTTACTTACAATCTGTTAAGTGCTTAGTTTTCACATTGTTCAATGCATTCATTTTTATTTATTTAAAAAAAAATGTTATTAAAACATTTAAGTTTTATTTATTTTAAAGAATAGCTCATTTTGAATAGAGCTTTATTTTGTCATGTGGGTTTGTCTTGGAGTGGTGATACAATTGGAGCACAGGGTGGAGCAGGTGCTCGTGTGAGTGAAAGAATAAGGAGTGGATGGAGTAAATTCAAGGAACTTCTGCGATTACTAGCCAGCAGTGTTACCACTATCGACCAAGGGAAGAGTCTATCAGACATGTGTACGCAGTGTGATGATGCATGAAAGTGAAACCTGGCCATTGAGGGTTGAGACCATGGAATTAATTTTTTCTGTAAAGGTTCAGTCTTCAAGCAATTGGTACTACTCCAGATGAAGCGCCTAATTTCCGTGACTGCTCGGCGGCAACGATTGGGCAGGTCGTGGAAGCTGCCGAGATGAAAACGAGGCTGAAGCAGAGCTGACCAAATCAGGTTGCTGCCAATCAGGTTATAGCAAGCAGCCGACAATAATTAAAAGAAACCAATTATCCAAAAAAGAATGAATTTTCAGCAGTTGTGGCAGGCCGAAAAATTTTATGCACGAGGTCTGCACAGAACATGTCGCGCAACCCTCGGCGACTCAGAGGCCCAGGACATATGGTGGAAATAGAGGAGTTTCTATTCAATCACCGGAATAAAACAATGTTGGCCGTGTTCTCCAGATGCCTGGGGGGGGGGGGGGGATACGACTCCGCAGAGAAGGAGGGTTTCCTGGTGACCGTGCCTAACAGGAATACCAAAACCCTCCTTCCAATAATCAAGCAGTTCGTTGTACCTGGGACCACAGTAGTATCCGATTGTTGGAGGGCATACAACAGGTTAGGAAAGGAGGGGTATCAGCACCTTATGATGAATCATAGCGAGAACTTTGTCGAACCGACAACGAGGGCTTGCACCAATCACGTCAAAAGGATGTGGAAGGAAGCTAAACAAAGAAATAAGGAGTGCGGGACGAGCAGAGCACATGTAGACGGCTATCTGCGCGAATTCATGTGGCGTCAGAGATTTCGAAACGACCCCTTCAACGCCATATTAACACAGATAGCAGAAATCTACCCCGTCAACCATACTCCTTCCACTGCCTCGACGACCCCCTCCTCTTCTACCTGTCTTTCGTCGATGTCGGCATCTGCGCTCAGCACAACAAGACAAGCGGTAGGAAGACCTTTCGAACCGGCCGCAAACGTATCCGTAAACCCTGACCCTCGACGAGAAAATATATGAAATACCCCCCACAAAAAAAAAAATGAACAAAAAAAGTTGCCTAAATATCCTAAAAAAAATAACATATTTCTTTGTTTTATGTAAACACTCTTCCATTTTACGACTTTCAGTTCTGCTTCAGCCTTGTTTTCGTCAGGCAGCTCTCGGGCGCTTCCGCGACCTACCCGATCGTTGCCGCCGAGTAGTCACTGAAATTAGGTGCTTCATCTGGAGTAGTACCAAGCAATTCATGAAGGGAGTAGGGGAGTTAGATGACCTTTTTTTTCATCGAAGAATGACCTTCTGTCCCCCCCTCACATGTGCTTTCAGTGTCTTTCTCTTAATTTTGCCTTTGTAAAATTATCATGTCATGATCAAATAAATGTCACTTAGTATGTATAGGCTGAAACTGATTGGAGTTCTTTAAGAAAAACTTTTTTTTTTTGTTGCTCTCTCTCTCCACACATAAAGGGGACCATGAACCCCCTCCCTTTCCTCGTTGGGAAATTCATCTTGATTTCAGTTTTTTGGCCATTGATTACTTACATCCCCATCTTATGTTGAAAATATCGTTAAATTCCTGCTATTTACCCTTTTTTTAATTGTCATTTTCTTATCTTTTTCTGTCAATCATAGACATCTGTTTAAATATACCCCCCCCCCCCCCCCGAAAAACTGCCTAACTTTCTTTTAGTTACCATCGTTTTTTTTTTAATAATAATAATAATAATAATTATTGCTTCTCATGTTTGGACTAAGGAAGTGAGAGGAAGAGGAGAGAAAAGTCGGCGTTGGTCCACTTTAGGAAAATTCTAACATTTTCACAGAAAAATGCATGCTTAATATTAAAAAAAATATTTCCCTTCTGTGAAAAAAAAATGCAACGTCATCTAATCAACAATGTTCTAAATTCTGTTAAACACTTTTTATTTTTAAATATTTCATAGTTGACACTTACTTTACAGAATAGAGATTAACAAATAAAGTTTAAAACATTCGGTTCATCTTCATCATCATATTCGGTTTAGAATCCGTTTTACATGCTGGCGTGTTTTATATGAATAAATAATTCAAAAGTAATAAAAATATATCAAAGTATAAATTACAAATTTGCTGTAACTTTGGCAATTTCCTTGTTTTTTAGAATTAAGCTCTGCACTAAACGGATTTTAGTGCACTGATTTCCAGGTGTAATTAATACGAGTCCAACTCGTAATTTGTCACTTTTTTCTGTTGGATTTCTGCCATCTACAATTTTTTTTCTAGATTATTTTTTGTTTCATTTTCTTATCCGTTTTCTGTTAGTCGTAGACATTCGTTCAAATATACAAAAAAAGAAAAATTGCTTAACCTTCTTTTAGTTAACTTTCTTCTTTTTTTTAGATATATCCTTTACGGATCTCCAAGGTTTGTACAGTTGTAACTTGTATTCCATTTCATTTTAGGTATGCATATATAGTGCTACAAAAAAATACCGAATTTGTCTTGGTATCCCAATTAGTACCAGAGTTATGGCCATTCAAAGTTAGTGGAACATTGCATTTGTGTGATACTGAATACAAGGCCAACTTAATCAGTGTATAATTGAAGAGAAAAGCTTCAAATAAGTGAAAAATCGTTATAAATATAATGCCATAGTTCATTTAAAGAAAGATAATATAGATGGAATTAATAATTCTTAGATATACCTAGTCTAAAACATTAGTGAAAATCACATGCTGTCACAAAAATTGTGCGGAAACGATACAGAAGAGCGACTTTGACTGTTTATATGAGTGTTATTTTAGCAACTAACACATTGACATTTATTATGATTCATGACATCATACAGATTAAGCTAATTTATTTTTTTTTTTCGTTAAAATAAAAATCCTTATTTCTAACATGTAAACACGGCCCGAAGCCCAATTTGTCAGTTGGGCAGAAAAATCGGTCAAATGTACACTTTACCAAACTTCTTGTTAAAAACTTTTATACTTGACTAATTTTTGGATGAGGAATTTAAAAAAACCCAAAAAACAAAGTCGTTTTCTTTCTAATATTGGAAGATTTTGTGGAGTGATCCAACTTTTGGCATGTAAAAAAATAAGGGATTAACATCAAACCTTGCAATTAGCTATATAAAAGAAATCAGTCAGTTTTTAAACAAAGGATTACTTAACAGTGTGAACGACAGATGTTAAAGCTTTAAATTAAATTTGAATTTTTTTTTTTTAATACTAAATTTCAAATGTGTAAAGAAAAAATATATTTATCGAATGATATAATGGAAGATTTTATCGTCAGTTTCAATCATCTAATGTAGCTTTAATTTTGTTATATGCTTTTGTCATAGCCAATATATAAGGGATATGTCATATTTGATCACTTGGTTGAAGATACCGGGAAGATCCTTTATGACGTCATTCATTAAAATAGATCATAGACGACCTGTGACCCGAAGAATTATGGATCATCAAATATAGAACAGGAACCTCATTTAATGAAATATTTTTCAAAATAAAAATTGGACAAGATTGTTTTAAACATGGAAAGTAAGCATAAAATTGTAAATTTTTATTCAGAAAGAAAGTGAGAGAACAAAAAGAGAAACAAGAAAGAACAGAGAGAGAGGGATAGAAACGAGAAAGGACGCAGAAAGAGAGAAAAGAGAGTGAGAGAAAGAAAGAGAGTGGCACACTGCTTTTGCTACTATTGTAATGTGTGTTAGGGGAAGGGGTCATGTGTTTTGTGGGAGAGGGATGGAGAAGGCATGTATGCACGTGTTGTCTAAACTTTTTTGTTAACTTACTCGAAAATGCAAATAAACTGTAGACCTCTCTCTTTTATTAGGAAGCCGTTCGCGATGTTAAATGAGATCAATATGAATCCTATTGATTATCATTAAGGAAACCCTGATTCATCCAATGGTATCAAAAGCAAAATCTAAACAATTAAATTTCTGTAAAATTTTATTCACTTAAGATTCCAACTTGGAAAATTAACTTAAAATTTTATACTTCGCCCACCAAATTGAAGAATAACCTTTCTTTTTTTATAAAGTAGAATGGTTTTTCAAAGAGGATTACTTAACAGTGTGAACGACAGACGTTAGAAAAAAATGACTAAAAATTTGCTAAAAAAAAGGGCAGAACTAAATGTATTTGTCAATAAAATAGTTACATAATTCGAATCAATCTGCAAAAAGAGCCAATCATCATACAATAAAAAAAAACGATATCATTAGAAGGAGGAAAGATTGAATTTTATTTACATGACTTATTTCATAAATATAACCTGATAAATAGCCAAGATATCGTCAGTTAAATTTACGAAAATTTCACCGTTTTTTTCCCATTTTCGCAGCATAAACAGGCCAGTTGTGCATACCTATTTTTACGTAAAACTAAATTAAACTCGCATTTGACCCTCTTACACCTTGCATCTGTGTTTCAAAATTCAAAACTATCGGTTAATTAATTTGAGTGAATCCTGTGCATACAAATATGTAAACATACATGACTTTATAGAGATATAATTGTATGTACTTCCATCCCGTCACAAAAATTAGAGAGTTAAACACATGCCCTTTTCTATGCCATTTTAAGTTGTGGGGAGAAGCAAGAAAGCAAATAGCAAATCAGATAACAACTTCAGACATAGTCTGCTGCCTGCAATGAATTTAGAAAGAAATCCTTCATTCTGTAATTTTTTTTCTTTAGGTCATCAAAAATGATAGTAATAATTTATATATAGAAAATTAAGTTACTGACACTTCTATGATTTTTATATGAATATTTTAGTAATATATCTAGATAAATAGAGAGTGCGAACACTGGCAAAGCATAATTTTTTTCTCATCACTTTTCTGGAGAAATTGAATTAGACACCATCCTCGAATGTCCGGTCTCTCTGTACAACAAGGCTTTGTCAGAACAACCTGACATAAGGATACTTCACCCTCAAAATAAACCCTGACCAAATATTCAAAATAACGTAGTATTCAAAGGCCAAATAAGATTCCCTTGACACGGCTATACACTGGCTTATACGAGGAATGGTGCACCTTCTCCAAGTAATGTTACCTCAAGTAACAGCACTTAGCTGGATACTCCACCAGACTAGATGAATTCTTGTCCTGGAATATGGTAAGACAAAGAGACCACATAAAAGATATGTTATAAAATAGTTAACTGGTAAATTGGGGAGAGAAAAATTAGTATTCTTAACTTCTTTACTAACTTAACACTTGACAGGTAAAGAAAACTTTAGTTGAACACTCGGATATCTGTATATCTCATATTGATTTCTGAGAACTTTGAAGTAAAACGAAACAAAAAGGGATTAATGTGTTCATGTCGAGTGAAGCTCTAACTGGATCTCCTGTGTCAGAGACATGTCCATCGCATCAAGTCGGCAGGCTGGAAGACCAATGCTCTCTTGGGATAGGCTGTGTAAAGCGGCCGTGCAGCCCTGGGGATTGCGAACTTTAATCCTCGCGACAGCCGAGCCTGGAGAGGAAGACTTTGACTAAGACTGACAGACAGGCCCCATCCATTTATAATCAAAGGCTTGTTAAAGATAAATCGGATGATGATATATATATACATTCTTGCTCGTCCGTCGAAGTCGACGATGACCAAGGTATCAATCAGTTTGGCGTCGGGGGTCGGTGGGTCCTGAGATGGCTGATGAGGCCAATCCGTGCTCGGCAGACTCTTCCACACTCCGGACACGTGAAGGCGGCATCGACAGGCTGTGGACCGGCAGCTCTCTCCTTTCGCCTCCTGCGCTTCTGCCGGTCGTGGGTCATGCGTTGATCCTCTGCCCTATCGGCTCCCAGGCTGACGGCACAGCGCCAAGCAGAGCGTTCTGCAGCGCGACTCTCCCAAGACTGGGGGTTGATGTCAAAGTCCTTGAGGGAGGTTCGCAGGCAGTCTTTATATCGTTTCTTTTGGCCTCCTGCAGTCCGCTCTCCCTGGCTGAGTTCCCACATATACACACACACACACACACACACACACACACACACACACACACACACACACACACACACACACACACACACACACACACACACACACACACACACACAGAACAAGTTTGCGTCACTTTTATGTCCCCCTTTATGAAGCAGGGATGTGAATTCTCACTTTTATTTTTAAATTCAGAAAAAAAGCAGATTTTTGCTTAAATCACTAAAGCTTCTCATGGATGTGAGTTCGTTGGTTTTTTTGGGTTTTTTTAAGAAAAAGCTGATTCCTGCCAAAGCGCTAGATCCTTATTTTCTATTTCTCTTTCTTTCCCTCTCTCGTTTTATTTTTCTCTTTTCTGTTTTTTTCTCTCGTCTTTCCATCTTTTCTTGTCTTGCATTTTCTTATGACAATTCTCTATGAAAACTGAAAATGTTTATCTTGCCGTGAAGTCAAAGACTCCAAACGATTCATGATAGGCGTAGGGAAGACTTTTGTTTCATCAAAGAATGACTTCCTGTCTCCCCCTCATAAGCACAGTGTCTTTAAATATTTACATTCTTGATTTACCAAGATTGATATTTCACTAATTGAACATTTTTCAAATCATTTTCAATGTGTTTTGATTACTTATCACTAGCACATAATTCAAGTTGTTTTTAGTTGTTTTTTGCACCAACGTCTCTTTACACATACACAGGTTGGGAAATACATCTTGATTTCAGCTTTTCTTGCCATTTGCTACTCACATCCCTGATGAAGACTAAAAACAAAACATAATATTACTAAAAATAAATAGCAGGTGCCAATGCTGGCGAAGCATAATTACAAAATTTTTTTTTTTTTTAATGGAGGGTGGAAACTAGTTCAGAAATGCATAGCGCGACATTCGAGAGATACAGCATTTTTAGACATTTTTGAGAATTTCTTTCCGGAGGGGGTGTTACTTGCCTCTCAACGGCAAAGGTAGATACAAGGTCAGTTTATAGTGTGAATACAGCTCCCAAAAAGGGAGTATTCTAAACAAGTGCAAAAAATAGCCATGATAGATATTCCCCATTGATATTCCCCATTGAGGGCACCCTGGCAATAAACTGAATGCCTGGAAAGATGCCCCCTCCCCCTGTGACCAAACAGAACGGATATTACACTTTGATCATAGCCCGAATGCTAATTTCTCGGGGAATAATGCATAGATCTTGATAAAAAAAAAAAAACTTCTGACATATTTAAGAGATGCTATCAACGTTGACCTTTCGCAAAGGTGTGCATTCTAAAGTGTTCCTCTCTGGTACAGGTGCAAACTGATGATCCGGCCCCTTTTTTTAAAATCTGGACAATATGACAAGTGGGAACTTTGGAATCCTGCTCCCGCCAGACTATTTTACTGGATGGCCAACAGATGGCTCTGTGTTTAGTGCTTAATCAATTTGTTTACACTGCACCTGCTGGTGGTAATCTCTTTATTTTGAGAGCTGTGGTGTTAAACGTAAACACCAGTCTATTTCCATCAAAGAAAAAGTTGAATGCTTGTTGAAATTTCTAGCAGTCACTGGTGGTTTAGAGACATAGTAGCTGGGGGTAACATGGAAGGACAGGGTGCCCTTTTTCAAGCAGGTCTGTCCACCATGTTCACACTGCTCAGATAGTGCAGACTACATTGGCTGGACTACGTCCACTGTATGCCAGATGGCCGCATCCCCAAAGATCTCTTGTATGGAGAGTTGGCCTCTGGAAGGAGACAGATCGAGTGGTCACATCTGCGGTATTGCGATGCCATTAAGAGCGATATGGAGGCTGTGAACATAAACAGTCCGGGAAGATCTGGAAGCCAACCAATCCAAATGGAGAGGGACCCTAACCAGACACCTCAAGTCAGGGAAGAAGATGCTGACACAACTCACTACAGAGACAGGCCCGCAGAAAGCTAAACGACGGCTTCAGCAGGCCAGGAACAGAACACACATACAACCTTTGCAACACTCTTGCATCACTCTCTCCAGTTACATACGTCAATGCTGCAACTGGGATACCACTCATTGTCAACCCTGACTGACGGAGACCTACCAAGTGTATAATTAGTGAGTTAGGGGTATGTTGATGACTTATTGAGGTGAAATCGGATGGTTCGGTAAGACTCTGGAACAAAGGGAGTCGGAAAATCTGTGTTGCCCCAGTATTAATTATTGATGGAGATATTTCTTAACAACCGATTCTTAAAATGAAAATACTGAAATTATTTTAGTTGTAATTTTAATATTGTTTTTTTTTTTTTTTTTTTCTGCCAGAAAAAAATTATGATGAACAAACATTGGAACAGCAGCGGCATATTGAGCAGGAGGTAGGTGCCCGACCTTTGATTTGTACTCTGCAAAGTAGGTATCACACACCAGCCTAGTTTAGAGTGCGAAAACAGGGTAGAGTCTCTAACCTAATAGGTCCCGCACAGTCTACCAAACACCAGCCTCTGTCCCATCGCCGCAATGTTGCATCCCTATGCTTGTTTTACATGGAATGTGCTCCGACGGACTTATTGCACTTGTACCCTCTCAACGTAAATAACCCCCGATCAGCCTGACAATCAGCAAAATTCCACCCCTTCACTGTAGAGGTCTACAGATGCTGGAAAACTTTCTATTCTAAAAGCTTCTTTCCTCAGACCGCTTGCCTTTGGAATTCCCTCCCTGTTTTCCCAACTGTACCAGCATGCAAACATTTAAAAGTAATGTGACCAAACATCTTGTCGCATAACTCCCCACTTAGGATGCCCCCTATAAATCTTAGTCCCTAATCACAGTAGCCCCTTACATCCCAGTAGCAATATGCTTTGTTTGGGGTGAATAAAAGTTAAAAAAAAAAAAAAAAAAAGATATAGTGAAATTCCCTTCAATTTCAACTTGCGATATTTCGTTTTTTTGGTGGAGTGGTTATTTTCTCTTTATAGATGTACAATTCTTCCTATTGTGTTATAGTTTTTTTTTTTTCCCAAGCTACTTCAAGTTAGGTTACTATTTTTAGTGACAGGTGATTTATTTTTTACATGAAAAGAGTTTGGTGTATCTCTGCATGTAAAGAAAGTCCTATCTTCAAGTAAAAGGGTCATTCGTCAATATGGTTGGCTTATTATAGGCTTTTAAGTTGTCTTGCACCAAACAAAACTTGAAAAGTTGAAGACTTTAGTGAATGAAATACTAAAGAAACTTTTGCCCTGTTATCAAATTGATTTCATCCGTTTTTACAAGGTTTAAACCAGTTTAAAAAAAAAAATTAGCTTGATGTCTGCTATGATCATATTAAAAAGATTCAATGTGTTAGCTGTTGAAATGACTCTTATGTGAACAAAGCTGTGCTTCCGTGTCATTTTTGTACATTTTTTTCGGGGGTAATGGGATTTTGCACAGGTTTTACCGGGTTAGTCTATTGTTAATTGCCTGAGGTGCCCCTACCAGGAGAATGCCGATGGGGCTGCTCATGCAGTTTTTGTAGGCTAGAGTTCACTTCACCTAGTACGCTGGCTTTTCAAACTTCACCTGACCTTGTGTCTAACCTCCCCTAGGGAGAAGGTAAAAAAATATACATTAAAAATAGGCTTCTGGGCCAATGGCACACAAAATGGCACATTTTCTGATTTTCAACAAATTTTGGACAGTTACAGATTTTATGTTTTTGCAAGGATCCATGTGCCCACAGTAAAAGTTTTTAGATACTGAAAATAAAATTTTGATTTATGCAGGAATGTTTGCGACCATCTGATTAGTTGTTTAGACAAACAAAAAAGGGGTGCAAGTCCATAACTCTGCTGACATAAAAAATTAAAAGCTTTATGATGTACGTATAGGTAAAGATATATTGTACACTAAAAATCACGTAAATTGATCAAGTATTTTTTTTTTTTTTACAAAAGAAAATCAAATTTTATGATCGTCGATTTATGTTGAAAATTGTGATTTTGTAGTTATCTCCCTTGTCTGGCAACCACAATTTCCAACATGGCGTCCATAGATTGTCAATCATTGTTTACCTATAAAATGTGATTTTCTTTTGTAAAAAAAAAAAAAAAAAAAAAAAAAATCAATTTACATGATTTTTGGTGTACGATATATGCTTTCCGTCCATCGTAAAGCTTTTGCTTAATTAATTTTTTTTCATGTCGCCAGAGTTATGGGACGTGCACCACAAAAGGTTTATGCACCCATTAGAAACAGTGAAAAAATAGGAACAAAGTTGCTAAAGAAATTGGGTTTTGTGTCAACGTGATTGAGAGACGAATGTTCATGAAAGTCTGAAATTGTATGTAGTGTACTTACGCATGTATTGATTCGGGGCAGCTTTTTCATGGAGACAACGAGACGCCCTGCAATTAAAGGTACCATCTGCTTCTCTCTGTGTCCATCGTGGTTCTACCCTTGGTGCCTATTTTTGCCCTTCCTTCCTGACTTCTTAATCCTTAAATGCTTTTTGTTTCAAAATATGGCACATTCCAACAAATGCCTATTTAATATAATATTCAACGAAAATGTGTCTAACTGCAACTTGTTTCACATCTGAAACGAGCCTGTTGACAAGTGTGAGTAGGTATTAGTATGATGTTGCATCAGAACACCCGCTAAATAGGTAATCAGTATCTTCAATGATAAAATTTTTTTCAAACCAATATAAAAAATAAAGCATTTAAGGGTTAACCAAGGTCAGGGTACTTGGCCTTTTGGCTAAGATCAAAGTGTAGTATCTGTTTTGATGGATACTGCATCCCATACTTGTGTTGTCTTGGCTTTCGGGTCTTGATTTACACCGGTCAATGGGTCTGTCCTGTGCAGTTCTAGGAGGTCCACCTTCCCAGGCTTTGCCTCCCCTCTTTGGGGAGGAGTAAGTTTATTGCTTACTGCCTGAGGCGCCCCTACCGGGGAATGCCAACGGGGCTGCCCAGGCAATTTTTAAACCCCACTTTCCCGACCCGACCTTGGGTCACATCTTACTTGTGGGAGTAAGATAAAAACTGGCCTTGTGCCTAACTCCTGGAGAGGAGTAAATCAATACTCAAAGATATTTTGGTATTTGTAAATCTATGTATTACCAGAACTCTGTGGATGTTGTTCATTATCTTGTCACCGTGCACACTTCACGTGTAAGTGAATGTTTTAGATAGTGGGGTTCCTCCTGTGGCCTTATGATCGCCTCAGTCGTCACGCTATATTAGAAACAACACAAATAAGTTTTATAGATAACTTAGTTGTGCTCGGGTGTGTGATACCGTTGTGGCTAAGGGACTCTACGTTATCTATTGTTGTCTGTTTTTTTTCGGCCCAGTGACCGACCTGCTCTGTCCCCTGCTGTGATCGTTCTCCGACTCCTCAGTCACTGTTTTCTGTCCCTCGCAATAATTATTCTCCTTCTGCCCTAACAGCCAGCATCTCCCCAATATATTTCCTTTTTCCCTGGAATCAGAGACGTACGTTTTCTTTCTCATCTTTCCAAATTCTCTATCTTGACCTTCTGGCTATTAACAACTAAGTGCCATAGTATCGCTGGTCTGTGGAGTACAATCGACCTATCGCTTTTAATGTCTTTCTTTAATGCCTTTTTATTGTCATTCATTTTCTAGCTGATCCCTCCTCCTCCTGAGGGTGGGGGATGGGGGGAATTCTATCGTCTCACACTCCAACTATCTAAAACCTTCACATCGAATAACATAAATAAAGGGTGAATGATAAGAGATGTTGAGTGAAATGAAATGATGTATATGATTTATAGAAAGATGGAGAAGAGAGAGGTCTAGTATGACATCACAATATATTCTGACTTTGTAAAATCCTTTGACATTGTAAATCTTGTAAAAACATGATTATCAACCAATGTCGGAGTTAGTAAATTATGTACACTTTAACCAAAATGCCACCCACGGTCATTAAGACGTTTGGGCAGCCTTCGACAGGCGAGGAGGTATTGTGAGAGATGAACAATGGTTACAACAGGATGAGGCAACTCCCCACATTTCAAATGACTCGTTGGAATGGCTGCGGGGACACTTTGGTGATCATCTCATCAGTAGAAGGTGCAATCTTTAATAGACTCATTGGACCTTATCCCCCCCCCCCCCCCCCCTGATTTTTATCAGTAGGGATATCTCAAAGATAATATCTATCAAAACCCCGGACTATTCCTAAACTCAAGCGGGCTATCACAGCTAAAATCGGGGCAGTGCCACAAGAGGAGTATGTCAGTTAGTGACAAGTTTGCATGTCATATTCATATTGGTCAGAAAATACAATATGTGATGAAAGGCACTAAGGATTTTATTTCTGCTGTTTTTGCGGCTCAATATACCTTAAACCTAAATCAAAAACTAAAATGTCCCTTTTTTTTTTTGTAAAAGTTTCTGATTTTTTGGGGAGGTGGGACCCCCTCCCACCTCCCAACTCGTTAAAAAAATCAGAAAATTGAGCCAAATAGTACAGAATTGTCAAAATTTCTTAATTTAACAAATTTGTTAAAAATTTATCTCAAAGGGCCAAGATTCACATACCAAAGTATATACTTTTTGAAAAATTTGTCCCAACGATTTTTTAATTCAATCGAATCCATTTTGTGACACTTAGCCCTTCTCTAATGAAAGATAAATGAATATTTGTTGTGAAAATTGTCATTTTCAAAATTTTCCATAATTTTTCATCAATCCAAGATATATGCGTTCTCCTTATGCTTTTATGCCATTAATTACTCTTGACTATCATAAGTTTAATTTTGTATGCTTATTTGCCTTCCTTAGCCATTTTTTTTTTCAAATTTTAATGCAAAATCGACCACAAATTATTCTTCAAAGGCATATTATGACTTTGAAAGGGATACCTTTTCTTCTCACCTACGAGATTCTAGAGAGAAAAGATAAATTGAAATACAGAACTTGTTAAGATGACTGTTCAATCTGTGATGAAGATTCTAGTGTTGATGTTCAAGTCTAGCTCAAGTGATGTGGAGTCAAAGAGTATGATAGATGCCAAAGAGAACATGTTTCAATATCGCCTAACTCTGCTGAGGAAGTCAAAGAGTATGATAGATGCCAAAGAGAACATGTTTCAATATCGCCTAACTCTGCTGAGGAAGTCAAAGAGTATGATAGATGCCAAAGAGAACATGTTTCAATATCGCCTAACTCTGCTGAGGAAGTCAAAGAGTATGATAGATGCCAAAGAGAACATGTTTCAATATCGCCTAACTCTGCTGAGGAAGTCAAAGAGTATGATAGATGCCAAAGAGAACATGTTTCAATATCGCCTAACTCTGCTGAGGTAGTCAAAGAGTATGATAGATGCCAAAGAGAATATGTTTCAATATCGCCTAACTCTGCTGAGGGAGTCAAAGAGTATGATAGATGTCAAAGAGAACATGTTTCAATATCGCCTAACTCTGCTGAGGAAGTCAAAGAGTATGATAGATGCCAAAGAGAACATGTTTCAATATCGCCTAACTCTGCTGAGGGAGTCAAAGAGTATGATATATGCCAAAGAGAACATGTTTCAATATCGCCTAACTCTGAGGAAATCAAAGAGTATGATAGATGCCAAAGAGAATATGTTTCAATATCGCCTTACTCTGCTGAGGAAGTCAAAGAGTATGATAGATGCCAAAGAGAACATGTTTCAATATCGCCTAACTGCTGAGGTTAATCAAATGGTTTGAAGATGGGACAACTGCTTTTTTATGGCAAAATCACACTCCAAATTCATGTAGAACACTTTGCCCTTTTATATCTGATTTGAGAAAAACAAATAACGATTTACTCAACTTGGTTACCGTCCACAACAGACACGGCTTGGACAAAACTGGCAACTGAAGGTGTATGTGTTCAATTTGGAAACAGGGCTGTTGATGTGAAAATAACAATAAATGACATAGTGAAAGATCTCTAGTTTAAAAAAAGTTTGTTTCTCGTTTCGGTGGAGCAGATTGCATCCTTTGTGCCACTCAAGCAGCTGATTGGACAAATAGAGAAAGGATGCTGCAAGGTTTTGAAATAGATAGAAATGCAAAGGATACCAAGAAGTTGGATGAGGATTTGGTTAATGGGAATGGTGAGGTTCCAACAAAAAGTGGAGATTTTCAAACAAGACAACGGCTTACCAAGAAACCTAGATGAAATTCAGACCAAAAGCGTATCACAGTTACCTACTTTTACATAAACATAAGTCATGTGTCGATGTCAGATTGATTACCCGTTTTGGGTTGAAACATCATTATATCTTGATAGTTGTAGCCCAGCAGATTGTCAGAGTTGAACCTCTACCATCTGGTGCTACCAGATCGGGCTGTTTGAAAATTCTGGCTTCCTGACCTAAAATTCACCAAATATTTGTTATTGTTTTTTTTCCTTTGCAAAACTCAATCATGTTCTGCAAAGCCAAAAACAAAAACAACAATTTCCTCTACAAAACAATCAAACCAAACATGATGAATAAATATTTGAAGATATCAAAACTTTGAAGCATAAAACTTTTTACCAAAATTACCTGATTCGACATTAAATAACATGTAAAGGGTTGATATGCCGTAAAACAAAACAACCAATGGATCTCAGGGGAAGGTATCTTTTCTCAGAAAAAATGATAGATTGTCTGTAAAAGCTAATGTCAGACAAACAGAAAATATTTGTCTCCTCTGTCAACAGATGTCAGCAGTTCTATTTGGTATCTCATCTATCAGAAGATGTGAGCCAGACAAGTTCAAAGATTTGTTTGAAAACTAGCCAGAACATGATCAAACTTTTCTTTGGGCAAAACTCGACCACACTTGGCACGGAACCCTTCACCATTCTTCTGAGCTGATACAGTTAACTGATGGCTGTCGTCTAGACAACTTGTCTGAAGAATGCTTGGAGGCAAATAAGACGTTCAAAATTATTTACAGTTTTTATCTCGGAAAACATCCGCAACAAATCAACTAACTGGTGTGATGAGAAGGTTACTGGAATGCTCTGACCCCTGTTTATGTCAATTATGTCAAAGAAGTACTGTGCTGAATGTGGCGCAACATTTTGAATCTTTCTAAAAAATGTTTATCAGTCGTGTGGAAGATATTTTTCTTGATTAAATTCTAGACTTTCTTTGTTTATTTTTTTTTATCGCTATTTGGTTGGATTTTCTCTTTCTTCCGCTCTCTCGCTTTATCTTTCTCTTTTCCTGTTTTTCTCTCTTCCTCTCTCCATCTTGTCTTTCCTTCCCTTTCCCTCTTATGATATATCTCTCTGAAAACTAAAAATGTTAATTTTGCTGTGAGTTTTGTCTCATCAAAGAATGACTTCCTGTTCCCTTCCCTCCATATGTACACTCAGAATTTTTCTCTTAATTTTGATTGCACATGTTAGAAATGAGACAAAAGAAATACATATGGTTAACAACAAACGAGACATGTCTATGTGAATTACACATATAATTAAACATGTTGTTCCCAAACAGATAAAATGCACAAGTTATTAAGACTTCAGATGTAAGATGTCTAGGACGAGCACACCCAATTGAGGGCCACCCTTGCACATAAGTTGAAATAGGTGAGGACACCCTGGAGATGGTAAACTCCTTTTGCTACCTAGGAGATATGCTGAGTGTTGAATGTGACTATGAACTAAGTTCGACCATTAGAGTCAAAACAGATTGGGAAAAGTTCAGAGAACTTCTCTCAATCCTAACATACCGAGCTATCCCAATAATTACAAGGGGTAAGGTCTATGATAGCTGCGTAGAAGCGTGATGTTGTATGGCAGTGAGTATTGGGCCCTCACTCAGGCTTCACTTGTCTGACTCTAGAGAGGTGACAGGACAATGATTAGGTGGATATGTAGTGTAAAACCGGACCAGATCCAGAACATTAGGTCAGACACTCTACTTGAGAAATTGGCCATTCTAAAACTTGATGTCCTAATAAGGGCAAACCGTCTTCGATGTTTCTAGCATGTTCAAAGAAGCAAGGGGTATATCAGCACTTGCGTAGACCTAAGACTGGCCAGCAAAAAGAAAGCGGAATGCCCTAGGAAGACATGGAAAGAAATCATCAGGCAAAATTGTAAACAGTGGCAAATGGACACAGTCAATCCCCACACTCGTGATGAAGACTTAGTATAAGGACAGCCAGACATCAAACTTCTTGTCGAGGGAACATATACAATAAACCTGGATAATAAGCTAAAAGATTTATGTACTAAACACAAAGGCAAAAACTTAGATTTTCCCCATGGCGTCTTTTCTATAAGGAGATTTGCCCAAAGGCAATAGAATGGTAAGCCAGCGACTGAGAATGTTAATTTTACCGATTCCTGAGTTTTACCTCATCAAAGAATGACTTCCTGTCTCCTTTCCCCCCATATGTACACTCAGACAATAGGATGGTAACCCAGCAATTTGGAGAGAATTCTGGTGTTTGTATGAATGTTTGTCTTTGATAATGTTTTCACTGCATTCTGCGCTGCCACCATGTGGACTTAGGTCCAAGTCAAGCTTTCCATTGATGGCTAACACTCGACATTCAGCTCAACGTCTAGAGGAGAGCTCATTCATGAGGTCCTTCTCCCCTGGCTCTACCTAGTTGGCGCAAACATGCTGGTGAACAGTTGAAGACCTGGGCGGCTACAATCAAACGCGACCTAGCTGCACTATTAGGCCCACAAGTGGTCAGTTTTCGACTGCGGAATTGGTATTAGCTGGCCATATCGTGTGAGGAAGCTCATGATTGGCTGCGATGGTTAGATGCATTGTACTTGTTTGGGAGGAAGCCAGCTCAACTCGACCAAGGTGATAGCCGTTACAAGTAAGTACGAAAGTTGCCGTGAAATTTGGGGCCACCCCTTTTGTTACCAGGGTCCAAGGGAAATAACTCTATCCTAAAAAATAATTTCTCCACAAAGGGAGATAACTCTGCTCATCGCTACATCAGTAAACAAACTGTTTGTGGAGAATCTACGACCAACAACGTTTGCTAGGGATGCACTTGCAACCATTTTCGTAACTAAATTCACAAAATCATTCTTACGTTACACTTTTTGCACACAAACTGGTTATCATCTCTCAACCTACCTGCAATTTCGGTGCTTATTTATATTGAGAAATATGGCAGTTTAAAATAAAATAACAGGAAAACTTATCAGTGAAAAATATTAGTGTACATCAAAAATTATGGAAAATTATCGAGTAGAATTTCAAGAAAAAATGAAATTAATTTACTATTAAGAGTCCACAAACTCTAAACGAAACCCAGAGTGTTGTCTTCATATTAGAAAGGAACTAATCTTCTACGACAAGCTTGGCTTGACGCAAATGTCGTTAAGAGTTCGTTGACTCCGAATAGTAAATTAATTTAATTTTTGATAAAATTCTACTCGATAATTTTCCGTAATGTTTTGGTGTACACTATTTTTCACTGATAAGTAAGTATATTCATAGATTTTCCTGTTATTTTATTTTGATCTGCCATATTTCACTTGAGTCACGTTATAAATGAGCACCGTAATTTCACTTCTTGTGTACCCAATGCGTACAAGTACCACAAAAGATGACGAAAGCAAAGCATTTTTTCTTTCTTTTACTGATGAATGCTATTTGTTGTCCCCTTTTTTTTCACTATAAAATAAAATCCCTTATTTATTTTTATTTTTTCAAAGACCTTCATAAACTTTTTTCGTCTTTTGTCCGCAGGTTGCCAGTTCTCAAGCTCTTGTGAGTGAACGACTTTCACTCAATCTATTAATCAAAGACTATTCTATGGAAGATGGTATATATCAGGAAAAAATACAGGTGGGCTTTCGTTTATTTCATTTGTGACTCGAGAAATTTCCCGTTTCTTTGCTTTTTCTTTTTTTTTTCCTTCTTTTACAAGAGAATATTGAAATTAAAGGTATATTTGCCCTCTCAATGTAGACGGAAAAAATAAATACATATTAAAATATATAAGTAATGAACAGTTAAACAATACTTTTGATGTTCAAAGAAGAAAATGTTTGTTTTTACGTTCGAGGATCATGCCTTCCTTAACTCCTTCACACTTTTTCGTCGCAATATTTTGTACATGGATTTGTTTTCAGGAAATGTATGAGATATCTTGAGCAAATACTCGTTAGATTTTTTAATTCTTTAATATACTTTGTTTTTTTTTGCATTCCTTTGCAAATGAATCATGGGAATTTGTTCTGTTTTAGTTTCCTTTTTAAGTTCATTTTTAAACATTTTTTTAGACTTATTTATTAAACTTGGTTTTCATTTTTTAAAAAAACCTTTTTCATTTCACTAAAAAAAATTTGGTAGATGCGGGCTCAGCTTTTATATTATTATTTTTTTTATTCTTTCCTTTATTTTTTCTATGAAGTTTTAATAAGTTTTTATTTTAATAAAACAATTACATTTTTATTTTCTATACTGCAATGATCTGATGGTCAAAGGAACACAACTTTTATTCTAACATAAATTATAATTTTTTGATATATTTTATTGCCACAATCTGCTCTGTATATTCAGGATTATTACCAATTTTATTTCTATCTGGTTGGAATGAAAGTTCTGTTTTAATCATGTAAAATATAAGTGAAAGAATGAATTCTAATGAACATTATTATTATTATTTTTATTATTATTTTTAAAAAATTTTAAAATTATTTTTATTATTTTATTTTTATTTTCTAAATTATTTTTATTTTTATTATTTTTTATTATTATTATTACCAACAACCACCTTAAATAATTCATCCACTGTTGTCATCTTATCACATGATTCTATTTTTTCAAGGGATTTAATGATACCAAGTTTGTATAATTCTTCCGATTTTGATGAGAAATATGAAACCAACTCATTTCCAGTCTTCTCTTGATATCAATCACAGTCCAATTGTGCCATAACATGTTTCCAAGAATGGTTGTAACTTTGTGAAATGTGCATCTGTGTGTGTTCGCTGCACAGGCCGTGATCATCCGCTCGTTGTGCTGCCTCATAGTGTTACACAAAATTTTTTATTTTATTTTAAAAAATTCTTCAACAAATGAAAATTTGTGAAAATCAGCAGAGTAGTAAAGTCTTTCTTATCTCCAGAAAGGTTTGCAGCTCACCCCAGATCTTATAGTGTTAAGCTGAAAGAATAGCCTGAACCATCCCAGTGACAGGACACTAGTCTGTCGCCAGTTTTATTTTCCACCAACGCTTGTATCCATTTCCACACATGGTTTTTCGCTTTGCCATCTTGCACGGCAGTCAGATATGAGCCCCAAACACTTCTGATCTGCAACGGCTTTGGCATAATGATCGTGATTTTTAGATAGGTTCTGTAGAATTTCAGCATCATTAGTCAAGGCAACCCAGAGATCCAGAAAGGTCAAGCATGATTTTGTGTTATCCGTCTATACGTACGTACGTATGTGCCACCCTGTATCTCATCAATTATTTGATGGATTCAGCTGATTTTTGGCAGAAATAGAGGTTCTAGGGTTTAGTTGATGGCATTTTAATTTCAGTTTACCATATACCTCAGTTTTCCAGAAAATTCCAAAAAACCTTAAAAATTACCATTGTATTGAGGCATAGCCTTTACAAAAGTAGTGACATTCCATGATAAATGCCAGTATACTGAAATCATATGCCCTTAATAGGGTTAAGATGAAAATTCATATACACTAAATGTACAAAAGCAAGGAAATTCCCAAATTTTTACACTTTTATTGTCATTAATGGTATGCGAGCACAACAGGGCTATGTATTTTACTGGTAGGAATTTTTCTTCAGCGCACCTCACACACTTCATCCACTCATGCATAGAGATTTATACTGCAGTGATGTGATAATGAAATGGTTTGGTTGATATGTAGTCATACCCTTAATGACAATAAAAGTGTAAAAATTTGGGAATTTCCTTACTTTTGTACATTTAGTGTATATGAATTTTCATCTTAACCCTATTAAGGGCATATGATTTCAGTATACTGGCATTTTTCATGGAATATTTTAGTATATTTTAGTTTTATCAAATTATATATTTTTAAAATATTTGAAAGTTAAATTTAATTATTGCAGTTCGGTCATTAAATTATCAATTTGTTATAAAACTATGATTTTGTTAAGGTAATATTTTAATCTCTATTTATATGATTATTGGATGTAAATAGCTTCCAAACCTTTCAATCTTTTAATACATGAGGATTTGCTAAGAACTTAAAAGCCAGAAATGAGGTTCTGTTCAACAGTTTAAATGTTTTCAAATTCTTTTTAGATTAAGGGTACAAAATTATTTTTTTTCATGAAAATGGCATACTGTAAATTAAGTGTTATAATAAACCTATATTTTTGCAAGTTGGGAGTTTTGATATGTATCTGCTCTCTACGAAGCCATATTCAAAGTCCCATACTGAATTTTCAAATAATTCTATCTTTGGAAGTCACATGACCAGAAATTCAATAATCTATATCTGTGAAAGAGAGAGAGTGAAAAGTAAAGAGAGATAAGCCAGGAAAGAGAAGGATTTAGTTTTAAGAAAGGGGGGGGGGGTGACCTCTGAGTGACTGTTGTACTCTGTGACTCTGGGTTGAGCCTTCCAGAAGGTTCTAAGACTATTTTTTAGTAACATGAGACTTTCTGGCACCAGACGAGGATTTTGATTCTATGTGACAAACTTGGGATTGCCTAAATGTTTTCTATTCTTCTAAAATTTATTTTATACATATATCTTTTATTTTTTTTATTTATTATTTATTTATTTAAAAAAATTTTTTTTAAAGGATCTCAGATCTCGATACCGAGATATTCGAAAAACCCGGGGAGATGGAAACTGCTTTTATAGAGCTTTTGGATTTGCTTATTTAGAAAGACTTTTACATGATAAATCTGATATACCACGGTAAGTAATCTTTTCAAAAATTTCATTTTCTTATACTAGACACACATACAAAAACACTATTTTATATATATATATATATATATATATATATATATATATATTAATTTCTGATTCATTTCTTATTTTATTCTGTCATTCAATCCATTATTATTAATGCTCTATCCAATATATTGAGCTTTGTTTTTATCTTGATAGTTTACTAGTTAAGATATTATTTATATCTTTGAAGTATCATCTTATATATATATATATATATATATATATATATAAGTTTACATCAAAGGAAATTTTGACTTAAACGGAGGGTATGTGTATTTTATTATTTTATTTATTTTTTATATTTTTTATTTAATTTATTTAATATTTTTTTATCTTATTCTTTTTTTCTATTATTATTTCTATTCTATTGTTTTCACTACCCCTCTGACAAAAGAATTTGTAACTTTAATTAATTTATTGCATAATTTGAAAGCATGAATCTATGGAAAATATTGGATTATTTCTTCTGTATGTACCAGCGTTTTGGTTTGTAGGTACCATTTTGTTCCCCCCCCCCCCAAACTACCAACATATCAACCGGTGACTCTTTCTGTCAGTGGATGTTTCTTTACAACAAGCTTTTTAATTTTTTCTCTGACTTTCTGTAAGAAGTATTGCTAAAGGTGCTGATGAAGAGACGTTTTGGATCAGCTTTATTAATTTATAAAATAAAGTATTTCCAAACTGTTTTGGAAACGATCGTACGCCATACTGGACTTGATGTTCTAATTCTTGGAACAATTGTAATGTTTTAATTCATTGAATCTTCTTATATATATATCACAATATATATATATATATATATATATATATATATATATATTTATATATTTATATATATATATATATTTATATATTTATATATATATATATATTTATATATTTATATATATATATATATATATATATATATATATTTATATATATATATATATTTATATATATATATTTATATATATATATATATATATATTTTTATATATATATATATATTTATATATATTTATATATATATATATATTTATATATATATATATATATATTTATATATACACTACCATTGGGGCACAGAATGGAGCTAGTACTAGTGTAAATGGAAGCGTTAGTAGATCTAAGTTCAGTGAACCTTTGCTCTTACAAAACACAAGAGCATTACCACTCTCGACCAAAGGGAGAGTCTTATCGGGCATATGTACGCAATGTGATGATGTATGGAAGTGAAACTTGGCCAGTGAGGGTTGAAGACATGAATTGCATGGAGAGAAATGATATGAGAATGACACGATGGATGCATAATCTGGGTCTTAAAACAGGCTTAGATGTGTTGATCTCAGAGGAAAATTAAATCTGGCAAGTATAGGGAGATGTGTGCAGAACAGGAAACTTTGATCATACGACCACGTTGAAAGAATAGATGATAGTTCTTTGGAGTAGTAGATGTAGAACAGTTGAGATAGCAGAGTGATTGGGAGTGATGAGGATGGATTTGAGAGAAAGAGGGATAAATAAAGACCGTATCAGAGAGATAAGTTAGTTTGGAAGTCAATTTCTAAAAGCCGTTTAACACATGCAAACATGAAACGGACGTTAATACAAATATGAGGACGACCTGGCATTAGCAGGGATTGAATAAGGACTTCTATGTCCTTTTCCACCCGATCCTTCACACCATGTTACCCTTTTTTGATTTGTAATTTTTTACATTTGATTATATTGAAGTTTTGGGGTGGGGCCAAAGAATGGGTGGGGGCGGGTGAAGTACAGTGACATCAATAGAAATAAATTTTGGTAAACTCAGTCATTAACACCTTTAAGTCACACCTGCGTTTCCTGGGAATCAATGGGGACCTTCTCTATGTATTCCTGCTCCAAACCCTGAACCCCTTGTTTACATTTTTATTCCTATGTTTTTATTTCTATAATTTTCAAAGTATAAAGTAAAATGACATATTGTCTTTTGTGCACAACGTACATGTGACGAAAAGAAAGTTACATTATTAAACGGAATGAGAAAATTTTTAATTACGGAAGGCTATTATATTCTGTCTCTTCTAAATAAATAAATAAATAAATGTAAACATTTTGTTCATTATCACACCTATATTACCATCTAAATAGCTCGCTGTTATTTAATAAAAAATAAAAAATAATTATTTGAAATACTCTACCTATATATATATATATATATATTAAATAGCAAAGCCTTTAGCATAGTTATTTGTATGCCTAATGTGCATAACTATTTAAAGAGTATATAATAAATTGTTTGATATTATTCATTTGTAATTTTATTGTCTTATTTTTCTATATATATATGCAATAGTTTTGTCGATATTAACAGTAATTAAAGGTGATTTAATAAATAAAGCAGGATAAATTACTAAAACCTCTATTAAAATATGTTCATAAATTTTCAAGGGAGATAACTTAAATGAAAATTATTAGTTTTTAAAATTACAATAAATTTATATAAAAGATAGATAATGGTATTAAAGATAGATACATTTAAAAATAATACTTAAAGCGGGTAGATTTTTATGCTTGTTTATTATGGGAATGGACGGGTATAAGCAATAAATGTAGCATTAGTTTTAAATTTTAATGTTTTCTTTCTTGGAGGAGGGGTGGTGTATGGTACGGTTTCGATGTCACCATCTTAAATAATAAAGTTTTCAAAAGATAGTAAATAATGTACCCACGTTACTCAACCTGTAAATCGGAGGACCAATAACAATGTATAAATCACCAAAACCTTTATCAAAATATCATGTTCATTAATTTTCAAGGGAGATAACTTTAAAATTACAATAGATTTATATTAAAGATATGTAATGTAAGTTGTACATTTAAAAAGAATACTTTGAGCTATATTAATATCTGCCAGGTGTCAAGTAGTTGTTTTGCTTCTCTTCTATGTATGTAAAAGTCGATGCTTTTTTTTATGTATTATAAAAATTTATATGCTCACAGAACATTCAAATAAGTGTTAAATTTTTCACAGAATCGAAATACACCATTAAAATTTTTCTTCGATTCCATCTGGGGTCACTTGGAGCAATTATAGGGTAGGTGTATAAAATAATAAAAAAAGAAGAAAGATTTTCTTTGTTTCATAAAATAAAATTAAACAAAGAATATTCCAGTAAAGAATGTATTTAAAAAAGTTTTAAATAATTATTTTTATTGGTATTTTTAGAATTTAAAATAATTAAAGAAAAAAGGAATTTGTTTCAATTCATTAAAGCAATTTGCTGTTTTAAATGAATGTTTAGAAATGCAGTGTTAACAAGTAGTTTCTTACTTTTTTTAAGAACACCACTGCGCTGAGTTTTTTTTTTTTATTACTTGACCTCATATTAGAAATGTTATTTTAACTTTTCTTTCAAGGCAAAAATTGTAAAAGTGACGATATTTGAAATTATTTTTCCTAATATATCTTCACATGGGCAATGCCGGGTAAATATATCGCTAGTCTATAGTATATTTGTGGTGTCTCTCTCTCTCTGTGTCCAGAGATGTAATTGAAACCAAAGCCACATACCAAGATCAAACAACTTTTCATGAGTAAAATTCAATGAATAATCCGATGATGTGATTAATTTTGTATTCAGAGATTTGATGATAATATTGTGGGGTCTGCATTCCAGTTGAATATCTATAAACAGCAAAGATGACGGTTTATTTTATTTATAACAAAGACCTATAACAAAATTAGGCACAACATTTTTGTTGGATTTGATTTCATCCAATGATAAGATTTATCAGGATTGCAGGGTCAGTCGGAGGTTTTGGAATGGGTCAGTTGGACTTGTAAGAATGCTAGGAGTTGGAATCAGATTTTTTATTCTCTGAAAAAAAAAAACAGTCTGAATATTGGAAAACTTTACAATAATGGGTGTGAGTCTGAAGCTTTTTGTACTTCTACGAGTCTGAAGCCTTTTTGTACTTCTACGAGTCTGAAGCCTTTTTGTACTTCTACGAGTCTGAAGCCTTTTTGTACTTCTACGAGTCTGAAGCCTTTTTGTACTTCTACGAGTCTGAAGCCTTTTTGTACTTCTACGAGTCTGAAGCCTTTTTGTACTTCTACGAGTCTGAAGCCTTTTTGTACTTCTACGAGTCTGAAGCCTTTTTGTACTTCTACGAGTCTGAAGCCTTTTTGTACTTCTACGAGTCTGAAGCCTTTTTGTACTTCTACAAGTCTGAAGCCTTTTTGTACTTCTACGAGTCTGAAGCCTTTTTGTACTTCTACGAGTCTGAAGCCTTTTTGTACTTCTACGGGTCTGAAGCCTTTTTGTACTTCTACGGGTCTGAAGCCTTTTTGTACTTCTACGGGTCTGAAGCCTTTTTGTACTTCTACGGTTCTGAAGCCTTTTTGTACTTCTACGAGTCTGACGCCTTTTTGTACTTCTACAGTTCTGAAGCCTTTTTGTACTTCTACGAGTCTGAAGCCTTTTTGTACTTCTACGAGTCTGAAGCCTTTTTGCACTTCTACGGGTCTGAAGCCTTTTTGCACTTCTACGGGTCTGAAGCCTTTTTGCACTTCTACGGGTCTGAAGCCTTTTTGCACTTCTACGAGTCTGAAGCCTTTTTGCACTTCTACGAGTCTGAAGCCTTTTTGCACTTCTACGAGTCTGAAGCCTTTTTGCACTTCTACGAGTCTGAAGCCTTTTTGTACTTCGAGTCTGAAGCCTTTTTGTACTTCTACGGCTCTGAAGCCTTTTTGTACTTCTACGGCTCTGAAGCCTTTTTGTACTTCTACGGCTCTGAAGCCTTTTTGTACTTCTACGGTTCTGAAGCCTTTTTGTACTTCTACGAGTCTGACGCCTTTTTGTACTTCTATGGGTCTGACGCCTTTTTGTACTTCTATGGGTCTGAAGCCTTTTTGTACTTCTATGGGTCTGAAGCCTTTTTGTACTTCTACGGGTCTGAAGCCTTTTTGTACTTCTACGGGTCTGACGCCTTTTTGTACTTCTACGGGTCTGACGCCTTTTTGTACTTCTACGGCTCTGAAGCCTTTTTGTACTTCTACAAGTCTGAAGCCTTTTTGTACTTCTACGGGTCTGAGTTAGACCATATATTTTCTGACTCAGCACTCCTGTTAGTATTATTCAATCCGAATACTTTATTTTAAAGAAATTATCAATAAAATCTTTGATAAAAATTAATAACTTTGTATGAATCGGTGTGGTACGACTGTTTTGACCAGCTTGATTTGTTGTTGGCATTGGTTTCTCTGATTCTTTTTGCCAACATCCATAAATGAAAGTTGTGCGATGGTATCGACTGGATTCAAACTTTGCACAACTTGGTCATCAATCCTTATCGTTAACCACTTCAACATAGCCACCTCTCAATAATGGATTAAAACCTATTTTTAGCTTTTTCTCTTTTAACTGTTTTAAATAAGAAATTTCCATAACTACATGTTTTGCTTTTGTTTTCTAATATACCAGGAACACTTTCAGTCCTGCGCGACACCAAGTGCCACCACTAGTAACCTATAGTCCTGCGCGACACCAAGTGCCACCACTAGTAACCTATAGTCCTGCGCGACACCAAGTGCCACCACTAGTAACCTATAGTCCTGCGCGACACCAAGTGCCACCACTAGTAACCTATAGTCCTGCGCGACACCAAGTGCCACCACTAGTAACCTATAGTTCTGCGCGACACCAAGTGCCACCACTAGTAACCTATAGTTCTGCGCGACACCAAGTGCCACCACTAGTAACCTATAGTTCTGCGCGACACCAAGTGCCACCACTAGTAACCTATAGTTCTGCGCGACACCAAGTGCCACCACTAGTAACCGATAATCCAGCATGTTTTTTTTCCAGTTCTCCTGAATGCTCGTCCAGTCTAATTATACTAATCCAGTAACTAGCAAGTACAATGTACATCAATGTCTTATGTATTTTTACTTCATTCTGACTGGCACTGTTTTTCTCTTTGTTCATTCTGCTGCTGGTTTTTTTTCTTCCTGTTCTATATAGTGCATTCACAAATGTTCATTTTATTGACATTTATTTAAATCTATATGGAATATTTTCGGTCTATAACCCCATTATCACTGCTATTTAATATTATTTGAGAGAGCTGGAGAAATATACAGGATTATGGGTTATTTAGAGTTTTTTTTTCTTTTGTAACTAAAAGAAAGTCTGATTTTCATGAATAAATGCTTGCCTCAATCGGTTTCTCTAAACTTTTTCAATTTTCTTGTAGATTCAAAGGAGTTGTCAACCAATCGAAGTCAGATTTGGTTACACTAGGATATCCACAATTCACATTGGATGATTTTTTTGATACGGTAAGGAGACCCCATCTCTCTCTTTCTGTTTTTCTTTCTCTCTCTTTGTCATCCAACACATATCAACATGTAAAGCAGACATTAAATCGAATATGATGATGATGATGATGATTTTCTCTCTCTCGAGGAGACTATTTCAAAGGAGCCTGCATGGAATTTATGATTGTGAGCATGCACTCTCTGGTGGTTTCCCCCTACATGAGCAAGTCCAGTGGCAGTGAAAATGGCTTTCCTTGTTTCTCTGGGATTCCCACATAACTTGCAAATGTTCCTTAAATTCCCAGCTGTTAAAGTTTTGGCGATCACACAATCTCATCGTTTCTTCCTTGTTGAAGGTTTGATCAAGAATTGTCTGTGTCCACATGACGACCTTACTTCTCCGCAATGATATGCAGGAGGTGCCTTCAGCACTTTCGTTGATGAGAATTTTCAGACTCGTCCAATTGTTCTTAAAGAGAAAAGCTATTAGCATGTTTCACCCCAAAAACATTAAAACCGAAAAAAAAAAATAATGAACAGCGTTATAAAGAATAATAAAACCCTAGCAATGTTTTGCATTATTTTGATTATTCAAACTACTCATCTTTGATGTTATTCTCACAACGTTTCGGCCGATGTAACCTTCAGTTCTCTTTTGTCGAACTCTGGAATCTGTCTGTCAAACTCTGGAATCTGTACGGAATTTCGAACGGAACCCTTTATTTAATCCACGAAGGTAGCTTGCCATGGCCAGATAAAAGTCTTACATAATTAATAATTGTATTCTTAGTATCGGCCGCACTGAGGTCAGTTTCTAAACTTTTTGGTGTCTTTATGCTAGCTTTTATTTAGACGTTTGTCGATGGCAGCATTTCTAAACCAACTTGATTTTAAATTCAAATCCCACCTGATCACGTGCTAATCATAAAATCCCCTACTTTTTCACGCAGGAAGTCACTTGACCCCCATGATGCGACTTATTGCTCAAATTCTCAAACTTGACATGAAGTAAGTTATTTATAGCAACAGCCGGGATTGGCAAGTTTTGAATCTGCTATGCAGAGTTCAAATCCTATTATTTCTATGTATAAATAGCGTTGATAACCCCCCTCCCATCTATGGATTAAATAGTACGGTAAATTAGACTCTTAAGCCTTTGTAGAGCGACTACTCCAGGAAAAGCTAAACTTGAAAATAATATCACTCCTCTGCTAGATTTAAGCAGTGTCATCCTAAAAAAACACTCAAGGATAAGGGTAAACGAGATGAATGGATTGTCAGTTAGAATGATAAAGAATATCATGAGAGGATTTAACATGATAAATGCAATGAACAAAATTTGATTAGATGTAATCATACACTAGGCGGTATGTTTAGTGGGTTGCATGTTTGTATTGCATGCAAATAACGGGCTTGCTGCAAGTGAGAAATATTTGACCAAGGGAAGAGAAACCTTATAGAAATTGGAAATATGTCTGGTTTGTGGTTGGCCACCCAGAATTTGACTTCTCTACTTAAAAAAAATCTCTTTCTACAAATACGAGGTTCCCTTTTGCGGTTATGATCCACTTGATGTTTTCCAAAAATAATAGCCTTGCAAATACTGGACCCCCTCGGCATTAGGTTTTTATGTCTATAGATTGGCAGCAGATTAACCTTTTCAAGTGGATATCTGGGTGATCTTTCTGGTGTGGTCCCAGTGATATCTGTATATATTCCAGTAGATGAGATCAGCTAGTTGGTTTTCTGAGCGTCTCACAGTCAGTTGAGTTTTGTCTGCCTCTCAGAAAGAGACGGCCCCTGGGGATCTTAGTTAATAGATTCTCTTCGGTTGGACTTGTTTTGGTTTGCTCGGACTAAGAATTCTCATTTGCCAGTTTGTTGTTCAGTAGAAGAAAACGAGTATCATTGTAAGCTCCAACATTGTTACTTGTTTTAAACTGGAGTTGTGATTTTCTTTGGAGGGAGACAACTTCTGTTGCAGCACTGACTGCGCCCACACAATTGACACTGCAACCAGTGAAAGAATCGAGCAACGACTTTGGACCAGCACAATGAGTGGATGATTACGGTCTGTGCAGTGAACACACACAGACGCACCTTCACACGCTCAGGAGAAAATGTGGCTGGAGATTGCACAACCCTTGCTTCACAATAGGGAGTATCCATTGTCTTTTGAGACTTTAATCTGTTTTTTTTTTTTTTTTTCTTACTGTTGCAAAAGGTATTTTATTTAGCTCCTCTCCAGGAGGTTATACACACGGTCAAGTGTGGATTTTGATGAAAGTGTTTCTGTGAAACGAACTGGACTCAAACCCGACGCATTCAGGTCCCCAATCCGCGTCGTTAACCATTTAGCCACCGTACCGTGCCATCCCCATCCGTTGCGAAAGGTATGAATTCACGATATCCACCCAGCATCGACTTATGTTAAACCAGCTGCATCTACCCAGCGTCGCTTGGAGGTTTTTACTTTAATTTTTGTTATGCTTTTTGTATTTTTTCTTTTTTTAAAGTTAAATTTAATTATTATGGTTTTATTAATTGAACCAAATTGTTATAAAACTATAACTGTTGAGGTAATCCTGTTTTTAATATTTTCTATTTATAAAATTATTGGATGTAAATAGCTTTCGAAACTTTGAATCTTTTAATACTTGAGGATTTGTTAAGAATTTAAAAACCAGAAATAACTTTCTATTTGACAGTTTAAATGCTTCCAAATTCTTTTCAAATTTCAGTGGGTCACAATGTAATCGATTCTTTTAAAACTGTTATAGCAAAAGATTAAAATGGCTGACTTGTTAACAAATGAATCAATTTTTTTTTGGGGGGGGGGTAAATTCCTATTTTAGCAAGGTGAATGAAATGATGTCAAGTATTTTATCGTTAGTTCTGATAAATTTGCTACCTAACCTGCGAAAAAGAAGACCAACATCCAGTGAGAAATGTGGAACTGCATTGACTGCATACATACATTTTCAGGATTATATATTTATGAATCATTTACAATAAGTATCGTTCGACATTAAACATTTTGAAAAGGTTGATATGCCATAAAACAGGAAAAAGAAGAAAACAAATACACACAATGTTTTTCTCTTATATTCTTTTGTTTCGTGTTTCCAGTTTCTTGATGTCTTATCTCGCGTGGAAAGTTCTTGTACACCAGAGGAACTCTATGACACATTTAACGATCAAGGTGTGTCAGATTACCTTATAGTCACTTGGAGGTGAGTAGTACATTTTCTATTTTCTTTATTGCTTGTCTATTGGCCCACGAGAGCGCTTGAGCTTGGTGCTTTGTGGCAGACTTGTCGGAGCGGGTGTATCATTGTGTAGCGTGTTATTTGATCCCCATTGTGAACAACTGGCCATTGTTGTGTTGTGGACACAAAACAGCTGCGCTATGGAAAGTAAAGCTCTGAGAGTGAATGTTACGAAGATCTGTGATAATCAGTGGTTGTAGTTTCGGAAAGCCTGGAAAGGGAGTCGGGAGCCACTTGATTTTTTTTTTTTTTTTAGTACATATTAGCAATGTGTACAACAGAAATGCAGTGCAATGGAGATGGATGCAAACTCAGATGTGGCGAAAGTATATTTGGATAGCGAGACTATGAAGGTGTATAGAAGTTTATTACTTTGTTGATACCGTTAAAGTCGATGCAGTAAGTTCAGGGAACTTCTGCCATTACGAACCAGCAGAGCGTTACTACTGTCGACCAAGGGGAAAGTTAATCAGGCATGTTTATGCAGTGTGATGATGTATGAAAGTGAAACATGGCCAGTGAGGGTTGAGGACATGCGTTGCATGGAGAGAAATGATATTACAATGATACAATGTGTAATGTGAGTCTTAAAGATAGGCTTAAATCTGATGATCTCAGGAAAGTTAAATCTGGGCAGTATAGAGAGATAAGACTTTATTGGGTGGTCACATTGGAAGAATGGATGAGAGTTCTTGGGTTAGTAGATGTAGAAAAGTTGAAGTAGCACAATCAGTTAGCAGAGGGAAGCCAAGAAGGAAGTGATAAGGATGGATTTGAGAGAAAGAGGGATAAAGACCTGCCCAGAAGTCAATTTTTGAAAGCTGTCCAACACGTGCCAGAATGTAAAACGGATGCTAAATAAAATATGATGATGAAGGTAAGAGGTTAAGCTGACGTGTACTGGAAGTTACGTCATGGGAAGAAGTACAGTGTAAAGACACAAGATGGATTCTGCCTCTTGGGTGTTTGATATCAAGGCGAACTGATGTCGGTTTTTGAGGTCGATCCACCTATTCCCCATGGTGGTTGGCCCAGAAGATGCAGTTCATGTACATTAACTTGCTGTAAAAAATAAACCAAATCCCTGAGCAAATAATGGAGTTATTTGTTGTTTTGAATCGCTTCCATTATTGCAGCCACAAAGAGAAAAAAAAGATTGACATCTACGACCTACAGCAAGACATCACTACCCACTGAGCTAACAACTTATAATGAGTCGTTTAGACACTCAGTTGTTTTCTGTCAATGAAAATATTACTAACCATCTGGCGGGGAAGGAAAAACTCCCCATTCAATGTTAGAGAAGCTTGAGACCACATTATTTTCTTTTGGACTTTTGTGCTTATTGGGTAGAAAATAAAGCTTGGAAGGATGGGCCACTAGATGGTATCTTTTGTTCAAATGTTTGTTTTTATTCATTTTTTAAAAAAATTATTTTATTTAATAGATTTTAATTATTTATTTTTAATTTCATTTGTATTTTTTTTTCTTAAATTATTTTTCTTCATTTCTTTATTTTTTAATTTATTTTTTAAACTTTATTTAAATTTTATTTTTAATTATTCATTTTTAATATTTTTTAAATTAAAAAAAAAATTACTTTTTATTTAAAAAAAAAAAAATTGTCCAATTTCTCATTTATACAAATGTTCAAAACATCCAGTTTTATTCTTTGCAGGTTACTTGTCACATGTTATCTGCAACGGAATGGAGAATTCTTTGCTAATTTTCTCGAAGGACATCGGGACATTAAAGAATTTTGTTGTCAGGTTTGTGCTAAATAGTTTGATATCGGTACCTCTGCAGACTTTGTGTCTAACTGAAAATGATTCTTCCTTAAAGAGACGAAAGTACTTAAAAAAAAAACAAAAGAAAATAAAACACTGCAGAAAAATGTCGGATATTTTTTAAAATGCTTCCAGTCAATCTGTGTTTTAGGTTTGAAAATTTTATTTCAAACTTCCACGTGGTAGACTGATGAATATTTCAAAATTGAGCGTGATGGACAGACCTTCAAAATGGAACCAAATGACACTGCATGTCATATATATTATTTTTGTTCAACTCAAAAGTAAATAACTATGTATGGACGAATACAAAGTTACGCCACTTTTTTTTTTAAAGATGACTGCCATTTGAAAATAATCATGACCGGACATAGTATTTTCTGGAAGAAATTAAATCGAATTAAATTTTATTCTTAAGAACATGCTGCAACGATCTACAAGAAAAACTGACAAACCAGAATCGAATATTGATTTTGTAGGAAGAAAGCTATCGATGACAAAGAAATGATAAAACGACTGACTTTACTTTGTATATTAGATTAATTAATGAACTAGCATTACCCTGTGGAAATTCCATGGTGCTTTCTACATCAATCTGTACTATTTACTGTTAATAATAATATTCCTTTTGAAATGTCTTTCAAGTTAATTAGGATTCAAAAAAAAAAAAAAAAAAAAAAAATCTTTCTGCCATAAAAATAATTGTCATTGTCTGCTAAATATTCTTCGAATAAATAAAGGAAAATGTCACTTTCTTTATTTAAAATTGTAGCAATTTAATTTTTTTTTAAACAATAAATATTCTGTTTTATTATCGTAAAAAAATAATTGTCAGCTAAATGTTTTTCAAATCAATAAAACTAATGTCACTTTTTAAAAAAGTATTTATTTAAAATTGTACTGTTTTAGTCGGCTAGATGACAATTCGATTTGAGGACAATTCATTTTAAAATGGGTAAAGTCGGAATTGTTTCCTTAGCGACATCAGATTAATCACCAATCAAAATTTTTGCTGATCGGATAATCCCATTTTTTATTTTAAATGTATGTGAAAGGTGATAACGTACGTACGAACATGAAATGTCTTCATATATGATTATATAGATAATTAATAAAAACTTTGTGGAAATCTGATAATTCCATATTTTTTATTTTTTATTTAACAAAGACAATTAGTAATAAAAAAGAATGGAAAATTAATTAATATTTCAAATTAATTGTTTAGAAGTATCTTGGTATTTATCTTCCTCCCACGGAACAGATATTACACTTTGATCTTGTTTGGAAGTATCTTGTTTGATATCTTCACATGATTTATTTAAACAAAAAAACAATCTGCCCCACTGCAAGCATAACATTTTTTCTTTTCCTTTGAATTTTCAGGAGGTGGAACCAATGAATAAAGAATGTGACCATATCCACATCACGGCCTTGACCTCTGCAGTTGATATCCCAGTCCGAGTAGAATACATGGACCGCGGTGATGGTGGCATGGTCAACCATCATGACTTTCCGGAGAGTTCCAAACCGAACATCACACTTTTGTATCGGCCTGGACATTATGACATCCTCTACTGATCCAACTTCTTCACTTTCACAATGTTAGTAAATCATCATCATCATCATTATTTTTTTTTGCCAACCACCCTCATCACCTCTTTATTGTGCAGCTCTATACTGTTTCAATTTTTCCCCTCTTCATCTTCAGTAGTGCACACTTTTCCATTCTGAATTCCATTTCTATGTCCTGGCTAAATATTCAGGTTGCATTTACTAGTATTTCTAGCTCCTTTTTTCTTCCTTCCATATAATTTAAGATCATCCATGCACATGGTTTATTTTTTTCATTTGCGTTTTTATTGTTGTTGTTATTATTATTGTTGTTATTCACTCAGGAGTTCTCACATGAATTATTACTATGATCACTCACTGGCAACAACTGGTGGTGTTCCCTGAAATCTGAGTGATAGCAAGTCTCTCCAGACTTCCAGCACCTCTGCTTCTTTCAGTAACCATTGCAAATAAATTTGCGTTCTCGTTTGCTGATATTAGTTGTTGGTTTTCCCTGGAACATGACTGACAATAAGTCTCCTCAATATTCCAGTACTCTTTGTACCCTTCCAGTGAAGGTCTGGATGGTGCTACCCTCCAACCCACGGTCTTTCTACTCTCTTTGACCGTTCATGGTTTCTTTGTTGAAGTGTCCTTTTTTTAGCCATGTCTTCAGTCAGATAAACCATCCATGTAGCGACTTCTCTTCCCATTTTGTTTTTCTTGCTTTTGGGCTTCCTATTTCGTTGTTCATTGTATTCTTGATTTTGGCGGTGCTGATCAGCCTTTCTGTATTTTGGATCATATATTTTTGAAGTTCTTTCATTGCATCGTACATGTATTCTTCTATACTTACCAGTCATCGCCTAGCCTTCTTCTCTCCTTTTTGCAGAGTTGGTCAGTATCATCCTTCAGATGGAGTTCATTGTCAGGGATGTGTGTACTCTATTTTTTTTTTAATTCCAGAAAAAGCGGATTTCTGCTTAAATCGCTAGAACATCTCATGGATTTGAGTTATCAGCTTTTTGATCAAAATCCTCTTTTTTCTTTTTTTTTTTAAATTGAAAAAAATATTTTCTAATTTAAAAAATGATTTTCCCTCTCTGCAAACTGAAAATGTTAATTTTACCGTGAAGGCTAAGACTTCAAGCAATTCATGATCAGAGTAGGGGAGTTCTGACTTTTGTTTCATCAAAGAATGACTTTCTTTCGCCATTGGCTACTCACATCCCTGATTGTGCATGATCATTTGTCTCCTAGTTATTTCGACTAGGTTAATGAGTTCTTCTTTTCTCCAGCTTATGAAGGATCCAGAGTATCTTACTTATAATACTGCCCAGGTATTTATTCCTTCAATTATATTTCTATATAATTTGGTTTCTTGGAGCTTTCTTGTTCTTCTTAGATATTCTCTTCAAATCATTAATTTCTGTTGATGTGATGGTATCTGCTTCCAGAACTCCCAGATATTTATTGGTATCATGTTTGCCAAGCACCCTCATCACCTCTTTATTGTGCAGCACTATACTGTTTTCATTTTTCCCCTCTTCATCTCCAGTAATGCCCACTTTTCCATTCTAAATTCCATTTCTATGTCCTGGCTAAATATTCTGGTTGCATTTATTTCTAGCTCTTTTTTTTCTTCCTTCCATATAATTTAAGATCATCTATGTACATGGTTTATTTTTTTCCTTTGTGTTTTTATTATTATTATTCCTTACGTGGAATTCTAACATGTATTATTATCAGTGATCGCTCACTGGTGAAAACGGGGGGTGTTCCTTGGAGTTGGGGTAACAGAAAGTCTTCTCAGATTTCCAGTACATTTCGTTTCTTTTGATCACCATTGCAAATCATTTTACCATTGTGTTTTTACTGATAACGATTCCAGAACTCTCCACGTCCTTTCCAGTCTGAATCGTGCTCTCCATTCTTCGTCTTTCCATCCTCCCATACTTGTCACAACCTTTGTGATTTTTTTTTTTTTTGAATTGTTGTTAATAAAAAAAACAACTACAGAGTTGCCAGTCACTGAGAAAATCTCAAAATTTAAATGATTTAATTGTAACATTTTTTTTTTTATATCTTCTACCATTCAGTTAGTAATTGTAACGTGATCATTTCCATTTCCCTGAATATAGCATTTGTCAATGTAGGTCTAATGCCATTGGATATGTTTAATACTTTTTGTGCCACACTTTCGATGAAGCCAACACATGCGGACCTTAGCGCAATCATACAAGGATCTCTAATATTTTATTGATGAATTTTGCGTTTACGTTCATTTTGTTCAGTTATATTATGCGCCATATTTACTGATATTCTATCATTGTTCCTTAAAATGTTGGAAAGTCCTGAATTTATATGATATAAATCCTGGAATATATGGAAACATACCCTGAAAATGTCATTGAAATTTTATTCGCAAATTTGTCTGGCAACGCTGAACTAGCAAGGATACTTTGGCTTGAATGATGCCCCCAATCTCCTTTTGACCCCTTTTGCTCATAACATCATATTACCTTTTTTATTGTTACTTTTTACATTTTATAAATTAAATTTTTAAGGTGGGGCCCAGTAATGTACTCTCCGTTGATTGGGCGGGGGGAAGGGAGTGTAAGTAAAGTGACATTAATTAAAATCGATTTTGACATTTCTTGGCGATCAATGAAGATCCCTGTGTACTCCTGCTCCAAGCTCTGAACCCCTTAACATTTCTATTATTTTTAAGTAAAACATATTTTTCTTTTATGGGCGTCAGATCCTATAATAATGTATCACCCTTTGATCAAAATGAAATATACTTATCTAAGTACTTTGGTTGATGTAGGTTCAGAATATAGGATTATGAGGGTCTATCTCAAAAACAGACAAGAACTACGATTTATATATGTATATCAGGATAAAATACACGATATGTGGAGACAAAATGTAGTGAAATACAAAATGGGGGGAAAAAAATTAAACACAGGAGAAAGGAAACAAACAAAATATTGACCGGTTTCGTTCTGATCTATGAACGTCTTCAGAAAAAGTGAAAATTTTAAATTTATTGAGAAAAACGACAAAACATAGGAATAGAGATGTTGGTGCGTGTGTGGCAGTTTGAAAATATGCAGCGCATGTGGAAAGTATGTTAATTGGGAAACGGAAAAAACCCAAAAGAAACTGATAATAGCGCTGCAAATAATTAGTAATTAACTGGAGTTGGTGTTGATAGTTCAGTGGGGGGGAGGGATATTACATTGTCTGAGAGTGATATTTTTTTTTTTTTTTTCAAGATGTTTGGTTAAAGAGGAAGTACCAAACCTAACGTTAGACGGTGATGAGGATGCTTTCGATGTGCTTGCAGCATGGGAGAGAGGATTCGGTCTTAAGGAGGCTGCAGTTTGTAAAATTGAAATTATGGTTGAAAGTATTCTTGCGTATGACCCCCGCCCCCCCCCTTTCTTTTTCCTCCCTTTTTTTTTTCATTTTGTCTGTAACTGCATACACCCACACATTTTTTAATTTCAATTGACACTATACATCAGTATGATCTTCCATTAATACCTTCGGTTTCACAGAAACATTGGAAACTCAGCCCACAGGGCAAAAGCTAGTGGCTCACTATCAAAACATCAACTCAAGAATCAGTTACATTCGGTATCTTTTCCAGTGTTTCTATGAAACCGAAGGTATCAATGGACGATCATACTAATGTATAGTGTCAATTAAAATAAGAAAAATATACACTATTGTATAAGTAATTAAGCACTCTGGTTTTTTCTTCTATAACACGAAAGTACACACACACATACTCCCTCTTCAGGTTTATCGTTTGTTCCTTTCAACAAGGGGTTCGACGCTGTGGCTGTCCTTATGCTAGGTCTCCAGTGATCACGATTGATGGGATTGACTGTGTCTATTTGCCACTTTTTATGGTCGTACTTGATTGTTTCTTTCTATGTCTTATGGCAGCCGGCTTTCTTTTTTGCTGTCAAACAAGTCGACCTTTGTTGCTTGACACACACAAACACACATAAAGAGAGTTTGAATTACCTACTAGACACCATTCTCGAGTGTCTTCGGTCTCTCAGTACAAGGGTTCGTCAGGACAACCTGACATGAGGATACTTCACTCTACAAGTAAACTCTGACCAAATATTCAATATAACATAGTATTCGAAGCCCAAATAGATATCCTCGACACGGCTATACACTGGCTCATACGAGGAATGGTTCACCTTCTCCTAGTGATGTTACGTCAAGTAACAGCACTTAGCTGGATACTCCCATCAGACTAGATGAATTCTTGTTCTGGAATCCGGTAAGACCAAAAAAAATATATACTTTAACATTTGTCGAGAGGAAAATGAATGTTCTTCCCTTCTTTACTAACTCATATTTGAGAGGTAGAGTAGAATCTTGATTGAGCACTCGGAAATCTATGTATCTCATATAGAAATCAGGTGTTAGCCCCAGAAAGGGTCCCTTGATTTCTGAGAACTTCGAGTGAAGTAAAATGAAAAAAAAAATATATATATATCTAACATTCAATATGTACGATAAAAAAGAAAAGAATTTAAAACATCTTTTCATTCCAACTTTTATTATCTTCGACCAATGTTATCCTTCACACTTCTGTGATTCGTCTGCCTACGGCGATGACTTGTCTGCGCTTACGTCTTTTAGCCTCTAAGCTTGACTTCTCCACATCCTCTGATGAATTGGCTACTCTGGTGCCCCCTCGACGTAAATTCACTAGAACAACTCGACAATCAACTAAATCCTATCCATTCACTGTGGAGGTCCCCAGATGCCGGAGAGCTTTCTACTCCAATAGCTTCTTTCCTCGTTCTGCTGGCCTCTGGAACTCCCTCCCTGTCCCCTGTTTTCCCGACAGTACTGACATGCAGAAATTTAAAACTAATGTAAACAGACATCTTGCTGCGCAGATCCCGATTTAGGTTGACCTCCCTCCCCCCCAAACCGTCTCCCTTTTTTTCTTAGTAGCCCCTTACGTCTACAGTGGCGGCCTACCTTGTTTGGCACCCTAAACTATGTTAAAAAAAAAATGACTTGTCTGCGCTTACGTCTTTTAGCCTCTAAGCTTGACTTCTCCACATCAGCCGTTTGTTGGGAAGCATTCTTCAATCTTATTGTTACAGAGCGTGGATGACCGAACGTGTTCGTCCAATGCCGTTTTGTAGTCTTGTATCTTAAAGAGATGGATAATTCTGTTGTTGGCAGTGGTTTCCCAGATTCTTTTCAGAAAAAAATCGGGTACTCACAGAAGGGACCACATGAAGGTTGCCAACAGCTTTAAATAAAAGTGGTGCTATTGAACGAACCTGATTCAAACTTTTACGTAAAAACAAAGCAAAGCCGAAAAAATAATCACGATTATGACTCAACCAATAATCGTGTCAGGCGTCTTATTTTCAATGAATCTAATAATACTGCAACAATATCCCTGAATATGTGCCTAAAATTTAACTTGTATCAACTGTGGAGTTTTATTATCTCCCTTCCACGGTGGAAGATGAGACACAAGGTCAGGAAAGTAGTATTTGAAAAGCCAGGGCCCTAGAGGAAGAGCACACTGGCCGAACAAAAATTGCCTGGGCAATCCTGTCAGCATTCCCCGGTAGGGGCAGTTCAGACGATTAGCAATAAACTAATCCCTTCTCAAAGAGTGAGAAGGTAAAGCCTAGGAAGGTGGACCTCCTAGCTGCACAGGACTATACCTCAGACTGGCAGAGAACAAGGCCACGCCAGCTACAGCGTGTCCAAGACTTTGTCGGTCTAATTTTGGTATGAAGCAGCCACTCTGGAAGGTGGCTGGAAGAAGAGTTTTGGAGTTATTTTTTAAAAAAAAATATGCAATATTGCATAACGAGTTGAAACACGGTGTATAATGGTAAAAGTGAATTCGTACGGATCTGGATGATTCCGTTGTTGGCATTGGTTTCCCAGATTCTTTCTAGAAAAAAAATCGAGTACTTACAGAAGGGACCACATGAAGGTTGACAACAGCTCTAAGTTAAAGTGGTGCTATGGAACAAACTGGATTCGAACTTTGCACACCCAGGTTGTCAGTCCGTGTCATTAACCACTTAACCCCATCACCTTTTCCAACGCATATTTTCAAACTGCTACACACGCCACCAACATCTCGTTTCACGTCTATTCCTTTTTCGTTGTTTTTCTCAATCAATTTAAAATCTTTACTTTTTCTAACGACGTTCATAGATCCGAACGAAACAGTATACTTTCAAGACCTAGGAACATGTATTAGTATGAATTATCCCTGACCCATGAAGATTGCCAGGGGTCTATAGTCCATGGGTACACAGAAGACAAATATTGTCTGCAACTGTTGTCGGCTTCATCCATCCGATCAGCATTATGATCATCATATTTGGTTTAACGTCCGTTTTACATGCTGGCATATGTTGTGATCCAGTGTGTAATTGTAAACATGAGGGATCCACATCTAGTATTAAATCAGGACACCATCCTGTAACAAAAATGCATGTGCATGGACTTGATCCAAAATCTTATCAGGAAAACAACACAGGGTTTATGGTTCACAGTTTTATTAATGTTATATCTCCCTCCCCAAGATCTTGTAAAACCATATATATCAATCAGCCAGTATTACAGTCGCCCTCCTCCTCCATTCCAAACTGGCTTTTGGAAGAGAAGGAAATCGACATGGGTCGCAATTTACAAGCCTCAGACACTCACTGCAATTCCTTTAACTTTTGTGATGACGTCACTCACGAGATCCCCCCCCTCCCCTCTCCAAGTATACAACAGTATGTACATATCGTAGAAGTGATACAAAAGATGGTCTGCGGGCACAGCGATTTAGCAGTTTCGATGTACCCTATTTCGCTTGCTAAGCTTTGGTTCAATTCTGAGGATAGTGTCTAAAAGATTTGATTACGTCAAGACGTCACGGCCCAACCTTTTTAAACCCGTTATAAAATAGCAGTTGTAAGTCGTATGTGTTAGATAGCGTGTATTACCGAGCGTGTTCATCCGATAGTGTCACGTATTCTTGTATCTTAGAGGAGTCAGTGAGTCGTTTTTCAGGTAGAGGAAACTAGGATGTTAGATGTTGGTTGCGACCACCGTCTTCTTCATCCATCCGTGTGTGGTCGTAAACACGAGATGTCCACATCCATTATTAAATCAGTCTCCATCTTGAAAACATAACACACATGCGTGGACCGGCAATAAAATCTTATCAAGAAACCACAACACACATTTGACGGTTCACAGATTTATTGATGTTATATCAGCCAGCATTAAAGGACCCCCTCCCCCACAACTTAAACACTCATTGTTGGAAAAACAAGGCTGTCCGTTATCTCTTCAATCCTTGACAGAACATTACTCACAAGATATCATCTCCCCCTCTCCAATTATACAACCCTGTCTTATTTTAATCTAATTAAAATCTTTTTTTTTTTTTTTATAATACTAGAATTATGGGCTCAAATTCTAGTATATATTAAATTGTTTTTAATGCCAATACGTAGCTAAAGCAAAATAAATTGTTTTGGACTATTAAAATATTTTCCAACGCTATTGAGAATGTTTAACTATCTATTTATTTATTTTTTATCGCTTATGTTTAAATTCATGTTTTGAAACATGACGTAAAGCATAAATCTATGACGTCACGCCTAAGCTATAATTACTTTAAGATTATGTTTTAACCTTTAGTTATAAGAAAGTCCAAATAGCTCAGTTGGTAGAATGTCGGATTGAAGATTCCAATGTTTCGGGGGTTTTTTTGATCATGGCGTCCGCTTTATTTGTTGGGAATTTATTATTTACTATTAATGCAATATTTCTGATTTCTAAAAGTCGTTAAGATTTTTGGTATTTCAAAATGAGGCAAATTCTGCAATGTATTTATTACTTAAAAAAAAATTGTGACAGACGGACAAAATCTCTTTATATATAAGGAGATGTATTTTTCTTGAAGCATTATGTGTAATATTTATATAGAGGAATGATGGAAAACTATCACTATGCAAAGAATGGAAATATGTTGGTGTTCGTTTTTTAATGTTTTTCTTCTAATACTTTCTTTTTTTTTTTCACAGTTGTTGAGGAGAACAAAACTCTGCTCTTTGCGTACACAAAGGATTCGGCCTAGAATCTAAGTGAGGAGAAAGAGTACCCCGTTACAACTTTCCGTGATTTATAGAAAGTGTAAAAGAAGAAAAAAAAGTTACACCTTATAGGTTTCATGTTGGGCAGAAAAGAAATGAATTCTGATTGTTGTTCCAAACATTTTTATAAACTTTTTGTGGATTTTGATTAAAATCAACCAAGACACCATTTGCTCTCGTTTCTTTTTTTTTCTCCTTTTTTTTTCCTCCTTTTTCCCCCCTTTTTTCCTCCTTTTTCCCCCCTTTTTTCCTCCTTTTTTCTCTTTTTTTCTCCTTTTTTTTTTTCTTTTTCTTTCTGTATCATTGATAAAAATGTTTTCTTACTTAACTGTTTGTTAATTTGCAGAATCGTAGGTTTTTACCCCGACACTAACAGAAGCTAGACTTAGCAGTTGCATGCGAAGTCGGGGAAGGATTGCCGCAGAACACACAAACGAATGGTGCAGAAGCATCGTTACCACTTTCACTCCATTGATTTGCGTTTCTGCACCCAAGCCGTCTTTGCTTAGCACATGCAGAGAGAAAAATAGAATACAACGGATTGTGATACCGACTCCTCTTGTGACAAAGTATCCGGGGCTGATGGGGATCGGGTACGCTAGTTTGCATCTTGGTGATGATGCTAGGCCCTGCGTAGAGACGAAGTGGAGATATAAAACTAGTATATAATCGATGTGAAACCAGCTTATTCAAACAGGGGAAAAAGGCGTCAGATTGTCTGGCGAAGTCATGTTTGATGTCAACAACGATCATCGCCACACAAAGGACATGCTTGCCAGATGTTAATTTAGAGATAACGGGAATTCCATTTATTGTGGGGAGGCGCGGGGTGAGGCGCCCGTCCTCATATCATCCTCATATCATCCTCCCACCCCCTGAGAGAGGAAGAGACGCGGAGAGAAATATGGTAAAGAAAAGAAGGGTGTGACGATACACATCTCAATAAGAGAATATACTTTTTGACACACGATGATACAGAACCACGAGAGACAATGAATAGAATAATCGGACAATTCTCACCATCGTTTTCCTTAGATAGTTAATTTGTGACTAAGTAACCACTTGTAACGAATTCACACACACACACACACAGACAACGAGATAGCTTAGCGCAAACAGTCTTTTACGAACACGGTAGACATCAATCTAATGTAAAATCAATTCTTTTATTTTTATTAATAATTACTCTTCATACAAAAAGACCCCGACCGAGTTGTTGCATATTATTCTTTTCCCTTTGTTCTACTTTGAATAATCTTTCGCCCTCACAGAACCAACCGATTGCTGTTCACCCAGTAATCGCTCGCTGATATAAACAGTTTCAACGTGGGAGATGGACAAGACGACGAGATTGATGCAGTCATCGTCGTCATCCCGGCCTAGAGGAATTTCGATCGACATATTTTTTTTTATTGCCACTACGACGATCGGCTGAAGTGTGTTCACGGTCTGGCAAGATCTGTGCACATGTGGGGATCACACTCTTGGATTTTCACCAGAGCACTGTTAGCTGGGTTGCAATCCTATACAGCCTGCGGCCAGATTCATCCAACATGGTACCTCGTGGAATTTATGTCTCTCGACTGTCTTAGGCCATATCGTGCATTATACTTGGGAAGCCGTTATCATCCTCTCCTGATCATAGAGGAGCGATCCGCTTTTCAGCCAGTCGAAAGAGCCTTCCTTATCTATATATTCCTGGGGATAGTTCTTCCAGAAAATATTTTGCACGTTGTTGGTTGGCCTATTCTTCCAGTTTTCTGCAATGGAAAGTCTTGGTGTATTTCTGATGGCTCTTTTGGGCTATTTTCGTGGCAGGATTGTGTGGTATTTCTGTCTCATTTGTGAGACAGTCTTGTCCAAAATGTTTGGCCATTAATTTATGTATGAAAGCAGATGTCTTGAATAAGATGAATACGGCATAATCACGTTGACACACCGATTCCAGTTAGATCACCAAAGTTAAGCGACGTTTAGCCTGGTCAGTACTAAAATGGGTGACCATTTGGGAATATCGGGTGCTGTATGTGCTTTCCGCTTATCTCAGCAGTGTTTCCAGTCGTCATGAACTTCCCCCTTGCCACTGGAATCAGGCAGTGCTGACTCAGGAGAGGTGTAGTTGGTTATTACGCAACCCTTGCTTCACAATTACCTGCACAGCCACCGTTGCAGGAGGTATCCATTGTCTCTCGAAACTGAACGGAGGCCATGAATGAGTAAGACATGATTAAACATTTAGCAATGAAAAAATGATTAACATTTAGGGAATAATAAAAACAGCTACCCGAGAAGTGGCAAAACAATTTATTGCATAAAACCATTACATTTAATGTTACCACCCCCCTTCCCCCAAAAAAAACAAAAAACAAACAAACTATAATTTAGTAATTTGAATCGGACACATGAAATGCTGAAAAATCATCTTGTTATGTTGGATTTTTTAATATGGCTGATATAAATAGATCATGCAGAAAGGAAATAAGTTTGTATGTTCTAAAACCCAAATGTGACAGCAATATTTCATCTTAGGACACATCTAACTCTAATATAGGTAGACTAAACTCTCCGGGCCGAGACAGTTTGTCTACTATATATATATATATATATATATATATAAATGGGCTGAAATTCCATTTTCTATTAAATAGTTTTTAATGACAATACGTAGTTTGAGCCAAATAAATTGTTTTGTACTATTAAAAGGATTTCCAACACTATTGACATTCATTTATTTTTATGATCAATTATGTTTCAAAACATTAATTCAAACATGACGTAAATCATAAAGCTACGACGCCACATCAAAGCTATAATTATTTTGTTATGGTAATGTTTTAAGCTCTATTTATAAGAAAATCTAAATAGCTCAGTTGATAGAACAAGATTTGAAGGTTTCGATTTCTGGTCATGGTGTCCGATTTATTTGTTGGGAATTTATTATTTACTATTGATGCAATATTTTCAATTTCTAAAAGTTAAGATAGTCTGTCACAATTTTTTGTAACGAAATGACACACAGATAAACACACGAACACATACAGAGAAAATGCCCCTTATATTACGAGTGGCTGATTGTGTAGGGCATGAAAGATAGGGGAGAGGGGCACTACTGAGACAATTACAGACTAATACATTGACTTATCTCTCTCGTAAGATCTTGTTTGACATTTTGTCAGGGTCAATACTATTAAGAAAAGAATGACTCTTCTTCTGTAAAAATGATTGTCCTTGTCAGGTAAATATTCTTTGAATAAATAAAGTGAATATCTCTTTTCTATATTTGTTTATTAAAAATTGCAGCAATTTGATTCTTTTTAAAAGCCTGGTCAGTACTAAAATGGGTGACCATTTGGGAATACCAGTTGCTGTATGTGGCTGATTGTGTATTGTAAAAATAAGTGTCAGCTTAATATTCTTCAATTTTAATGCCGCAAAGACAAAGCTACTTTCTTTCAATAACTACAAGAAACCTCTTCAACCACCGATTGTTATGGCAAATAACACCCTGCCTGAGGATTCATCATTCAAACTCCTCCGCCTAACTTTCACAGATAAAATTAATTGGAACACATACATTGAAGACATTGCCAGGACTGCTGCAGAGAAGGTGGGCCCCATCTACCATGTCACACCTGACATTATCCTATATCTCTACAAAGCCACCATCCACCCATGCATGGAGTATTGTTGCCACATATGGGCTGGTGCATCATCCACTAGTCTCCCCATCTTAGACAAGGTCCAAAAAAGAGTCGCCAATTTAATAGGTCCCTCACTATCCACCAAGCTCCAGCCCCTATCCCACCGCCGCAATGTTGATTCCTTGTGCTTGTTTTACAAGTACTTCAATCGATTGTACTCTGATGAGCTTGCTGCTCTGGTGCCCCCCCCCCCCCCCCCTACGACGCAAATTCACCTAGACCAACCCGACAATCTTCCAAATCCCATCCGTTCACTGTGGAGGTCCCCAGATGCCGAAGAGCCTTCTACTCCAAAAGCTTCTTTTCTCGTGCTGCTGTACTCTGGAACTCCCTCCCCGCTCTCTGTTTTCCTGACGGTACTGGCATGCAGAAATTTAACATCTTGCTGCACAGCTCCAATGTAGGTTGACCCCCCCTCCCCCCTAAAAAAATACAGAACTCACCCTTTTTCTCAGTAACCCCTTACGTCTACAGTGGCGTACTGCCTTGTTTGGGTGAACTATGTTAAAATCAATCAAACGGATGTCACTTTTTGAAATGTATTTATTTAAAATTGTACTCTTTAGTTAATGGGATGACAATTTGATTTTGGAACAATTCATTTTAAAATGGGTAAAATCAGACATTTTTACTTTAGCGACAGCAGATTAATCACCATCTTTGCTAATCTAATTTAAAAAAATCTTTTTGGAAATTGAAACCAAAACCTTGAGATCTTCTGTCTGAGGTTCTACCAATTGACCTATTTGGACTTCCTTATGAATAGAGCTTAAAACATTACCGTAACAAAATAATTATAGCTTTAGCATGACGTCATAGATTTATGATTAATGTCATGTTTCAAAACATGAATTCAAACAAGCGATTCATTCATTTCGTATGAATCAGATGATTCTATTGTTGGTATTGGTTTCCCGATATATTTCTTGTTAGAATTCTTTTTAGAAAGAAATCGGATACTTATAGGGGGGGGGGGCACGTGAAGGTTTCCAACATCCTAAGTGAAAGTGTTATAAGCGATAATAAAAGATGAATAAGTAAACATTATTAATAGTGCTGGAAATAATTTTAATAGCCCAAAACAATTTACTTTAATTACGTACTGTATATGGCATACTCACGTTGATACACCGGTTGCCATTAGATGACTGAAGTTAAGCAATGTTAAGTGTGGCCAGTACCAGATGGGTAACCACTTCGAAATACTAGGTGCTGTATGTCATCTCCTGTAACCGTGATAAACATGCGGACTGGGGACTGCATGTGAATTTGTATTCCCTATAAACTTCCACTTTCCAGAATGCCCGACGGTTGGCGAATACCACAAAAAGTAAGTATGTAGTTCTTTCACAATTATATAACCCTTCCAGCCTAGCAAAATTTGAATTCTGAAATACATTATTTGACGTTCATTAAAAACTACACATCAACTATTTAGCATGTAAAATTGATCGCTTATCCTATTTTAGGGTGGCAAAGTAAAGGCGCTTATCTCAACTTATTTTTAGAGATTTTTTTTTTTTTCAACGGTTGGTTTTAAGAAAGATTTTTTTTCAGTTAAGAAACAATGGAACAACAAAAGGCAAAAGTTCATTATAGCTAACAACGAAAAAAGGGGTGAAAGTGAAAAAAAAAAAGTTCAACAAATAACTGTTACCAAAGGCAATAAAAAAATACCTTTCTACTTACCTGCATTTTTTAAAAGGGTATTTTAAAGTTTTTTTGTTCTGTTTTTATTTCAATATAATATTTCGTTCAAATCGTCTATAATTAGTTATATGGCGTTACCAGTTTTTGCGGAAATCACTGAAGTTTGATTGTTGACCTTTTTCAGCATTTTCTCCTTTCATTTAAGTAGACGATTTGAACAAAATGTTATATTGAAATAAAAACAAACTCTTTAAAATACAAAAAATAATGCTAGTAGGTAGAAAAGTAACTTCTATTGCTTTTGGTAACAGTTATTTTTTGAATATTTGTTTTTGTTTCACCTCTTTTTTTTTCGTTGTTAACTCTAATGCAATAAAAAAGTATCATGGAACTGAAACAATATTAATGACAACATAAAATATATCTAAAGAAACAACGAAAGAATATTGTTCTCGAATACATTGAATACTACGTGGAAATGTAGAAGTAGCAGCGGCAACAAACTGCGGTGAGCGATATTTTGAATCTGTGCTTCATTTCTAAGCTGAGCTCTGATTGGTGGGAGCATTTAACTTTGTTTCTGGTTTGCCTAATCAGGGCCCATCTCTCATGCGAGCCGAGTACCAGACCAGAGTTTATAAAACGGACCACCTACTACGATTCTCCCTCTGTCAGCCACGAGACAGCACAGCTATCTCACTCTTTCACGGCGCTCCGCCCCCCCCACTCTCTTTGGATGCCCCCCCCCCCCAGGCCATCTGGCCCTAGGTTTGACAAGAAAACCCAAGGATCCAACATGGCTACAGCCGCACATACGTAGACTTAACAATGTAACACACACACACACACACACACACACACACACACACACACACACACACACATGGACACAGCCTGGCTTTAACACCTGCATACATACGGACATTCTCATAAGATGACCTCCTAACCGTTCTCTACATACAGGATATTTATCATACTCATGTACCCTCTAACTTTTTGTCTAACTCATGGACGTATTCATTTACTAAGACTATTCACTTTCATTCCCTTTTATTTACACCACAACAAAGATGGGGACCAATAAAGTTGTTTTAAATGTTAGAATGAGACTTTGTCTTTCTAGTTTACAGAAATACCTTTCCCTTTTCTCGTCGCCGCCACATAAATACAATCAAATGTAACGTCGGGTTCCTAGTTTCCGTGTCCCCACAAATCATCATTTAAAATCAAAACAGTTTTTTTTTTTAAAGAATTAATAAAACTGTTTTGTTTATATTTTTATATAAATATTTAGAAATACGGAAAATCTTTGTGCAAATAAATTGTTGAAAAAACTCTTAAAAAATAAACTGAGATAAGTTATGTCCCTTACTTTGCCACCCTAAAGTAAAAAGGGTCTTAAAAAGTTGTATAAAACAATGCAAAAATAAAAAGGGTCGTGCAAAAGTTGAAATCTAAATCAACTTTTTTAAAAGTCAGTTGAAAAATGAGTATTGATTTACTCCTCTCCAGGAGTTAGGCACAAGGCCAGTTTTTATCTTACTCCCACAAGTAAGATGTGACCTAAGGTCGGGTCGGGAAAGTGGGGTTTAAAAATTGCCTGGGCAGCCCCGTCGGCATTCCCCGGTAGGGGCGCCTCAGGCAGTAAGCAATAAACTTACTCCTCCCCAAAGAGGGGAGGCAAAGCCTGGGAGGGGGGACCTCCTAGAACTGCACAGGACAGACCCATTGACCGGCGTAAGTCAAGCGCCGAAGGCCAAGACAATACCAGTCTATGGGGTGTAGTATCCATCGGAACAGATACTACATGAGTAAATATTTTCCGAATATGCAAAAAATATATTTACAAGCTGAGTCTAAGGGAGACAAGTCTAAAATGAATAAGTTATAGTTGTCTCCCTTATATTTACTTCGATCTTTTCGGACGAGGATTAAAATGTAATATCTGTTCGTTCGGTCAGTCAGAGTAGGGTCATTGTTGTCTAAATTTAGAGTTCCCCTTATATATATATATATATATATATATATATATATATATATATATATATATATATATATATATATATGAGAGAAAGAGAGAGAGACATAGATAAATATTTGGTAAGACTGCATAACACTGCCCGCCCCCTCCCCTCTGGCTGTGCGCATGCGCCAACAAACGGAAGCGCCAATAGAATTCCTCATCAGGAGTATATTTGTGAATATTTTCTGTTTTTACTGCATTAGTAAATAAAATCAACAATTTGTATCCAGTTAAAATTTAGGTCCGTGTTTTTTTATTCGTATCGATAGACTTTTAATTTTTGCGCTTCCGTTTGTTGGCGCATGCGCACAGCCATGGGGGCCAGTGTTATGCAGTTTTACCAAATATTTTTATAAATATTTTATATATTTTTCTTCTTTTTTCTGGAATTGTGTGTTATAGGCAGCATATTTTCATTTAGGCAAACGTTATTAAATAACAGTGTTTTTGCTTGATGAGATTTTTTTTGATTTTTTCAAAGTCCATTTAATTTGAAGCCCTTTGCAGAAAAACTAGAAATCCCACGAGCAATAATGTTAAATACGAACTAAGACTCAGGAACCTCCGCATCCTACGACGCATGAGGCAGTCAGAGTAAACCATCGTTTTCGTTCGGAAGCGAGATCCACAGCTTCTTCCCGTTGCGATCAAATCTCTCGAGTGTTTGCTTCCAGTTTATCTTTGATCTTCTTCCTCTTCTTTTTCCATCAGGGTTCCACTGAAGCATTTGGTTTGCAAATCTCTCTGGGGCCAATCTTAGGGCATGTCCGCGCCAGCCTAGACGTCGTTTGAAGATTATTGACGATACCACTTGTTGGTTGGTAGTTCGATCACTCTATTTGGTCCCTAGAATCTTTCTAAGACATTTGGAGTCAAACGCGTCTAATTTCTTCTTTTGTCTGATTTTGAGATGCCAAGTTTCGCTTCCATATAACAGTGTGGACAAAATGTTGCTGTTATAAAATCTTAATTTCGATCTGAGGGCGAATTTTGTTATTTTTCCAGATCTTGATTAAATGCTGTTGAGGCTTTTCCTATCCTGCACTGCTGCATTTATTATGTTGAAATAAAGTTATATAGTTACTTATAGCAGACCTCTGTTTATATAAAGTTAGGTATGTTTATATGTTTATATATATAAATGGAGAGGATTCACGCGTAAACACATTAACCAAACATAAATCTGATAGACGTAAGAGTGAGTAATGTGAGCTATCTTTAGTTTTATGTAAAGGAGACAAAGAGGGGTGGAAACGCTTCGTGAAAATTCAGTTACCTCGGATTTTTGTGAAATTTTAACAAATGGGTATTAGACATCAATTAAAATATATTTCCAACATTTCAGTCTCTTTTGAGTATTTTACAAGAGGCATAATATGGGCACAACCTCCTATTTGAAAGTTCAGATATTTCAGATTTGCATTAAATTTGATCCATAGTATTTAGACAACAATTAAGCAAGATTCCCTGAATTTCAATTTCTTCTTAAAACGCCTTAAGCTTTAAATTTTAGAAATTTTCTAGAATCAAAATCATTTAATGGATTTTGATCAAAATTGGAATAAGGATTATAGACATAAGGTTTAGTAACATTATATTTTGATTTTAATTTTCGTAAGTGGACATAAAGTGGTGCAAAGCTGTTCTGAGAATTTAGTTTACCCGTCCTGGGACGGGTATTTTTCTACTCTCTCTCTATATATATATTTATATATATCTATCTATATCTATATCCATATCTATCTATCTATCTATCTATCTATCTATCTATCTATCTATCTATCTATCTATCTATCTATCTATCTATCTATATATCTATATCTATATCTATATCTATATATATATCTATATCTATATCTATATATATCTATATATCTATATATATATCTATATATATATATATATATATATATATAAATCTCTATATATATCTCTCTCTATATATATCTCTCTATATATCTATCTATATATATATATCTCTCTCTATATATATCTATATATATATATCTCTCTCTATATATATATCTATATATCTATATATATTTATATATATATCTATATATCTCTCTATATATATATCTATATATATATATATCTATATATATCTATATATCTATCTATATGTATCTATCTATATATCTATATCTATCTATATATCTCTATACATATATATCTATATATATATCTATATATCTATATATATATCTATATCTATATATATCTATATATATATCTATATCTGTATATATCTATATCTATATATATATATCTATATCTATATATCTATCTATATATATCTATATATCTATATATATATATTCGCATGATAGCGTAGGGGTTAGAAGCGCCGAGCGTGAGCTCGACGGTCGAGTTTCAGTCCCGGCTTGAGGCACTAACTGGTCTAGCCGCACTGATGAGCTGTGAAACAGCGAAACAGTCTGTATGTGGATGACTATATATATATATAGAGAGAGATATATATTTTATATAAAGTAGACTTGAGTAGAAAATAAAAATAACGCATCGAAACACATCACTTCATTCGCCTATAGCTTTGAACCGTGTTTCCAGAAACTTTAACTTATTTTCAAAACCAAAAACATTATTATTAGTCCCGCCTGTAAGTCTCTCCAAACTAAGTAAACCAAAGAGAGGGTAGCAAATTATAGTCCCACTAATAATTAAGCCCCCCCCCTACAAAACTTAAATCACCGCAGAGCACAGTCGACCTATTATTTCACAAAGAAAAAAACACTGGTTTAAGAATTCGCAAACCAGCCAATCATCGATCACTAAACAACATTCATAATACTGCGGAACGCTTTGATATGTTCATATCTTTGACTTAATTTAATAAAATATACATCATCCGTAAGTACTTACATATTCTTTCAAACCTCATTTATGCAAGTAAAAAAAATTATTCCACTTAAGTTGTGAATTAAAAAAAAACAGTTTTTGGATGTTGACAGCAACCAGTCAAAAGTCTCCCACTCTCATACCCTTGATGATTAAAAGGGAGGTAAGAGGGATGCGCTTCAACTTACAAGCAGGTAGCGACATCCCTCTTCCTACACACCTCGCACCCGTAATGATTACAACGTAAGTAGGAAGGAACAAACTAATATTTTTCTAATTAAGTATATGTATATGTCTATATATTTTTCTGTACAAGATTCATTCCTAATCTAATTGACCGATCATTACGAATTTGTGAACACAACTGGGTCCAAATGTGGGCTCTATTTAGTTTAGTTTACTTTTATCCGAAGGGGAAAATGGAGAGAAAATCTTTCATGAACATTCAGATACCTCCGATAATTTTTGAAATTTTGACAATGCATTACTTAATAAATACATCAATTCATAATTACATCACTTCGTGAATACATCGCTTCATAAATACATCACTTCATGAATACATCACTTTATAAATATATCACTTCATAAATATATCACTTCATAAATACATCACTTCATAAATATATCACTTCATAAATATATCACTGCATAAATACATTACTTCATAAATACATCACTTCATAAATACATCACTTCATAAATACATCACTACATAAATACATTACTTCATAAATACATCACTTCATAAATATATCACTTCATAAATATATCACTTCATAAATACATCACTTCATAAATACATCACTTTATAAATATATCACTTTATAAATATATCACTTCATAAATATATCACTTCATAAATATATCACTTCATAAATCATCACTTCATAAATACATTACTTCATAAATATATCACTTCATAAATACATTACTTTATAAATATATCACTTTATAAATATATCACTTCATAAATACATCACTTCATACATACATTACTTCATAAATACATGACTTTATAAATATATCACTTCATAACTGCATCACTTTATAAATATATCACTTCATAAATACATCACTTCATACATACATCACTTCATAAATACATGACTTTATAAATATATCACTTCATAAATACATCACTTCATAAATATATCACTTCATAAATTTATCATTTCATAAATACATCACTTCATAAATATATCACTTCATAAATACATCACTAAATAAATATATCACTTCATAAATATATCACTTCATAAATATATCACTTCATAAATACATCACTTCATAAATATATCACTTCATAAATATATCACTGCATAAATACATTACTTCATAAATACATCACTTCATAAATACATCACTTCATAAATACATCACTACATAAATACATTACTTCATAAATACATCACTTCATAAATATATCACTTCAAAAATACATCACTTCATAAATACATCACTTCATAAATACATCACTTCATAAATACATCACTTCATTAATATATCACTTCATAAATACATCACTTCATAAATATATCACTTCAAAAATACATCACTTCATAAATACATCACTTCATAAATACATCACTTCATAAATACATCACTTCATAAATACATTACTTTATAAATACATCACTTCATAAATATATCACTTCATAAATACATCACTTTATTAATACATCACTTCATAAATACATCACTTCATAAATATATCACTTCATAAATATATCACTTCATAAATACATCACTTCATAAATACATCACTTCATAAATACATTCCAAATTTCAGTTTCATTGATATATATGAACACAACCTCCTATTCGAACATTCAAATATCTAAAATTTGCATTAATTTTTATCGATAGTCATTAGACAAAAATTAAGCAAGATTCCCTGAATTTTAATTTCTTCTGAAGACCCCTTAGGCTTGAGCTTCACATTTTAAACATTTTCCAGAATCACATTCATCGAACAAAATAAAATACGGTCAATTAAAAAGGAAACACTTTAACACTCCGGCAATTGGTATTATTGTATATAAGGCTTCTTAAATTTTTTAGGCTTCAACACATTTTAACTAAACAATTAACTTGCCTCTTCACGAGGGCAGACACTACAAATCCTTAAACACTGTCGCAATTGCTATTATTGTATATAAGGCTTCTTTAATTTTTCTTGTACGATCTCTCAGATTTAAACTATCAAATTTACTTGCCTCCCCACAAGGGCAGACAAAAAAATACGGTCAATGAATGAAAAATCCTTCAACACTGTGGTAATTTCTATTATCGTATATACGACTTCTTAAATCTTTCTTTATACGATTTCTCAATTTAGAACTATCCAATTTACTTGGCTCCCCACGAGGGCAGAGTTAGACACTACGTAAGATCTTGATGTGGCGGAAATCCACCAACGTTTATTATATTTTTTAAAGAAACAACATAAATAAAAATTGGCGCAGTCTAGAACGGAGACAATTGATAACAGATCGAACAAATATCCCAGCCCGACAGAAGTACTCCTTTCCATAAGTGGTCAGTGAAGGAGATATCCTTCTACACTGTGGCAATTTCTATTTTTGTTCCACTCAGAGGTAATCCTTTTCGTAGGTACATAGATTTTTCACAATTCAAAACCAACATTTTTTCTTAACATTAAAACTATCTGATGTGACCTATTTGCGTTCTGTCGGCTGTTTACAAATTTTCATTGATTCTTTTTCTCCCGGGTAACGCCGGGCGACGGGTCCTGCTAGTATATAATATAATAGTAATACATTATTATTACATTATATACTAGTGTTATATTATGAGGGGCCCCGTATGCCTAAAAGTGTGTAGGTCCACTAGTTTTTTTTATTATGGGAGGGGGTGAACTTAGTTCGAGTTCGGTGCAGATCGAAAGGACATCCATTTTGGGACAAATACATTTGTCATCGAGATGACTAAATCCCGAGAAGTCATAACAACTGGTGAAACCTGGCCAACTTCAAATGTGGAGTTTAAAAAAGGTCAGCCCAGCTCTGGTGATGATCTGTATGACAGGACAAAGGACTATGACGTCACTCCTTCTTTCGTGAGAAACTAAGGTTTAAAAATGAGTTACTAGTTTGGGAGCAAGCCAAACGGTTGACCTATCTGAAGTGCCCAGGAAGTGGGAGCAGGGAATTGAAAATGTAATCGCTCGTCGTAATGGCTGGATCTCTTGGAGATCCAGCAGTAATTCCTGTGCATCGTCGCATTTCCCCAGCGAGAAGAATGAAGGAGTGAATCGCAGAACGAATGGAAACAAGACCCTTCCACAACGAAGCGGAATAAAAGGTTGAATCTCTCTGAGGAAAATTGTCTCCGCGTTTGTCTTCTGCCTGTCATAAAGTTTGTATCCACAGATACCGATCACAGCCAAAGAGACACAACGAAACCGACGGCACCAACGGCGATCACGACCAGACCACGAAAGAAACGTAAGGTAACATTTTTGGACATAACATTTTGGGGTCCTAATCTGTAAAACTGAAAGAACTAAAAAACAGGAAGGAAAAGTGCACCATGCTTTATTTGATATGCTTAACGAACAATGTTTAAAGTGGTTAATGTTTGATGTAAAATGGTTAATGAACAATGTTTAATGAGAAAAGAATTTAAAAGAGAACTATGTTTAAAAAGAAAAAGTAATGTGTAATAGGTTGACAGTTTGAAGGCTTAAAATTCACCCTAAGGAAATGTGTATTAAAAGTGCCTGTTAAGAATGTCGCATAGAAGTGCCTTACGGAAAGAGTTAAAAAAAAGATTGAAAATTAAATCTTCTCATAAACTTCCGTATTGTTTTCGGTTACGAGAAAATTTAATTCACAAGCGTTATGTAACAAATGCCTTTTTGGGACCGTAACCAGTTGTTTAAGTAGTTTAAGAGAACTGCTGCGGTCCAGGCAGGAGTGGTGGTTATGCAACAAATCCCCCCTTTGTTGCCACACCCCTTTTAATGGGCTATGCAACACTAGCAGGGCCCATCCAATTCCAATTTGTTTTAAAAAACATTTTAGTTCAAACAGTTGTTTCTGCCTTATTTTAAAACATACATTTTCTTCAAATTCAAATTATTTTCTAAAAGGCTTCATCATTGAATTATTTACCATCACAATTAAACACAAAAACATACAAACACAACAGCTAACATTCAAAATTGTTATTTAACTTATTTGTTTATTTCTTTTACTTTTTTTACAGGCCAATGGGAATTCGTTTTAATTATATCTTTCCGCAGGTAAACACCAAAATTAGTTTTACAAAACACTCGAAAAAGTTGATCTTTTTTCTTTCGAAATGTCCGCCATTAATTCTATTAATAAAAAATCATATATACAAAAAATATATATGCAAAAATTATACATACAAAAAATATATATACAAAAAATATATATACAAAAACTCATACATACAAAAAGTATATATACAAAAATATATATACAAAAATATACATACAAAAAAAATATATACAAACAAAATACATACAAAAAATATATATATAAAAAATATATACAAAAAATATACATACATACAAAAAATATATATATATAAAATATATATATACAAAAATATATATACAAAAATATACATACAAAAAATATATGTACAAAAAGTATATATACAAAAAATATATATACAAAAAATATACATACAAAAAAAATATATATAAAAAATATATATACAAAAAATATACATACAAAAAATATATATACAAAAAATATATATACAAAAAATATATATATAAAAAATATACATACAAAAAATATATATACAAAAAATATATATAAAAATATATATACAAAAAATAAAAAGTATATTAGGAACACATATCTTTTTCTTTACTAAATTATAATTATATAATATTTTGAGCTCTGATGATATATTCACTATTGAGCTTTTACCCCAAATTTTGTTTGGAATTAAAAGAATTAATATATATATATATATATATATATATATATATATATATATATATATATATATATATATATATATATATATGGTAAACAACTGATGATCCCTTAAAATAGTGTTAGAAACTAACTAATATAATAACTGTAAAAAATAAATTGACTTACATGAGTGATTTTCCACTGGAAGACTTGAGACTATAAGTTTTTTTTTTTAATGTTTTTTTATATATATATTTTTTTTTATATAGTTTTTATGGTTGAGAAATTTCCGAGACTATATATATATATATATATATATATATGAGAGAGAGAGAGAGAAAGAGAGAGAGAGAGAGAGAGAGAGAGAGAGAGAGAGAGAGAGAGAGAGAGAGAGAGAGAGAGTACAACAATACTTTAAAGACATAAATAATATTTTTAACTAGTAGACTATCAGGATAAAAACAAAGCTCAATATAGTGTATAGAGCAATAATATTAATTGAATGATATAATAAAATGAGAAATTAATCAGATTGTATTACAGTTAAAAAAACAACGAGTCCTACTGCGTCCTTAACTCATGCGTTTTCAAAGAAAATCTTCTCCTCAGAGGACCATTACCGCAATGACATTACTGCAGGTAATAAAATTAAGCTTTGAAAATATATAAGTATATATAAAAATACATAAAACTAAATAAAACATCAAATATATTGGCTAAAACTACACTTTTTTGTTAAACATATACAGTTCATTCAAGTCATAAAGTTTAAAACAATTTCAAGAAAGATGTTAAAGAAATCGACTAAAAATATTCCAAGCGGTGAATTGTCCCAAAATGAAAAAGTTATCCAGGCGGGAAATTTGATTGCTATCGATGCAGTAGATGACAGTGAAAAGTGTATTTAGGGTGTATGCAAATTAATAAAACGATAGAAAAAACAAAATCATATAAAAAGTTCAGAAGACTCACTCGGTGTTGAATATTATAATGTCCAATTAAGGGTTCTTATGAGCTGATAGGAGTTGTGCAAACCATAACTTCCTGGTCTGACGTATATATAGACAAAATGTGATGGAGTAGAAATATGCAGTAAGATCCGATCAAAAAAACAAAACAATTGTTAAAGATAGGGACTGGAAAATGAAAAATAAAATATTTAAAGTTCGGCTTATATATATATATATATATATATATATATATATATATATATATATATATATATATATATATATATATATATATATATATATATATATATATATATACGTGTGTGTATATGGGTTAATTTGAAAATCTTATTTATAAATAATTATTCAATGCTTTCGCTAAGTAAGTTAACAACAAGCCGTGATTTATAGCGTAATGCGATACTCGAAGCACTGCCTATTGCGTTCCGTTAAGGGCTTGCTAGATGGCGGCTGAATTTGCCATTTAGACGTTCATTTACTTTCCTATTTCCTAGACAATGCGTGGTGGGCACATCCGACTACTAAGTCAAATATGACTTTCGTATTGGGGTTCGTGCCGTGTGCCCGGTAGGGATTGTCTCCTCCCATACTAATGATTGCAGGTTTGGTATGAAACACATGTGTATATGAGTTAATTTGAAAATATTATTCATAAATAAATTTATATATGTATTACATTTTTTATTTCTTTATTTTGCCGAATGCCTATATTATTTTTGTTTTGTCTTTCGCGACCCAGTAAGAAAAAGTAGTCTTTTGTCGACCAAGCTGCTCTTCAGAGAACAATTATTTTACAATAAAAAACAGACATGTTATTCCAAAACCAAATAGGAAGAAAGATGACCAAGAAAGATTAGAATAACGGCAAGCACCCCCCCATATATATATATATATATATATATATATATATATATATATATATATATATATATATATATATATATATATATATATATTAATCCAGGTAAAGTAAAAATCCACAGGATAAAAATCCAAAGAATTTCAAAGAGTGCTCAATATCGAATAGAGCTTTGATATATATGATTATTTGTATTTATACAGATATGTACAAAATCTGTGTTGCAAGTTTTGTACATGTCTGTATAAATAAAAATAATCACATATATTATATGTATTATATATTTAAATTAAATTATCCACAATAATAAATAAAAATATAAATATATGTGTCGCTCCCTATCTGGGGGCATCACATTGGTGAAGGGAAATTTATTTCACAACTAGTATTAAGGAAACATGCTCTTTTGTATAAATAATTGAATTTGTTCAAAAGTATCACAAACAAAATAAACAAATAAATGACATATATATATATATATATATATATATATATATATATATATATATATATATATATATATATTATATTTAAAAAAATATTATTATTACCTACAGACACCGGTGTTTCATGCTTATGCAATTATCAGTGTATAGTAGCGCAAATAAAATAAACAAATAAATGATCTCTCTCTCTCTCTCTCGCTCTCTCTCTCTCTCTCTCTCTCTCTCTCTCTCTCTCTCTCTCTATATATATATATATATATATATATACATAGATATATAGATATCATTTATTTGTTTATTTTGTTTGCGATATTATACAGTGATATATAGATAGATAGATGTCATTTATTTACAATGATATATATATATATATATATATATATATATATATATATATATATATATATATATATATATATAGCATAGATTTATGTAAACACCTTTACACGATCAATTTATGTTTCAACAAACAATAGAATTGTGTACGATCGTTTCAGAGACCATGTATTTTTTATTATTCCTATCTGATCTCATCGTTAGCATAGGGTATAGACACCAACTTTAAGGTATATAGACAGCATCAATTGAATAACATACCAACGCCTCATGTACACAAACGAGTTGATGTATGTATTCCTCAAATTATAGCAGACTAGGTTGAAACATTGTTTAGGGATGTATATAGGGGTTCCAAGTTAAAGAAAACAGATGTTATATTACATGTAGGGAGAATCACGCTGGAGGAAACAATAAAACATTTATCAAATCATACAAAGTGTTAAAGTTATTAAAAGGAAAGATAATCTGCATGTATGATCTTACGATGAGGGAGAGGTTCTAATGGCCATGAAGTTTATTATCAGTAGTAGAGCTATTGGTAAAAAAGAGTTAAAGTAAGCAGCCCAGTCAAAAACCATTCCATCTTCTGGTAGAAAAGAAAATCAAGGTACTACTCCAGATGAAGCGCCTAATTTCCGTGACTGCTCGGCGGTAACTATCGGGCAGGTTGCGGAAGCGCCCGAGAGTTGCCGAGACAAAAACGAGGCTGGAGCAGAGCTGACCAATCAGGTTGCTGCCAATCATCTGCGCTCAGCACAACAAGACAAGCGGTAGGAAAACCTTTCGAACCGGCCGCAAACGTATCCGTACACTCTGACTCTCGACGAGAAAATATACAAAAAAAACTTGCCTAAATATCCTAAGAAAAATAACATACTTCTTTGTTTTAAAAAAGACAAAAAAAGGTTGCCTGAATATTGTAAAAGAAATAGCATTTACTTTGATTTATGTAAAAAAAAAAGACAAAAAAATTAAAATGGTTCATTTGGCCCACGAAAACAATTAAAAAAAAAAAGTTTATTTATAGTTCTTCAGCTATGGTTTGTTCATTTTTTTTTTTCATTTTTTTCAAATATATGTATTTTTTCTTTTGTATTCTTCGTCTTATACTGTCGTCTGCCACGCTTCCATTTTTACGACTTTCAGTTTTGCTTCAGCCTCGTTTTCGTCTCGGCAGCTCTCGGGCGCTTCCGCGACCTGCCCGATCGTTGCCGCCAAGCAGTCACGGAAATTAGGCGCTTCGTCTGGAGTAGTACCAACTCAAAAGATTACTTAAAGGACAAATTACCCATAGAAATACTTTTTATTGTATCGCGAAGTTGAAAACTTGCAATCAAGAGTTAAAGTTATAATTTTAATGAGCTTTTGGAAATTAAGTTTAGGCGTCCAATATAGATTGTATAATTATGGAGGAAGGATCAGTGATAGAGCTTCCAAAGAAAACATTAGTCAATGACAATAGTGATAAATTAAGTAGCAAGACAGACAAGACAGTTGATATATTGTTCATGCTGGCAGCCAGTTTAACTATAACAGGACAAAGAATTTAACTAGGGAATAATTATTCCGTCGTATATATTATTCATACTGATGACAAAAGTTAGGCTTTTGGGTTAAGGCGATTTTGGAGGCGTTTTCTCTACTGAAACTGCAGCCAGGGCAACTGCCCCTCCCTGAGCCACTTTGGTATAATGTTCCGAAAAATAGATTATAGGTTATTTCGGTCACCACTAAGTGGTAGATAATAAGTGGGTAGATCTCCTGGTAAATATAACACACCACTCAATAAGTTCCGGGCTTGACATATCAGTGGCGCCATTAATAAAGAAAATCCATATGATTTTTATAAAGTACTAACCTTTAAATTGCACGTGTGAATATTTCAGCCCAACCAAATTATTAGTTTACAAATTACAGTTTTGTAAGTGAAGCTGTTGGAAATTTTCAAAACAATGGAAAAATCTGAATCTCGTGTGTTGATAAATCATTGCTTTCTGATGGGAAAAATACTGGTCAAGCAAAGCAATGGATTCGTAACTGTTATTCGGACTCTGCTCCGCCGGAAACAGTGGTTAAGAGGTTGTATGCTGACTTTAAACGTAGCCGTACAGACACAAATGATGCTGAACGCTCAGGTCGCCCAAAGTCGACAGTTGCCCCTGAAAACATAACAAAATGTTCACAAACTAGTTTTGTCCAATCATAAATTAAAGTTGTGTGAGATAGCAGAGGATTTGAAGATGTAACAATTTTGCTGGGACATATTTCAATGAGAAAGCTGTGTTCAAAGTGGGTGCTGCGTTTGCTCACATCGATCAAAAACAAAGCGTCGACGCTTCAGAGCGTTGTTTACAATTATTTCAATTCAACAAAAAGGAGTTTTTGCGCTAATATGTGACAATGATTGAAACATAGATCCACCTCAGAGTCAAATCAGTAGTCAGCTGAGTGGACAGCAGCAGGTGAAAGTCGTCCAAAGCAACGAAAGACTCAAACATCAGCAGGCAAGGTTTTGGCCTCCGAATTATTTTGGGATGTGCAACGTATTTTGTTCATCGATTACATTAAGAAAGGAAGAACCATCAATAGTGAATGTTAAATAGCATTATTGGTTCATTTAAAGGAAGGAAATGGCCTAAAAATAGTCACAAAAGAAGAAGAAAAAGTAATCTTTCACCAAGACAATGCACCGTGTCACAAGTCGATGGCAAAACTACATCAATTGCACTTCGAATTATTTTGCACCCACCCTATTCTCCAAATCTGGCCCCAACGACTAGTTGCTGTTCGCAGACCCCAAAAGAATGTTGCAGAGAAAGAAATTTAGCTCCAATGAAAAAAAATGATATCGGAAACTAAAGCGTATTTTGTAGGGCAAAGATAAATCGTTCTACTACAAAAGTATCGAATTGTTAGAGAAGCGTTGGAATGAGTCTTCTTATTCAAGGGTGATACATAATGTTGATGAATAACACCGAAGTTTGCTTCAAAGTTGTTGTTTTATTAGTTAGGCCCGGGACTTATTGAGCGATGTGTTAATTTAGTTAGTTGAGGAAATGGGGATCGCTGAGAGGTTGGCCGAGGTGAACTTAATAATCACGAGTTGAAAATCGCTTGCGCCGTGGGAATGAAGTACAGACAGATATGATGTCACATGGCTAAAAAGGAGAGGGTAATAGAAAAGCCAGTCAGTTGGGAAGCACACGAGGCGTTCGGAGTGTAAATGAAATAGGCTGACAAGAATCATTTATTAATCATTTTGATCTCTTTCTTTGCCTCCCTCCCTCCACTCGTCGATGATTTGGAACGAAGATCACATTGAATAAATGACCTCTGTCTTCTGTCAGTCTGGGAGGATCATGTAGAAGTACATGCAACAAAAACGCCCAGCAACACAAGGTTGAGAATGCAACATCAGTATAAATATCCGATTTTCATAAATAAATACCCGTAAAGATTATTATTATTAGACTGGGTAAGTGTTGAGGAGAGATGGATAAATAACTATTGCTTATTTGGAACATCCGTATCTATAAAAAATATAATTTTCATCAGCAGAGAACTGCAAGCAATCAAAATAAGACGGTCTTCTTGAAAGATTCGTGTTCCAACCGATCGCCGTTCTGATGAATGTAGCGATAGGCCCCGCCTCAGTCTGACCCTAACCCTAACTTAAATCGGCCCCACTACCACGCACAACTTCCTAAATAACCTTGGTCTACACCGGCGACTATAGAGAATTGCCTTGGCTTTACAAGCGCCTCTCCATTGCCACTATTCGTTTAAACGCCCTGAGCCTGCTCTCGGCCTGCCAAGTCAGCAGGACATCCGATGAAACTTCCTGATACTTGTATAATAAAAAATCCATATGATTTTTATAAAGTACTAACCTTCAAATGGCACGTGTGAAAAATTCAGCCCAACCAAATTATTATTTTACAAATTACAGTTTTGTAAGTGAAGCTGTTATCCGATTTTCATAAATAAATACCCGTAAACATTATTATTAGACTGGGTTAGTGTTCAGCAGAGATGGATAAATAATTATTGCTTATTTTGGGGCATCCGTATCAGCAGAGAACTGCAAGCAATCAAAATATTTCGGTTTTCTCAACAGGTTTGTGTTCCAACCGATCGCCGTTTCGACGAGTGGAGCGATAGGCCCCGTCTATGTCTAACCCTAATCGGCCCCGCTACCACGCACGACTTCCTTAACAACCTTGGTCTATTAATGACGCACCACACCGATGACTACTAAGAATTGCCTTGGCTTTACAAGCGCCTCTCCATTGCCACTATTCGTTGAAACGCCTCGAGTCTTCTCTCGGCCTGCAAAGTCAGCAGGACATCCGATGAAACTACCTGATACTTGCATATTGGTTTCGAAAAAGAACATTTTATTAATTAATTATTATTCGCCATGAATCAATCGAACAATGCAACATTATTAGACGGTAATTTTTATATATAAAAAAAACGATAATTAATTCAATAATAATAGTTACATTTTTTTCATAAATAAATGATTGCATTATTATAAGACTTGGCATGTGTTCAGAAGAGATGGAGAAAAAATTATAAGTTATGCTTTTCTCATGTTCCTAAATATATGCTTGTATGTTTAGGGCAAGAGTTATCTCATATTATGGAGAAATTGCTAAAACAGTTTAGACGCCCTTGGCGAAAAAGATTGGATCCCCAAATTTCATGAACACGAATTTTTGTTTATGAATTCTCACACCACACGTGGTCGAGAATTAAGACCATAGTTCTTTCTCATTTACTGGCTGGATGTGCTACAGGCAACATTGGCTTTAGGGTACTTCCCTTAACAGAAAAGACGCCACGAGAAAAATGTAAGTGTTCACATTATCTTTTCTACATGAATAACTTGTGCATTTTTATGGTATGGGAACAATGTATTATGTATGTTTAATATCAGGTTGTACTAGTCTCCTTTTTACTGCCTTTATAGATTATCGTAGACAAGCTACAAATAAATGAAATGTCTTTGTCCAACAGCGACTTTTGCCGTCTTTTTACTTTCTATTTGTTTTTGTTTTTTGTCAATTTTCTTTTCTTTTTGTTTTTGTTTTGCTGGGAATGGGGCATCGTACCGGATGCCAGAGATTCCCCTTCTATTTCAAAGACTCCAACCTAGAGATTAAAAAAAAGATTCTAACCGTCCCTTTCAGCGTGATTTTTTATATATCTCTTGCGCTTGGTTCACTGGGTATATTCGCCAGGTAGACTTTGAAATTCTTTTTCATGAACCCGGTTGCTCCTATAATTATTGAAATGTTAGAGATCTTCCTAAGATACACATTTCTTTTCATGTCATACACAAGACCTTGGTATTTCGTTATCTTCTCCTGCTCAGCTCGGTTTAAGCCAGCATCATTAGGGACACTGACTCCAACTAGTGTTGCTACTTTCTCCCTCTTGTCCCATATCTCTATGTAAAGGTTAACAGCTCCGTTTTCTAGGTATGTAGTTGTAGGGATTGCATAGTCATAGAGGATGGTGCATGGCTTATTTCCAACAGTTCTTTCTAGTATATGTTCCCAGAACTTGCTGCTACACTGGATATTCAATTAAAAAAAAAAGATGGTTAAGTGAATATATTTACATACTCCATTGTGTAACATTGTATAACAGCCCCCCAGCAGAACCTATCAACTGGATGTCAGGTAGCACACACTCTTTACTTCTGTGTGGCAGAACCTAAACTTGCTGTACTTACTGAGACCAGTCACCTTTTTAAAAGTACTGGGAAATTAGTGTCTATACGTGTGCGTAACCAAAGTAACACACAGCGATTACTAGTAACACCCAACGTGCTCAGAGAATTAATTAACCTCCACGTGTTTCTAATCTTGATAAACTAAAATATGAAAAATTCTAATTTATAGTGGTGACCCCCAACGTGATAAGAATATGAAAAATTCTTATTTTATAGTGGTGACCCCCAACGTGATTAGAATATGAAAAATTCTAATTTATAGTGGTGACACCCAACGTGATTAGAATATGAAAAATTCTAATTTTATAGTGGTGACCCCCAACGTGATTAGAATATGAAAAATTCTAATTTCATAGTGGTGACCCCCAACGTGATTAGAATATGAAAAATTCTAATTTCATAGTGGTGACCCCCAACGTGATTATTATTTTACTCACTAGGAGTCTTCAAACGCGTTCCTATTTATTTGCCGCCTCCCCCTCCAGGTCAGAGTTAGACATCAGGTCGGTTTTTAGTCTGGGGAACATCCAGCTCCCCGTATATGATTCGAATCTGTGCATCAGAAGAAGGACCGCCTAACATGGCTGTCGTCGTGGACCACCTGACTAACGACGCTACAGATCTACTGGTAGTTTAAGTTCTCTTGGATACTGAGTTCTACTATAGAATAATAAAAAAAGGGACACAATGTGGGTGATTAAGTCCATCTGTGGCCAAAAAAGAGTAATAGATGCTGGTATGTATGTCGCAGGTTCTGGAAGTTTGTGAATGGTCATTTAGCGTCGTGCCAAAATCGAGAACAAACGGTACAAAAAAGAAAAGATTCCGGTCAACGGTTCTGTTGACATTTCGAAGCAGACGAACGAACAGAAAGGGCAAAGAGACATCGTTTTTTGTTGTTGAATTCTTCTCCTAGGCGGTTCTTTAGAGAACGTTTGTTTGTCTGGCGTCGTTTCCAGACAGCCTCTCCGAGAGAAGACGACATCAAAGGCGAATCACCGAAGAGGGAGTTGGCGAAATGACCAGTAGCCGCCTTTAATGTATTATTTAACACACACACATGCAGAGAGAGAGAGAGAGAGAGAGAGAGAGAGAGAGAGAGAGAGAGAGAGAGAGAGAGAGAGAGAGAGAGAGAGATAGATAGATAGAGAGAGAGAGACACACACACATCTATTACTTAAGGAGATTTTATATCTATTTGTCTGAAGTTGAAACTAAACTATTACTTCTATTAATGTACTATTGTACTTTTATTACTAATGGAGATTT
>OY744518.1:79503636-79523636 GCA_963556195.1 Sepiola atlantica
TCTTTCGTCACATTGGACAGTTTTCATCTACTGCTGTCCACTTAACTAATTGTCGATTTGACTAAGGAGTAAAATGGTGGATTTATATTTCATCCATTTTCACAGATTGATGCAAAAACTAAATTTTGTTTCGTTAAAACGATTGCAAACGACGCTCTAGATCAGGGGCGGGCAACCTTTTCAGAGTGAGGGCCAGATGAGACTTTTGGAAGGAGATCGCGGGCCGGGGTGTAAAACGAAATCTCAGAATTACTATATTTTGGTTACATGAATAAATTGTACAAAAATTGCATTGAACACTCTACAAATCTGATATTTTTTCTCAGGAGACTTCTGTATGTTATGTTATAAAAGGCGCCGACGAAGAGCCATTTTGGAATCATAAAAAATAATGACGGTGGAAGTAGCAAGTTGATCCAGTATTCGTTTTGACACACCTCACATGTTTCATGCCCTTTCCTCGTCTCTCCTTTCTTCTTTGCCTCTCTCTTTCTCTTTTTCTATTTTAATCTCAGGCCAAGGATTTGAAATTAATAGTTAAAGAAAAATGAAATATACATGCATCATCGCTTGCTGATATTTATACATTTTCATTCCACTGTAAATCTTAATTGAAACCTACTTTTATGTCTATGTCACAAAATGATATGAGTTTTACTAGGCGGTCCGCGGCCCGGATTGCAATAATATAGCATAGCAGGGTGGCGGGCCGGACGCTAAGCCTTCGCGGGCCGGATGTGGTCTGCGGGCCGGAGGTTGGCCGCCCCTGGTCGGGATGGTCGACGCGTTGTTGTTTTTAATCAAATGTGAGCAAACGCCGCACCCAATTTGAACGGCGCTTATGGGGTAAACATGAACATTATTTTTTTTTTAGAGGGCGGGGGATTCTACTTTTTCAGGTAATTACGTGTGCTTTTACAACGTAATTACCTGAAAAAGTAGAATCCCCCCCTCTAAAAAATTTCAGTGGTTCCATGTTGTACAAGCACAAGTAATTACCTGAAAAAGTAGAAAATAATGTTCATTTTTACCCCTCTGCCCATCCGTACATGCATTTGATTTTTAAAGTCAAACGTAGTTATGTCCCTTGGATTTAAGTTATTTCGCTCTAATATTGCAACATCGTCTCAATAAGCGCCCGTTGAACACAGCTTTCTCATTGACAATTATTATTTTTTCTTAACTTAGCTTACCCCAAACAAGGCAAGTTGCTACTGTAGGCGTAAAGGGCTACAGAGAATTAGGGTGAAAGTTTAGGGGGTCATCCTAAATTGGGAACTGTGCAACTGAATCCATTGTTTTATGATATCTTTAACTCCTTTGCTATCTCAAGCAGCTTCAATTTACGATCGGCTATACGTGTTTGTGAACAACAAAAAAAATGTTTTACGGGATAACTATCGAATTTGGGCGACCTGAGCGTTCAGCATCATTTGTGTCTGTACGACCACGTTTAAAGTCAGCATATTACCTCGTAACCGTTGTTTCATACGGAGCAGAGTCCGAATAACAGTTATTAAGCTATTGCTTGACCAGTATTTATCTCATTAGAAAGCAATGCTTTATCAACACCTGAAATTCAGATGTTTCCATTGTTAAAATTTGCAACAGTAGCTTCACTTAAATAACTGTAATTTGTAAACTAATAATCCGATTGGTCTTAAATTTGGACACGTGCCATTTGAAGGTTAGTACTTTATAAAAATCATATGGATTTTAAAATTCTGTCACAATCGTGCACCTATTAAATGATATGCTAAGCAAGTAGACTTTTGAAAAAATCAGTTGAGTTAGAATTTTCTTTTATAGAAGTCGCTCCAGACAAAACATGAAGCCACTTGATGTTAGGAGCTAAAAAAAACAACAACTTCAAGGTCAAAAACTAACGAACGATAAGTTCTAGATGGATAAATTCTGACTCATGTTGTGAAGTTGAGCTAGAACTCACGAGCTCCGTTGAGTGGATATGAAGTTTTGAGCACTCTGTGTGTAAGAACGAAGAGCCCATACATCGAAGAAACTTGACCCAATGATGAATTATAACCCAGTTCGTGCACGTTCCAGCCCTGCACGAACCAGTGTAAAAAGAAGAACGAACACTATTTAACCACGTTGCATTTCAATGGTTAAATTTAGCTCGAGTAACATTCTTGTTGCTCACTTTGATAAATATTAAAATAGCTGACTTGTTTACGAAGAAACCGACATGCATTATGATGGATTTAATCTTGTAATAAGATTTAGAACATTCTTTTTTAGAACTAAAGCTTAATTTATTTACTACTTAAAAATAAATAATTTGTAAAGATAATACAAGAACACTTACCTTATACAAATCGATTCTATTTGCTTTAAAACAGCAGATTAAATATTTAAAATATTTAAAAAAATATTTTAAAGTATTTTTTTGGTGTGTGTGAGGGGGGGGGTCTTAGCTCCCAACCTCCCCTTAAAGAACAGTCCTCCAATCTATTTTCAACCGATATTTATTCCATAGTTACATAAGTTTCCTATCTTGCCAAAATTACCGAATTTTCCATTACTTTATTTTCCATTACTGAATTTTCCGTTACTTAATTTTCTGGGCAAAATGACCCAAAAAGGGTCGATATGCCGTAAAAAAACAGGCAAAACTAAAATCGTCTAAAAAAGGATTGATACGCCGTAAAATCGTCGTTGTGTCCCATTCCACCTGAGCTACGAAAGATGAACCTGTCTAAAACGCAATCTCCTTGGCTGCTGTGATAAATAGACGTCGTCTTTCATTTGCGTCGAGAGCGTCCGAGATCGAACCAAACTTGGGAAAGGTTTCGATCGGAACGTAAATCAAAGGACGAAATGGCCGAGCGAAACGGACAGCGACGAGTCAAGATGTCTACGTATAAATTCGACAGATCAAAAGAGGTCTTTCTTCTTTCTCAAACGCCGACGCGTCGGGGTTTAGCCCCAAGGATCTAGAATGTTCGATTTAAGATATCAGGCGTGAACGTAGAACCGACTGGTGCCGGGCGTTCGTTTATTTGTCTTAATCATTGCTAACGCGGGAGAGCGTGGTTGACAAAATGGATACCGTCGCAGACTATGCAAGCGGCTGCCTCGGATATACTGTGTTCGATCAAGCAATAATGCCGTTGGTATTAATGGATTAAACTTTCTAAGCATCACGAAGAATAGAAGAATATTCGAATTTGAAGAAAGTACCATTTATTAGATCAGTATAAAAATAATGGCCGCCCAAAGCTCTGGGTTTAAAAAGTTATTTAACACAGAATTTGTAGTTTTCTCAATAATAATTTGTAACTTTTTTTCAGATAGAAAGTATTTTTGAAGAATAGAATACTTTCAATGATGAACATGCCAAAAAATGACCTTCGCCTTCTTATGTTGCATGAGTTCAAACTTGGGCACAATGCCTCCGAAACTTCTACCAATATCAATTATGCATGGAGAGATGGGTCCACAAGCGATCGGACAGTACGAATGTGGTTTCAGAAATTCCGTAGTGGAGATGAGAGCTTTGAAGATGAAGAAGGTAGAGGACGGCCGTGTAATCTTGATAATGAATAATTGCAAGCACTTGTTGAGCAAAATCCACGTCAAAGTGTCAAAGAAATGTCTCAGACACTTGCTGTCAACACTGCAACAGTTTCACGTCATTTACAGAGTATTGAAAAGGTGACAACATTTTTAATGAATAAATGTATGTTTCTGAAATCGGCCATTATTTTTGTAACAACCTAAAGATAAAGATGTTGACGTCGCCTTCTCTTCTGTTAGCGGCGGTGGACGTTCCTGGCTACAGATATCTGGAACCTTTTACTTGTATTTCTTTTAAAACTATCAAAAATGTTCCACCTATGTGAGGGTGAAATAACTTTGAGTGCTCAACTTATCAAAAGCAATAAATCGGTTATAATACAGACTGAACTCTACTCCAAATTCCATCTATAGAATTTAGTACAAATAAACTTCAGTCTATGCCTCACTTGTCCACCAAGTTTCAGTCATGAATGCCCAACAGTCTTTGTTTTATCGTCATTCAATGATAAGCACTAAATATACACATATGCGTTGCCCACCAAGTTTCAACTGTGAATGCCCAACAGTCTTTATTTTATCCCCATTCAATGATATGCACCAAATGGGCACATCTGCATTGCAAACACACGTGGATACGACTGATTTAGTCTATGGTTGCCCTCTTCAGTATCAAGAATAGTCTGGAGATTGTACTCCCCCCACACCTCTGCATGGATGTCGCAAGCGCATAGGTGAGCAGCTGAACATGTGAAGAGAACCATCAAGGAAGTATGGCTGAGATCTCACCTCCACAACTGGTCGGCCTTCAACGGTGTAATTGCAAATGTTTAACTATTTCGCGTGACCTTGTGTAAAAGGTACGTTTGCTAGTATTGGCATGTACACAGGAAACCGGGGTCGGCGAGTATGCACTCAAATGTCACCTAAACTTGCTGTGGCTGGAAGCGAACGTGACGTCACATGGCTCAAAGAGAGAGAGAGGGAGTGAAAGAGGTAAGTCAGTTCGTGGGAGGCTTTGGAGCGAACATCCCGTGTAAAAAATGACTTAAGATCGATAGTAAACTTAGTGCTTAAAGGCCTCAGATATCCGTAGCCTGGAACGTCCTCCGCCGCTGACAGAAGAGATTGCATCACCTCTCGAAGGGGAGGTATGTGTAGCACTTGTTCATGACCGCCGTGCATGCGCCGCCATGTTTTGGGATGTACACAGGCCAGAGAAGAAGGCGACTCAATGCGACCAGGGTGAACGGGGTTGTAACAACGACAGTAACATATGTAGTTGGATCTACAATGTTCATCCCAAAAATAAACAAACAGATCAAAATAGTAGTATATGAATTAGGTTTCTGAAAGAATTCGTCGGGAGCAAAACGAGACATACCTATGAAAATATAGTCCTTAAAATCACATGCCAGTTAAGTCTCTCTCTCCCCTCTCTGTCTCTCTCTACCCGAAGCGTATACCTAAACTAAAATAAAGAACTACATGTTTTGGATACACATGACTTTGTATTGATTGTAATTCACGACGATCTGACCGCAGACAGTCACGTAAATAATCGCAACTAAAACAAACGTGCCTCACCCAGCAGAGCGGAAAGAACGATCGACCCAAAGAGGTTTCCATCTCTTCAATCCTTCAAGTCTTCATATGACCCCGAAGAGGCGAGACATTACTTTACCACTAACTCTGACTGGCCAAATCGTCAAACCACACGTAATCGCCTTAAAAAATAAAACGCATAGAATTTATCTCCCATAGCAAAAAAAGAAAAAATTGCTACCTGACCTAAAACGTTAGAATGACGTATTAATGTAAGCAGTGTCGCATAGGGTTCAAAATACTGAGAACGAAAATTCTTTTTCTCAGAATGCTGTTTGAAGTGCAATTGACAATTTCAATTATTCCCTAGACGAGGATAAACCCTTCGCTTCGTATTTCAGAAGGTATTAGGATCTATACAAGATAGATTGTAAAAATTGCGTAGACTCTAAAAAGGTTCACCTACTGCTACCAAAATTTGGCACTACCGAACATACTAAATTCGTGGACTTTATTTTACCCGAAAAACAGGCGACTTGACTTATTCTGAAGCGGTTAAACTTTTAACAGAATTATTTAGCCCTAACAAACGGTGGAAGTGTTTGAATTTAGTTAAAAAAGATGGCGAAGACTACGTAACGGTCGCGTCAATCGTTAATGAAAACTGTGACGATTTCAAATCAGCGCGGATAACTTTAAATGTTTAATTTTCGTGCAAGGACTTGTATCAGGAAAAGACGCAGAAATCAGACGTAGGGTTTGAAACAAGTTAGAAAGGTAACCAACTTTAACATTACAGAAATTAGCCGAATACTGTCAGAGATTTGGAAGTGTTAAACAAGATTCTAAAGACATTGAAGAGTCGGGCATTGCTCACATAAGAAAGATACGCCACAAAAACGAACGAATTATAAGAAAATATATACAGGTAAAAATCCTGAATAAAAATGTAAAAATTCAATTAGATTCAGGTTCAGACGTGTCGTTTATCAACATGCATACATAGAGCCGGTTGAATCAACCGACCATGTTAACAACAACAACAAAAAAATAGTCAGAACAGTGACTGGTTAAAAATTAAATTCAAGTGTGAAATTATAATCGACATTACTTTAAACAGAACTACCCAAAAGTAAAAATCTTTGTATTAAAAAATACCAACAATTTATTTGGCACAGACTTAATGCAGCGATCCAACCTATGGCGGTTACCAACCAACACTTTTGGCCAGAAAAGAAAAAATCTTACGACCGAGTCAGAATAACGAAAAGAGGGAATTTGTTTCAACCATTGAAAATCGTATGAAATGGACTCAAAATGAATTGTCTGCAGAAATTAAATCACATAAGGACACAAAATTCACGGTGAAAATATCCAACACTAAACTGAAATAAATTAAATCAAATTCTTTGGATAACCAGTTGAAGGTTAAAGAGAGTGAACTTATGGTTCCAGAGCTGGAATCGCTAAAGTTGCAACTCAAAGATATCTTAGAAGAGCTGAAGATAAGGTGACTTGTCTTGAAGTTGAAGGTAGAAGCAAAGAAGACATTTTGTCCAAGTTTAAAGATGTGCTTTAAAATCAGAAGTCTAAGCTTAAAAAGCTGGAGGATATAAAATCTGAATTTGATAGAGGCCTTCAGTTCTATCATAACAGACGTCTAAATCAAATTAGGGAACGACTATCAGACGACACCGACAACACTCATTAGGAAGAAGTTATGGTTACCAGATACGACACTTGTGACATACACCTACCTCAAGCAGCCTCAGAATAGCGTCAATCCAAAAAGGAAACGCTACTGTGACTTCTTAGGATGTAATGGTTTAGAGCGGGGTGTTATGGTACCTTACCTATACTTGGACTCTTCCACTCACCATAAATACTGGAAGCTTCTGCTTCTCAGTGTTGGGCTCACCCCCCCCCATCCTGTTCAGTCTCTCATTAACTTCGGTTGATTGATGCACCCTCCCAGGCCTTGCCTCTCCTCTTTTGGGTGGAGTAAGTTTATCGCTTACTGCCTGAGGCGCCCTGACCGGAGAATGTCGACGGGGCTGCCCATGCTATTTTTGCTGGACCAGAGTGTTCCTTCTTTAGGGACGCTGGCTTGACTCTTCCTCCATTTTCCGACCTTGTGTCACATATTCCTGCGGTGGGAGGGAATTAAATAACCTGGGCTCACACCAGCCCGGGCGGTCTTTCGGTAACGAATCTTCGACTGGTAAATACCAGTCGAAGATTCGTTCTCGACAATAAGTCCGCAGGAACTGGGCAATTTCGGTGGCTTTTTATCTGCCGGGCTGAGGTATAGGTCCTGGGTAGTCCTAGCAGGCCCACCTTCCCAGGCCTCGCATCCCCTCTTTGGGGTGGAGTAAGTTTATTGCTGAGGCGCCCTGACCGGGGAATGCCGACAGGGCTGCCCCGGTAATTTTTATAGGCCATAGTGCTCCACCTACAGAGGCGCTCGCTTGACTCTCCCCCACCTTCCGGCCTTGTGCCACATATTCCTGCGGTGGGAAAGCATTAAATACCTGGAACCACACCAGTCTATTCTGGCAGTCGAGACTGACGTACAACTACTCCTAGTCTCTATTGTATTACACTTTTTTTTTCAATAGACTTGTTTTCTCTATCTCCGCGTTCGTGTTTTCCTTCCGGTACCTTTACAGGCCCACAAAAATATATATAGTATATATATTTTTATATATACAACAATTATTGGCTACATATGTGCATACATGTTTCAGCTGCGATTTTATTCAAAATCCAGTTTCTTCAGACCATTTTAAAAACCGAACCAGCTTCGTTGGGCCATTTAAAAAACTGAATTGAACTTTTAAAAAATTGGTCTGAAGAAGATATAATTTGAATAAAATCGCAACTGAAACATGTGCGCACATATCAAGTTAATATTGTTTGTATAAATAAAACACAATTATACTATACTACAGCTCTACCTGTTATCGAGCACTATTTTATACACACTAGAGGTTCATTAGGTTAACATATAGGAAAAATAATACAAGGAATATATATATATATATATATATATAAAGAAATCGACAACATCTTCGAGGCACGCATGAAAATGTATTTAAGTAAAATATTTTGAAAATCAACACATCGTGCAATCTAAATGAAAAATTCATTTATTATTTTTTTGCAAGCTTTCGTTGTAGAACAACTTTGTCAGGCGAGACTATCTTATAGTTTTATTTTTTTATTTTCTTCTTCGTCATTTTGATGGTATTAACCTCGAGCAGTTGAATCACGATAGAAACAGAAAGGCACGTCAAGTTCTAAAAGACGTTAGGATAAGTGTAGTCCGGTCGATGTTATGCGCAGATTGGCGCTATTTGAATAAGGAAATTGACAACATCTTTGAGGCACGCATGAATATGTATGTAAGTGAAATATTTTTTTAAAATAAACACATCGTACAATTTAAATGAAAAATTCATTTATTTATATATTTATTTATTTTTTGCAAGCTTTCGTTGTAGAACAACTTTGTCAGGCGATACTGTTTTATAGTTTTTTTTTCTTTTCTTCCTACTCATTTTGATGGTATTAACCCCGAGGCGTGGATATTTTTTACTATTTTGAAACGCAAATTCTGATTAAAAACTAACGTTGTGGCAAAAGGAGAGCAGGAGGAAATAATACCTATTAGTTTATTTATTCAAGTGTGAATGTATTATTTATTCCTATTGATCTAATTACTTTATTTGTGTCTCATTAATTAATCAAAAATTATTTTTGCAATATGTGGAAATATGTGTAAAAGAGAGTTGGAAATAATATAATTCGTTTATTTATTTATGTGTGAATGTGTTTATTCATATTTATTTAGTTCATTATTTGTGTATTATTAATTGATCAATAATTATTAAAATATTTGTATATGATACATACACTTATAAGTGTATGCATATGCAATATGTGTATATAAGTAAAACAGCAAGTAACTAATATTAAATAGTTTCTTAATTTATGTGTGAATGTATTTATTTATTCTCATTTATTTAATTATTAGTGTATTATTAACTAACCAAATATCATTAACATAATTATGAGCATAAAAAGTATATGCATATGCAATATGTATATATAAGTGTGTGTGAGAGAGATGGAAATGATATCTAACTTGTTTATTTATTTATGTGTGAGTGTCTTTATTTATTCCGATTTTTTTTAGTTATTTGTGTATATTTATAAATAGATGTAGTATGGGATGGTTATCCAGGCTCTGATGTTAATTTCTGTTCCACCATGATGAGTTTGGTAATTAACGGAGATAAATTATAGAAACCATTGCGTTGTTTGATGGTGTTGGAGTTTGTGATGAGCGCTTCTTCAAGGAGTCTGCCTCGAGATGTCTTTCTTTCTTCTTTCCTTTTTAACGTGATTTATCACGGTGTTTATTTTTTGCTTTTCTCATCCAAAGCCAAACTCGGACAATTTCAGGCAAATCAAAATTAATAACTCTATTATTTTTCTGCGTTTTCTTCATCCTGAGGAAGTCTACAATAAGACGAAATGTTGATGAATACATAAATAATATAGGTTTTGTTTTTCCCTTTTCATTTTCCATTACGTCGGATCATTTTATCTCCATTTTTATTCATATATATATATATATATATATAATAAACTCACCACACACCCAAACAATCAAACAGGCCCCTCCCCATATGAACTTCCATCCTTACACACTTTCAACCACAAACCAAAAACCATATTCAACATACTCTTCTAACCCACCAAAATAAGTCACCCCATAACCTAGCATTATTAATTAATAAATCCAAACACATATAGAATGTATACAAATAACATGCAAATATTAAATAAATAATTCATAAAATAAATTAAACAAGTAAATAATAATAATAAAAAAAAAAATAAATAAATAAATAAAAAAACAAAACAAAAAAAAAACAAACAAATATGTAAAGAAATTGATGAATATATATAGATAAACAATTAAACAAACAATAATACATAGATATGTATATATATATATATGTATATATGCATTATGTGTATATATGTTGTATATATATACTAATATTGTTATACAGATCTCCACCAAAAAAAAAAAAAAAAAAAAAAAAAAAAAAAAAAATAATTATAAAAAAAATATTTAAAAAAATCCAGAGTTACTCCCCTTTATATTATAGTAAATATATCAAGTTAATAAGTTAATTCGTTAATCTAATTTGACGAAACTCACAATTAGTAATTAATAACACTTCTTTAATAGATGATAATCGAAATCGATAAGTAGATAGATCTAGAATATTTAAAATATGAGACTAATTACTTTACTTTATATTAAAATTCTTAAATTCCGATAGAAAGATAAACAAAATAAAAATACGAAGATAAAACAAAGTAAATATTCAAATATAAAAATAAAAAAAATAAAAATAAAAAATGATATATATATATTATCAAAACTAACAGTTTATCGAACACCATATACCTAACCAACATTACACAAATATTCTAAACACCAATCATATATTTAACATAATATTAAAATAAATCTTAACTTAATTTATATTCCCTGTGAAACTGCTTTTTTGCTGCGGTCTATATCTGGCAGCCATTTTGTTTTGTATTATTCTCTACACAGTCGGAGAAGAATAAAATATTATTCTTCTTCTGGTCTAATTATTTTTGAAAAAGGGATGTCTTTTCCCGAAATATCAAATAGTGATTTTTAATCACCCGGACATCACACGAACAGCTAAAACACTCTTGCTGTTATGTAAGAAAAAAAAAAAAGGAAAAAAAAGGAAAAATAAATAGTAAGTCTTATATCGTATTCGATTTATTGTGATTGTTTTTGTTCCTTTCCTTTCAACTTGCATCTTACCCGGAATTGCATTGCCCACAGCCTTTCAAAAACTTACTACTAATATATATATATATATATATATATATATATATATATATATATATATATATATATATATATATATATATATATATCGCCAACTGCAATTAGCTTTAAGGCATAGCTCATTGGGTAAAACTAATTCGAGCTCCCGGCACTTGACAATGTTTACATTGAGATATCACTTACATTCAGCCAGTGTCGTATGATAGCGCAGGGTTGAGTTTCAATCCCGGCTTGAGGCACTAACTGGTATAACCGCACTGAAGAGCTGTTATACAGCGAAACAGTCTGTATGTGAATCAATATATATATATATATATATATATATATATATATATATATATATATATATATATATATATATATATATGTATCATGTGTGTGCGCATGCACATGCGCGTGTGATTCCACGCGGAAACTTGAGTGCCGACAGGTCAAAAGGATTGTGCACGCAACTCTTATTTGCAAACTTTCGTCTATTTCTTTCTTTATTTCCTTTCAAATATCTTCTCCATCTCATGTCTTATTGATTAGTAGCGGCATTTCGTTCGTTTTCCATTCCAAGCTTTCGATTTACCTCGCGCATGCGCTACAACCAAGATTGCATTTGTCGCCACCCAAAAAATACAAACAAACAAACAAATAAACAAACATCATGTTTTTCTTTTCTTTTTGAAACGTGTACCCTTCGTCACCGTCGTATTTTTTTTCTCTCTCTTTTCACCTGAGCTATTTCAACTGGGATTCGCGGATTCCAGAAGTCTGTCTTTTCTGAATGAGATCCAATTTAATAGAACAACGATCTTCTGCGACACAATTCAGGAACGATGGGTGAGGAGGTGCTTGGAGTTTTGAGGGTCGGATCGGAAAGGTTGAAAGAATAAAAAAGGCAAATAAAAGACAAAAAAAAAGGAGACAGAAAAAGGAAAATGAACTGAGAGGTTGATCGATAGATTTATTTTGGTTTAGTTTGGAAGCTTTTACGATATATCTACCCCTTTTTCATCGATCTATATATATATATATATATATATATATATGATTATTTTTATTTACACAGACATGTACAAAATCTGCGACACTGGCATGTCGATGTTATCGATCAACAGCTATTACAAACTGAGCTCTCATCAGGGAGAGTTAGAATCCGATCTTAATCCTAGATCATATTAAGAAAGAATGAAATGGAGAAAGAAAGAAAAAGAAAAAGAAAAGAAATTTAAATTTCAAAATTTAGGGAGTCATATATATATATATATATATATATATATATATATATATATATATATATATATATATATATATATATATATATATAATTGTTTGCTTGTTCGTTTGTCCTCGTGCACATTGGACAACGTCACCGTTTTGTCACGTCATCCAATGAGATGGGGATAACCGTGCACAGTGGATGACGTCATCCATTAAAACAGTGATCGGGAATAGTCGTTCACAGTGGATGACGTCACAGAATGATAGTGTCATCCATAAAACAAGAGAGAGAGAGAGAGATGACGTTTTAGATAGACGAACTGCTAAAATAGATCTTGCTATCTTATCTCGTCCCCGTGCACACTGAATGATGTCATCGTTTGGTGACGTCATTCATTGGGGAAAACCGTGCACAGTGGACGACGTCACTAAAGGATGATGTCACCCGTTAAACCAGAGATGAGGATAACCATTAAAACAGCGGTGGAGATTACCGTGCACAGAAAGAGAGTGATGGGAAGAGACCCGTTATGACGTTTTATCTCGACGACCCGTGACCCTACGTATATTATTAAAATTATAAGACAACTTTACGGGTGCCTCTGTGTGTATATTTCTCGCGTCAGCGTAACTTTGATAATTGTACATTGGTTTATGATTTTCTTATTTACAATTAATTTAATATTTATTGAAGTCGAAAATTAAATACCGCAAAATTATATGAAAGTAAAAAAATACTATTTATATAGGGTTTAATTACAAAAGTAAATCCACCAGAATGCATTTCGGTTATTTTGTAAACAAGGCAGCCATTTTTAATCTTTTGTTAATAGTTGAATAAAAAGAAGGAATCAATTCATGGACCTTTGACACTTTAAAGGACTTTTTAAGCATTTAACCCGCGTTTTTAAAACAAATCCCTCGGTCAATGGACCAAAAACTAACCACTAATATTAACAATATAAATATATTCAACCAACACAAAAATAATGTAAAACAGCTTTAAAATAGCGGTCATGAACACTACTACTACTACTACTACTACTACTACTACTACTACTACTAATAATAATAATAATAATAATAGGAACAGAAATAATAGAAAACGAAATATAATAAGGTGCAATCTGCCCTATAACAGAAAGGTAAAAAGCGATACGATAGCCTACTCTTTATAGAGAGCTTCGCCGCACGATTGAGAACAGAACTTCCGACCAGGGAGGAAGGTTGTTCTGCTGTGTCAACACATGTGTGCATTAGAAAGCTGCCTGTCCGAACGAGGTATAACCGGTCTCTTTACGCATTAGTCATTAATTCTCCGAGAAGAATTATCTTTACTTCGGGACGAGGAGCCACTGTAGCTTAAAACTGAACACTTGATAAGCAGTGGACAAGACATTCTTTTATAAAACTAGTATTTATTTTCTTACTGCATTTTGAAAAGTAACAAAACTCTCAAATCATCGTCGCTTGGAAGCGCGTGTCGTTTTAGTGAGGATTTTAAAAAACTACTCTGTAATTATCGTGACTAAAAAAAAGAAAGAGAGATCAATAAAAAGAAAGAGAGAAAGAACAAAAGTCGCTCGTGACGGTTTACCTATCGGCCCCACACCCAGCCGGTCGTCGGCAGCGGCCATTACTAGCTGTCAGCCCCGGGTGATTTGACCTTTAGCTTTGCAGTACTTAACCGGGTTATTTTGACAACAAATATGACCCCTCTCCACGAACAAGAAGGATTTAAAAAAAAAACATGTATAACAATATTTTGGTTGAGAAAATAGTGTTATCTTCAGCAACCCCAAGTTTTCTCCAAGGTCACGCAACAAGGAGCACCTCTTATTGCCTTGTGCCACGCACTAATGGACCATTATTTTCTGTTATTCTATATATAATATTGATTTTTACTAATTTAGACAATTGTTTTGTATGCTACAATTTTTATTACCTAATATGCACTTAAATAGCAAAGCGAGTATTTGATTATACGTCTGCATTTAGCTATAATTTTTTTTTTTTGGGGGGGGGGGATTTATTTTCATCCCACAGCGGTAAGATGTGACACAAGGTCGGGAAAGTGGGATTTGAAAAGCCAGCACCGGAGAAGATGAGCACTCTGGCCTACAAAAAATGCCTGGGCAGCCCTGTCGGCATTGCCTGGTAGGGGCGCTTCAAACGATTAGTAATAAACTAACCCCTTCTCAAACGGTGAGAAGGCAAAGTCTGGAAGGGTGGACATCCTAGAACTGCACAGAACAAACCCACAGACCGGTGGAATCAAGGCCCGAAGGCCAAGACGGTACCGGTCTATAGGGTGTAGTATCAATCAGAACAGATACTACACTTTGATCTTGGCCAAAAAGCCAAGAAATTAATTTGGTTTTGAAGTTTATGATTTCCTATTTTCCGCTAAGCATAATTTACATTTTCTAATATTTATATCGCAAGTAGGAGCTAATTTTTAGATTTCAGCATTTATATTAGATTTAATATTATTATTGTTTTGTTCCCATGTTTATTTAGACGGTGTGGGGTGATTTCGGTATTTTTGCTCTTGAATACTATCATGTGCTGAGTATACCTATACTTGAAGTTATATCCGTGGCCCCTATGGACACGTTTTGTTCATTGTTAATAATATTTACTGTTGCTTTGTACATAACATTAGCTGTTAAACAATTATTCATTATTCATTATTAAATTATTCATTATTTAATTGTATTACATAAGTTGGTGTTATTATTAACAATAGTAGCATTAGTATCGCTATTACAACTGATTTTATGTAAATTATGTTTATTGTGTTTATTTGTTATTGATTACATTTTACCCATGCAACAATAACTAAGTTTAATGTTATTCTCATTGATAATCTCAGATAGAGTATTATTTTTACTGAAATGTTTTTCTATCATCCCAAAGACTATTTTGCGAATCACGTTGCTACACCAGTTCCCGTTAGATAACCGAAGTTAAGCGACGTTGAGCCTGGCCAGTACAAGATGGGTGACCATTTGGAAATACTAGGCGCTGTACGTAAGAAGACGGCGAAATGAACTTTTCTTTTCTCCCGTTGTATGCAGAGCGCCAGAAGGAGTCTCCATGTAAAAAGTTTCTTTCCAAGGGCTCCCCCGCTTGTGGTACACATTGCCGCAGGACTGCTTCCCCGCTGATTACAACTTGTTCATCTTCAAATTCAACGTCAACAAATACTTGTTACAAACGGTCCAATAAGTAATCAAATGCACTTCATACTTTGATCAATGTTAGTACTCTCATAACATCTTATTAACAGTTATCCTCGAGTTGCTCTTGGCCGTGATAAGTGATGGCTCAATAGTATATAAAACATCTGGACAATTCTCAGTAAAGTTAGATTCTCATAACAATTTGTTACTACGCCACAACTTTAGCGGCGCTGTTTCAGAACCAATAGCCACGATAATTGTGTTAAACACGATAAGACGCAGCAATGACCCTCTTCCTCCACTTTTCGAGGCTATACTATTAACGTTCTCATATGTTTCTGAACCACCGGAAAGATCTACAGCCCCATTCGCTTTAGTGAGCAGTACAAAATCTTCCAAACACTTTTCGAAGGAGCTCCTATATGCCAACGACACAGTCTTCGTTGATCACACTGAAGAGTTATTGCAGGAGATAATGGATCTCTTATCTAGAGCGTACACTACCTTTGGATAACCGGATATCACTATGTCGAAATCAATATCTACGTCACGGGGACCAGTCATTAGCAATCACCGCCGCTTGCAACATTAGAGTAAAACAACAGTTTATATTGTTGTCATAAATGAAAATTCTTTACTTGAAATACCGTAATCAAATATTTTAAAGGAAGGCTCATATTTATGTAAAACAAATATTTGTTATCTTGATGCTAAAATAGATACAATAATGCTGGAATTTGTTTATTTTTTATTTTTAGGGCATTAGTAACAATCTTCCACTGTTCTCTATATACTTTGCGATGACCCTCATATGCTTTCCTAGACTGTAATGTCCGCGTTCCCACACGTCTCTGAACTTTCTAAACCCTTGTCAGGCAGCTCCTATATGCTGACGACGCCGACTTCGTTGCGCACACTGGGGGCAAGTATATATATATATATATATATATATATATATATATATATATATATATATATATATTAATGTCTGTATTACAGAAGATCAGAACAACATTGGTACCGCCGGTTTCAAATCCTAACAAAGAGGACCTATAAAGACCTCTATATCTGAACTCCGACAGAGAAGGCTTTATAGGTCCCCTTTGTTAGGATTTGAAATCGGCGGTACCGACGATCTTCTGTAATACAAACATTAATAAATATATATTACGCTCTTATTTAATTTTGTTTGTTAATAATCGAGCACTCTGCTGGGATTGTCTCTCAATAACCTTACACACATATATATATATATATATATATATATATATATATATATATATATATATATTTATTTATTTTGGTACAGAAAAATTAATACAACATTCGTACCGTCAGTTTCAAGCACGGAAAGACGTAGCCATCCGGCTCTTTTCAGCTTCTGTTGTACAACAGAAGCTGAAGAGAGCCGGATGGCTAAGTCTTTCTGTGCTTGAAACCGACGGTACGAATGTTGTATTAATTTTTCTGTACCAAAATGAATAAATATTTTGTTCTTAATTTTTAACTTTGCTTCTTAATTAATCGAGCACTCTGCTGGGATTTTTCCTACTATATTACAAAGAAGTATATATATATATATATATATATATATATATATATATATATATATATATATATATATATATGTGTAAACTGAAGAGCATATCTTTGGAAATCCATGTATTAAGGAACATGTTCTATGTATTTGTTCCAAGTCATGTTACATGTGAATGTTGAAAAACTTTCTTATAATTGTAAAAGGAACAGCGCTTTATCTTACCATTATATGTTACCATCCATTTATTTCTCCATTAAACTACAAACTTGAGGATATCTTGGCACAGATGCATAATCCAAAATATTTTTCGAAACTAGATGCATCTAATGGATACTGGCAAATTCCAATTGACGAAGAAAGCTCCCACCTACTAACATTTAACACACCTTTTGGAAGATATCGGTTCACTCTTATGGAATTCACAGCGCCAGTGAAGTTTTCCAAAAAGAAATCGAAAAAATAATAGAAGGCATAGAAGGAGTAAGAAATTCACAGGATGATATTATAATCTGGTCCATCACTTTAGAAGAACACAAATAGACTACAACAAGTTTTCGAACGAATCCGAAAACACGGATTAAAATTAAATAAATCAAAGTGTATCTTCAATGCATCACAAATAACCTACCTTGGACATCTATTAACAAGCGAAGGGATAAAACAAGATCCAACCAAAGTGGAAGCGATCATTCACATGCCACTACCTACAGGCAAAAAAGAACTACATCAATTCCTAGGCATGTCAAATTACACATGTAAATTCTTACCAAATTACTCCGAAGTTACAGCACCATTACGACAGCTTCTGCAGAATGATACGTTATGGTCATTTGACAAACCACAAATCGAAGCAATAAAAAAGATAAAAGAAATGATTACCAGAAAACCAGTACTACAATTCTATGATCCTGATCTACCAGTAAAAATAACTACAGATGCTAGTAAGCATGGGCTAGGAGCCATACTGGCGCAGAAACACAATGAACAATTAGAGAAGACGGCGTAACAACATTTATATTTGGCGGACCTATAGATGACCCACCCTCCGGTCTAAAATCTTGAATTTAATTAGACAAAAATAAATTAAAATAAATAATTAGATATTAAATCTGATCAATTGTAAGTGCAACAACGCAAGCTGAACAAAACTACTGTCCGATAGAGAGCGAAGCTCTCAGTATAGTTTTTGCATGCAGAAGATTTCATCAGTTCATATATGGAACTCATTTCACAATCGAAAACGACCATAAACCGTTGAAAGAAATATTAAAAAATCAATCACTAAATGCTCACCCAGGATCCAAAGATTTCTACTAGCATTACAAAGATACGATTTTGAATTACATACCTGGTAAAGAATCAATTGTTGCAGGTACTCTATCTCGTGCATACCTCGAACAAAGGACTCCAGAAGTATCAGACGAGGATATGAAATCGCACATAGATGCAGTAATAAAAAATTACCCCATAACCGACACTAAACTAAACGAGTATAAAGAAGCCACTGCAGATGACCCGTCACTTCAAACACTCGTCACATATACTAGAACAGAATGGTCCTCAAAGGATAAAATACCAACAAACATTACACCATTCGCCTCTGTTCGTGATGAGATATCAATCGTCAATGGTCTCGTTTTAAAAGGTTCAAGAATCATTGTACCTAAGTCATTACGTAGAGAAACTCCACAGGAAATATATTCCGGACATATGGGTATCGAAAAGTGCACAGAGCGAGCCAAGGAATGTATATACTGGCGCAGAATTAACACTTAAATCAAAGACATGATTAACACGTGCTTATACGGCATCGATTACAAAAATCAACAACCAGCCGAACCACTAATAAATCATGAAAAACCTACCATACCATGGACCAAAGTAGGTACAGACATATTTCACCTATAGCGAAATTCGTATGTCACAATCATTGACTACACACCAAGATTTTTTGATTTACACGAAATAAAACCGTAATAAAAAAATAAAAGAAACTTTTGCCAAATTCGGCATTTGACAAACAGTTGTCAGTGACAACGGTCCAGAATTCAATTTGGCTGAATTTAAAGAATTTGCAAAAAAGTGTCATTTTCATCATATGAAAACAAGTCCACATTATCATCAAGCAAACGGTATGGTTGAGAGGAATATTCAGACAATAAAAAAGACGTTAAAAAACATTCAAAAGTGACGAAGAACATCTATTAGTCCTCTTAGCATTACGCACGACAAAATTACAGAATGGTTCCCCATCCCCTGCAAATTAAATGATGAATAAAACAAATCTCCCAAACATACAATTCGACAAAATTGTTCTCAGGCCACACGAGCAGAAAAAAAAATAAAAAACTACAAAAGAACTCCCAGAATTAAAACCACACGATACCGTTAGAATTAAGTTTGATAACAATTGGTTTAGAAGGGGTAAAATAATTAAGAAACAAGAACAACCTCGCTCATATTTAGTAGCAACAGAAGAAGTTAAACGGAACAGACAACACCTCCTTAAAACAAAAGAAAACATTTGCATAAACGAAGAAGTAGATTACGAAAATATAATTTCATATTCAGAAAACACGAATGAAAAAAATAAAAACAACACTACAAAATTCAACACTCTAAAGTTACAAAACCACAAAAAGTGGACGACGAGTAATCATCCACTATAGGTACAGAGAAACATAACAGAATAAATAAATAAAAAATAAAAAATAAAAAAAGGAAGATGTTGATATTTGTAACATCATCATCATCATGTGGTGCATGCACGGGACAATTAGCGTCGCCCAGTTATTTCCCTTGTTACAGGGACGGCTGGAACTCTCCTGTTTGTGTAAACTTGAGTCTAATAAAAATCTCTTGTCTTATCGCACGTCTTTACATCCTCTTCTCTCGTTCTCGATATTTCAATACTATTAATTTCCGTTCGTGCTTGTTATATATATATATATATATATATATATATATATATATATATATATATATATAATACTTCATGTATCCACATAAAATTTTATAAGGAGATATAATTTTTATGTATCAATTTTCAGTGTATACTTCAACAGTGCTCGAT
>OY744518.1:79528636-79541136 GCA_963556195.1 Sepiola atlantica
TCAGAGAGAGACTAGAAGACGACACCAAAGCCACGCTGATCAATTTAGATCAGTCCCAAACTTTCGACAGGGTCGACCCTCGTTTCCTGGGATCTGTTTTAGAGGCCGCCGGATTTAATCCGGACTTCCGCAAATGGATCTCCACATTGTATCGCCAGCTGACGTAGGTAAACAGAATTTAGAAACAATACAACGATGTACCTTTTTTTAAAAATTAATAATAATTTTATATTTATCTAAATTCATAATAATTTCATATTTAGTATGTTTTTAAAAAAGAGGGACTATATTCTAATTTCTTATAGCACAGCCAACGTGCAAACCTCACATACGGACTTTAAATCTGGAGCCCTCAACATCGGGCAGCTACTTTTACTGAAAAAAAAATGCCTTCAAAAAAATAGAAAGAAGAAAAAAGAGAAAGAAAAAAAGAACATTCTATGATTTAGACAAGTACGCCGAAAATTAAGAACCTTAGCATAAACATTTAATTAAAAAAATGCGCATCGATGTTTGGTTTCTAAATTCATAATAATTTCATATTTATGATGTTTTAAAAAAAGACTATATTTCACAGTCGTTGTTTCCCTAATTGTGTCCTTTTGTATGACCGATTCAATTGAGTTGTAAATTGTCAGAAGTGGTTTGTATTTCCATACCTTTACTGCCCTTATTCTTATTTAACTTGCTGTAGAACTAGGAGTGAACAATTCTCTGGTTTTGATTAGCTTCAAAGTTGATGTCTATACCCTGTGCTGATATAGAGACTCGATATCACTAAAACCCCATATCATCTCAGAAACGATCGTACACAACATTGTTTATGTTGAATTCTTGGAACGTAAGTTAATGTCGTAATTAAGTTTACCTCGGATCCATATTATATATATATATACACCCCCCCCCACACACATATATATATATATATATATATATATATATATATATATATATATATATATATATATATATATATATATATATATATATATATACTCGGAATCCGGGGTTTCGAATCGCATGACCAGTAGTGAATAGTCATATCTCTATGCGGATGAGTCCCGATTATAAAGGACGAAACGTATATGTACATAGATAATAAACAAAACATATATATATATATATATATATATATATATATAGTCTCGGAAGTTTTTCAACCATTAGAACTATATGGAAAAGAAAAAAACAGAAACAAACAAAAACAACACTTTATTCGTGCTTACAGGGAGGAACTAGAGATTGGAGCTTAGTCGAGCACCTTCCATGGAAGTAGCGATAGAGTAGAGAAAGACTAGCAACGTCTCTTCCATGAGAAAGATACTGGAGGGAATATACAAGATACATACAGTATACTCCAGACCATCTTCCACAGGGAAATGAGAACAACTATCTCAACACGACCCTCTCTCTGTCTTTCTTCTCTATCTCGGACCAGAAAAAAGAGAAAGATATAAGCAGCTTATCCGCTATGTGCCACTAGCGACTTCGTATCTATGACGTAATCTACTAACACGTAGCCCTAATTCTAAACTTTTCACTTCTAGTGGAAAATTACACTACTCGAACGTAAGTCTTACTCTAACTTTATGTGGAAAATACCGTTTTGAACATTATTTTCACCTACCCACACATACTAGTTATAAAGGTCTCAAAATTCTTAGAAAACATTCATTAAACTATTTTTAACCATTAAAAAACAAACCAACGATAAATTTGAGATCTTTCCCGATTCCTCTACTCCTGTTGCATTACCCCCCCCCCAAGGGGAGCTCAACACTCTGAATGTCACTATCAAATAAATGTGTATTTGTTATCAAATGCAAACCAACAAGTTATAAAGTTAAATCATACCTCGTTAAAGTTAAATTATACCTCGTGTCTTCAACTTCAACCACACCGGTTGTCTGAGGCTGAGGAAACTTTATCCAAAATTGTTCCTTGGGTCTTCCATCATCTTCTGATGGCTGCCTATGTGTGTGGGTGTATACGGGGGCATTCTCGCTCTCGAATCAAAGTCGTAACAGCAACAGAAACGAATTTGATCTTTAATTTAAAGAAGGATCATTTTATTAGGCAAATGGCGCCACCTTTAACTTTGAGAAGAAAGTTTGGGAACTGCAGATTTGGAGCCTCGCCCCTTATTTTTGTTGTCTACTATTGATTCTTAAGTCATTTTGTTTTGCGTCCGATCGCGTTAAATTCCCAAGTCAGACTCACCGCTTCTCGCACCTGTTTTATATTGTTACATGGCTCCTCTCCTGCTTGGACCGCGGCAGTACGCGTTTCGCGTACTCGTCGTGTAGAGGGTTGGTCGTGTCGTCCAGTGGATGAATTCTTTCTTCTAGAACCACGCCGTCTGTTGTCTGCAATAAAAGCCATGTGGTGCACTCCGAAGACAAGCTCTCCTTTTGAATTTAATTCATTTATTACAAGCGTTATTTCAACTGGGGCTACGTCGAGAGAGAGAGAGAGAGAGAGAGAGAGAGAGAGAGAGCAATCACTACTTTATCGTAGTTAGTTATTAATGTTTTCTTAACTATTCATAGAGAGGGGGGGGTTCTCGTGCCTGCATTCCCCTAAGGGAAATATCCCTTATCTTTACATTGTGAATCGCACGTCCTCTCGGTTCGCTTTCCGAATCAGACTGACTAAAACTCCTTCTCACGAGAACGAGTGACGTCACGGAGCCTCTGTTTCCCACGCAAGGGCCTGTGACGTCACAGCCTCTCCAGGTGCAGACTGACCCGTGATCTGGGGTCTCGTCACACGGTAACCTTGTCACGTCTGCCAGCTATGACTGTGAGAACAAGCCCCGTTCTGCACTCGACTGCCCCGCGTTAATTCGCGCAAGTCAATTCAACGATTCCCAACAGATACGTCCATTCCCATAGGGCCATTATCCAACAATATCATCTGATGCCATTTTCTATAGAAAACGATGCGTCCCCCTAAATGGTTAACCAAGCGATCCTTTACATCCTGACATTTAGTCTGCGAATTAAAATCCCCAAATAGGTACTAGTTGACGTATCCTCAATATTTGACAATTGAGGTTATTTAACACAAAAAACACAGTGTTTATTGTGTTATAGAACGATGACTGTATGTATAATATAAAAGTTTGAGTGACACCTTAAAGGTCAGCGGTGACCCCAGACGGAAGTCACTGAAACCACGTGACTCTCGGTTGAAGATTTTCGATATCTTGGTTGGCGAGATTTCAAACAGAAAAAATGACCGTTGTTTGAATGGAAAAGTCTGAGTGACATCTAAAGGTCAGAGGTGAATGCAGTCGGAAGCCAATGGAACCTTCATCTTTGCTAGTTGCGAGGAGAAAAAAAGATTGGGAGCTGCAGATTTGGGACCTCGCCCCTTATTTTTCGTTTACTATTGATTAAGCATTAATTTTGCTTGCGTCCGATCGCGTCAAATTCCTAAGTGAGACTCACTGCTTTTTTAGCGCCTATCCTATCTCGTCTGACGTCATTTCCTTTTTTCTATTGTCTAGACAGAAAAGGATGGCTCCCAAAGCTCAACAGCTTGAACCGTTGCCGACCCTTACATCCTGCCTAACTTAACAGCAATCGATTGGCGAACATAAATCCTATAAATAATTACTAACTGACGTATCCTTAAAATTTAACACTCCCACAACTCCAATGTCACACGGATGGATAGAAATACCTATAGAAACACGCACATCTCGTCTGACATTCGGGCTAGGATGGAATCTGTGTCCCTTCGACGAAAATTCAACCGACAAATCCGACTAGCAGCAAAATCTCAACCCTATCATTGTAGAGGTCCTCATAATTTAACTAATTGTCCAGAATTTAAAATTATTTTAATTAACATGTTTCATATTTGGCTTAACTTGAACGAAAGATCAATTTTTTGTGAACCTTATTTTCACAAGATTCAACCCGAACAATCACCTCTCAGCACATTATAACTTATCACCAAATTAAAATACTCTAGTAGCTTCTCTCCTCGGAACGCGGTCCTTTGTAATTCCCTCCCTGTTCCGTGTTTTCCCGACTGTACCAACATGCAGAAATATTTAAGTATAATGTGAATAAACATCTTGCTGCGCAACTCCCCTACTTAGGATGCCCCTTATAAATCTGGCCCTAATTACAGTAGCCCCTTACGTCTCAGTGCCAATGTTTACCTTGTTTATGGCGAATAGAAAATGGGTACTTGTTTCTACTTTTACATGAACGAGTAAATGATTCTAACTTTGTTTTTGGGACTTATATTCACCCCAAACAAGGGGGCACACTGCCATTAAGGAGCTACTGTGAATAAGAGGTCAGATTTATAGGGGTATTTTAAAGTAGGCAATTGTGCAGCGAGGTGTTTGTTCACCTTAAATTCGAACTTCAGCATGTGATACAGTCGGGGAAACAGAGAACAGGTAGGGAATTCCAAAGGCAAGCAGTCCGAGGAAAGAAGCTATTAGACCAGAAAGCTTTCCGGTGCCTGAGGACATCTACAGTGAAGGGGTAGGATTTTGCTGATTGTCGGGTTGGTCGAGGATATTTACGTCGAGGGAGCACCAGTGCAGCAAGTTCGTCGGAGCACATTCCATTGAAGTAGTTGTAAAACAAGCACAGGGATGCAACATTGTGGCAATGGAATAGGGGCTGGAGCTGGTAGACAGTGTGGGACTTATTAGATTAGAAACTCTTTTTTTGAACCCTGTCTAAGAGAAATAGAGACTAGTGGTTCATGCACTAGCGGAGATGTGGTTACAATACTCCATGCATGGGCGGATGGTGGCCTTGTAGAGGTATAGGATACTGGTCGGTGAGAGAAGTTTTCTAGCACGGTAGAGGGAGCCCACTTTCATTGCAGCAGCATTGGCAATATCTTCATTGTATTTGTTCCAATTCATGTTACATGTGAATGTTAGGCTGAGGAGTTTGAATGTTAGACTCTCGGGTAGGGTGCTATTAGCCATGCAAACCGGTGGTTGAAAAGGTTTCTTACAGTTGTTAAATGTCTTTGTCTTAGTTGCATTAAATGTTACTATCCATTCATGTCTTCATTCAACAACAGACTGGATATCATTTTCTAAGGATTAAGCCATTGCCTTGGATATATGCGCGTCCGTTTTACCCACATGTCGAGAGTAGAGCGTGGTGTCATCAGCAAATATAACCATCTCGGACACAATTTCATCAGGGATGTTGGTTATCAAAATTAGGAACAATAAAGGTCCAAGGATCGACCCCCTGCGACACACCCGCATTAAGGAGATTACAAAGTGAACCTTGGGTTTACTTTTGGCAGACTCGTAACTCTTGCTTCCCTTATTTTGTCTTTTAGTCCTCACATTTCATGAACGATGTTTCTGACAAAGGGGGAAGAATTGCTGTTTTCTGGGTAGGAATCTATCCGTCTAACACTTATCGTTGGCATGTTGTTTGGATGTACAGCCATCGAGGACAACCTGAATCTTACTTTTGGATAGGAAGGATGTAATTATATTAAGTATTCATCCAATAATACCATACCAATTAATTTTCATGAGAAGACCTTCATGCCAGATCTTGTCAAAGACTTTGGATATATCAAGCGCTACCGCCTTAGCTTTATCTGCCTTGTGCTATCCCGGGCAACGCCAGATTTTCCGACTAGTATGTATAAAACTAATGTTTACATCTAATAATTGTTTCATATTTAGTTGCTGATCATTTTGGAATTCACTTTCCTTTTTCTTTTGTTTACGGCTCACTAACGTAAATATGGATGCCAGTAAGTGTAATAATCTTCCCTGGCGAAATATGCATGCCTTCTTCCGCTCATTTCGAATGAAAAAAGTGCAATCGTCACATCAACAAATTGATAATTTATTCTTTAGAACATAATGCATTTAAATAATTTATTCATCTTATATAAATAACAAATTATAATTATAGATATTGTGTTTTTATTTCTATGAATATTTTTCTGTGTGTATAATGATTATTGCCCGTTTTAATCTGCATATGGATGTCTGTAGACAGTGAAGTATTTTACTAATCATCTGGTAGGTATGAAAATATCGTCTTTTTACAACTTCGATCCATAAACTGAAGCTGAAACTCAATTCGACATAAAATCATTATAATGAACATGTTTATGGCTTCAGGTTGCATAAAATTCGTCGTCCAAATTTGATACTTTATCGAAAAGCATATCTGTATATGCGTTCAGAGATGACCGTTAGGATATCCGCAGTAGAACGTGTTTGCTTAAATCCATACCGATGGTCAGAAAGAAGTTTAGCATTAACGAGGTGGCGGACTATCGCTAGATTGAGTAAGGATTAAAGCTCTGTAGACATCTTGTCAAGGGACCACAGCAAATCGTTATTTGAGCAAATATCTAATATCAAGCCGCAGATTTTGTGCCTCGCCACATATTTTTCATTTACTATTGATTCCTCAATTATTTTGTTTTCGTCCGATCGTGCCAAATTCCCAAGTCAGACTCACCGCTTCTTCGCGCCTATCATATTTCGTCTGACGTCATTTCCTCTACCCATCTCTCTACTCGTCTATGAAGCAAAAATAACACCAACCGATACCAACCTCACGAGGACAAACGAGAAAAACGTTGGAATGGTGCATTTGGTGCAAGGTCAGTAAAAGCAACGTTCCTGTACGCACGCTGCACCATTCAAACATATAAGAAACTATCACAGTGCTCGCAAATCAATTGCACCCCACAATAATTAACCAATCAAATGATTCATCTCTTTCTAAATTGTTTTTAATCTAATACTCTCACTGTATGTTGTTTGCTTCATTTCAACTTATCTATCGCTCTAGCTTCCGTATCTCTCTCTCTTTCTTTCTCTTTCTCTGCGTATTATCAGTCGAAGGTAAGACAGAAAAGAATAAGTAGATTAGAATAGTCCATTTTTATTTTAACTTCACCCCAAACAAAGCATGCTGCGACTGTAGACGTAAGGGGCTACTGAGAATTAGGGTGAATGTTTAGGGGGTCATCCTAAATTGAGATCTGTGCAACGAAATGCTTCTTCACATTAGTTTTAAATTTCATGTTGGTACAGTCGGGAAAACAGCAAGCAGGGAGGGAGTTCCAAAGGCCGGCAACGCGAGGAAAGAAGCTATTGGAATAGAAGGTTCTCCAGCATCTGGGGACCTCCACAGTGAACGGATGGGATTTAGTTGATTGTCGAGTGGTTCGAGTGTATTTACGTCTAAGGGGCACCAGTTCATCGTAGCCGGTTACACGGTTCGAACCCCAGTACAAAAGTCATATTTAACTTCGTAGTCGGAGCACGTACCGATAGGAGAGTAAATTAATGTCTTTAATGGCAAAGTCAGCGGCCATATAAGCAGGCTGTCGAGAGAACTCAATAGGCGGGGCCTAAAGTATATATATATATATATATATATATATATATATATATATATATATATATATATATATAGTGCTGACTACGTGGGTAGGACGACGTTAAGATTTGATAGTAGAGTCCAACAACGCATTCCGAGTAAGATTAGGAATGGAACCTTCCGGTCAACGGACGTTCAAAATAACATATACGGGTCTTCCATTACAGACCATTTACTTAAAAACCCGCCCTGCGTTAGGAATTTTAGCATGGACTCCTTCACCATTCTCAGTCATGCTCACTCATTATACCATCTAAAAATCTTGGAGACGATCCACGTTCGTCTTAAACATCCCTCCCTTTGTAAACAAAGTAAGTGTCTATTAGGACTAGATGTGATCAGTCTCTAAGATTCATCCTCCATTGTACATATACCATAACGCTATTTTATTTTCTGTACCCTCTCTTTTTACTCCCCTTTTTTAAAATCCCTCGTTTTTTAAAAAAAATCCCTCGATACAGCCTTTGTTAAGAGAGGGCGAAACCGGTCGTCTGGCTTTTTTTCTTGATTATCTTTTAATACTGAACGAAAAAATTCGTCTTCCCTTTATGCTTGCGGTAATAAAAATTTGTACTCTCCCCAAAATCATGAAATATATATATAAGATTTAACTGGTTTTGCAAACTCACTTTTTCCTATTTGCAAACAATCTAACCCGAATTTAGTGGGTGGCTCAACAGGTCACATTTCTTCTCGTACTTTTACAAAACACAGTCCATTGATCCCTAAATTTACTAATTATCTTAAAAAGAAGTCTCAAGGGAATATATTGAATTTCAAAGAAATATTTATCTCAATTTTTTTTGCTTTCATTTTTCGCTGGTAATGGAAGAATGCCGATTATGAAACGAAGATATATTTAAGATTTTTTATAAAATGTCATTTAATTTAGAAAACTTATTTTTCATTTTTTTACGGATAAACTTTGGGCGATTATCTTTCAAATAAAACCGAACTTTTACTAAGAAGAAACCATTTTAATGATTTTAAATGATGTTCTCATGTTTTCCGGCAAAACTTGAGCAATTCGCTATTATTCATTATTTATATTGCGCGATCGATTTAGCTATTTATATCTATTTATATAGATATCTATCCCATGTTTGCTATCTATCTATCTATCTATCTATCTATCTATCTATCTATCTATCTATTCGTCTATCTATTTTTCTATCAATCTATCTCAGCCTCTCCGTATCTCTCCGATTCTATACATAATTATCGATGTCTTTCTCTCTCTCTCTCTCTCTCTCTCTCTCTCTCTCTCTCTCTCTCTCTCTATCTCTCTCTCTTTCTCTCTCTCTCTATGTATATATATATATTTATATGTATATATATATTTATATATATATATTTAAATTCATATATATTTATGTATTTATATATATATATTTATATATATATATTTATATATATTACATATATTTATATATATATGTAGTTGAATACAACTACAAATGCTAGCAAATCTAAAAACAGAGGTAGGAAAATAATCTGGTTTACACCCCCATTCAATATGATGTTAAAAACAAAAATTGGTAACAAATTTCTACAACTTATAGACAAACACTTTCCACCTGGTAATGCACTCCATAAACTATTTAATAAGAATACATTAAAACTAAGCTATAGTTGCACAGATAACATAGAAAGAATAATTAAAAAACATAACAATAAAATACTTAAAAGGAATGATACGAATACGAATAGCGATATTGAAGGTAATCCTACCACTAACAATTGTAACTGTCAGAGACAGGATGAATGTCCCTTGCAAAAAAATTGCGTCACCGCATCAGTAATATACCGTGCGGAAATCTACACTACTGAAAATCCGGGCGACAGTAAGTTCTATATAGGAAGCACGTCAAGAAGTTTTAAGGATAGGTATTACACGCATAAATTATCCTTTAGAAATAAAAAATACAGTAACACTTCGCTGTCCCGATACTTCTGGAAATTGATAGATGAGAAAACGAACCCAAAAATTAGATGGAGTATAATAAGGAAAGCAAAAACATGTAGATCACTCACCTCACCCTGTTTCTTATGCCTGGGTGAGAAAATTGAAATTGTTAAATTTAAAGATAGGGAAAAATTACTCAACGTTAGAAACGAAACGAGTTTAAACTGCAAACATTTAAAGGAGCACCCACTAAGCAGATTTTAGATCATAAAAAACTCTACTGACTGTTACTTCGTTGTTAGCGGAACACATATTCAATTTTTAATTCTAATTTTATTTTTATTTTTATTTGAATTTTTATCTATTTATTTATTTATTTATTTTATTTTTTATTTTTATTTATTTTTTCTTATTCTGTTTTTTTTAATTTCTTATTCTGTTTTTTTTTTAAATTAATTTTTGTTTTGTTTATTTCTTATTCTGTTTTTATTTGTATTTTATAATTCTGATGATGTCTTTATAATTTTGAACTCATACAATCTAGAATATCCACAAATGCTACACATCAACCTATAATAATGTTCTCAGCGCACACACATAGTAATCGCATGTGTGTGTATGTATGTTTGTGTATGCATACATGTATGTATATGTACATGTGTATATGTCTGTATGTATGTGCGTAGTCATGTGTAGAATTAACTGTAATTGCATACGCTGTATCTTTATATTAAAACAATAGCAGGTATAAATGCAAGTAATTTGAACTGAGATAGATTGAAGCAATAATGAATGGTTTTGATTGCTAAAATATGGATGTTTTTATACATTTTAATCTATTTTGATTGCATGCATGTGGGTATTTGTATGCACATACACACATGTGTGTACGTGGTCTGTGTACGTATATATAATGACATTATATATTTATGTTATACGGGTATGACAGTATACTTGTATCTGTAATGGTGTATACATTTGGAATCGTATGGTTTAGGTATGTATGTATATATATTGGTAAGCATAAGTGTGTGTGTGTGTATAATTGGACTGAAATATATATGTATGTATGGGTATATGTACTTCGACTGATATTTTATATTGCAGCAAAAGGTGTATTTTCATGTCATTTTATTTTTATTTCGATTTTGATATTCATTTCTTGTGTACGTATACGTTGATGAATGCACATATTTATATGCCTAGGTGTGTACTTTATATATGTGTATGTATTTGTGTATATATATATATATATATATATATATATATATATATATATATATATATATATGTGTGTGTGTGTGTATATATATATATGTATATATATGCATGTATGTGGACTTGTGCGTGTGTATGTTTGTGTATGTGTACGTTGTGTGTGTGTGGTGCGTATATCTGACTATGAATATACACGTATACATTTGTGGGTAGCTTTTATATTTGCATAGTCTAGTTTATATATATTCTAGGTATGTGCTTGTATATATTAATTTGTGTGCACTTTAAATAAGTATAGGTGTGTATGTATGTATTTGTATTCGTATATATGTATAGGTGTGAACGGTCGGCGCCTGTGTATATGTGTGTGTATGCGTGTGTATGTATGTATGTATGTGTATATATATGTATATATATATATGTATATGTGTAAGTGTATATATATATTTATATGTCAGTGTGTGTGTATGTATATATGTATGCATATATGTACGTATTTTTAGGAACTATTTATACTAAAAGTGTATGTGTGTGTATGCGTGTATATCTATGTTACGAATATGCTCATGTATGATTTATGTATGTATATGTATGTGTATATATATATATGTGTGTGTGTATGTATGTATATATGTGCATGTATATGTGTGTGTGCGTGCGTGTGTATATATATGTATATGTATATATGTATATATGTGTATATATATATGTGTGTGTGTATAGATATGCGTGTGTAGGTGCATATAGCTGTATATATGTGTGTTTGTGTAGACGTATGGATTTTTGTATTGAATTTTTTTTTATATATCTAGAATATAAGCACGTATGTATTTTGAATATATGCTTGAGTGATAGTGGATCTGTGTGTGTGTCCATGTTTAGATGTGTATGTATATCAATGTCTGTTTATTTATTTGTATTTGCGTATCTATTAGAGTTTGTTTATATATGTGTGATTCTTGATCTATAGATAAGATATTTATACTGAAGTGAGTTTGTAAAACTTGGTAAGTTAAAGAGTTTAAAGAAACCCAGAAAGAAGTGAGCAATAAAATAAGGAAAGGAAAAGGTGACGGAGACGCCATAAAAAGTAATAAAAAGGACAACCACTAACAAAAAAGGTCAGCAAGTGGAATAGGTAATCCGATACTAATTCATAAGAAATAGAAAATGACTAAACCCCCAAAAGATTTATTTAGGAGAGAAAATTCTTCAAATTCATCTATTTCTCGAAAATTCTTGGTCTGATGAGGTTGACTTTCTGGGAAAAGTACAACCGAAACATGTATGCACATATGTAACCAATAATGTTTGTATAAATAAAAATTTATACTTATATATTTATATATATATATATATTTATATTAATATATAGATATATTTATATATATCCATCTTTATATATATTTATACATATATATATATATATATATATATATATATATATATATATGTATAAATATATATAAAGATGGATATATATAAATATATCTATATATCTATATATATTTATATATATTTATATTTATATATATTTATATATATATACATATATGCATATATATATATTTATATATATACATATATATATATATACATATATGCATATATATATATTTATATATATACATATATATATATATATATATATATATATATATATATATATATATATATATATACAAAAGTATATATATATAGATTTATATATATTATATATATATTTATATATATATGTATATATATTTTTATATATATGTATATATATATATTATATATATAAATATTTTTATGTATATATATATTTATTTATAAATTATTATTGTGACGACTAAAGGAAAAAATAAGGAAAGCGAGATGTATTGCTTATATATATATATATACATATATATATATATATATATATATATATATATAAATATATATATATATATATTTATATATATATATATATATATATA
>OY744518.1:79546136-79551136 GCA_963556195.1 Sepiola atlantica
CGCGAAATTCAAACGGCATTTTTGTCTGTCTGTAACGCTGAAGTTAGAACAACATTTTCGTCCGTTTGTCATGCTTAAGTTTGAAATACAATTTTTGTCAGTCTGTCGTTCCGAAGTTCGAAATAGTATTTTCTTTAATCTGTAACGCTGTCATGCTATAGTTCGAAATAACATTTTTATCAGTCTGTTACACTTCAGTTCGGAATAGCATTTCCGTCAGTCTGTCATATTTCATTTCGAAATATCATTTTCTTGTGCTCTGTCGCGCTGTAGTTTGAAATAGCATTTTGTGTCAGTCTGTCACACTTCAGTTTGAAATAGCATTTTCGTCAGTCTGTCACACTTCAGTTTGAAATAGCATTTTCGTCAGTCTGTCACACTTCAGTTGAAAATAGCATTTTCGTCAGTCTGTCACACTTCAGTTTGAAATAGCATTTTCGTCAGTCTGTCACACTTCAGTTGAAAATAGCATTTTCGTCAGTCTGTCACACTTCAGTCCAAAATAACATTTTCCCGTGGTTTGTCGCGTTGAAAGTTTCAAATAAAATTTTATGTCAGTCTGTCACACTTCAAGTTTTAAAACTCATTTTTGTTCGTTCGATTAGCACGCAGAAGTTCGAACAGCATTTTTGTCGGTCTGTCATGTCGAAGTTCGAAATAGAATTTTCGTCTGTCTGTAATGCAGAAGATTGAACACTAAATTCATCCGCCTGTAATGCTCAAGTATGAAATGTTTTATTTTAGTAAGTCTGTCAGACTTCAGTTTAAAATAACATTTTTGTCAGTTTATTGTGCCGAAGTTTGAAATAGCATTTTTGTCAGTTTATCGTGCCGAAGTTTGAAATAGCATTTTCCTCAGTCTGTCACAGACTGAGGAAAATGCTATTTCGAACTGAATCGTGACAAACTGACCAAAATGATATTTCGATCGAGAGTGTAACAGACTGACAGAAAATGTTATTTCAGACTTCAGCGTGACAGATGGACAAAAATGCTATTTCGAACTGAATCGTGACAAACTGACCAAAATGATATTTCGATCGAGAGTGTAACAGACTGACAGAAAATGTTATTTCAGACTTCAGCGTGACAGATTGACAAAAATGCTATTTCGAACTGAATCGTGACAAACTGACCAAAATGATATTTCGATCGAGAGTGTAACAGACTGACAGAAAATGTTATTTCAGACTTCAGCGTGACAGATTGACAAAAATGCTATTTCGAACTGAAATGTGACAAACTGACCAAAATGATATTTCGATCGAGAGTGTAACAGACTGACAGAAAATGTTATTTCAGACTTCAGCGTGACAGACGGACAAAAATGCTATTTCGAACTGAATCGTGACAAACTGACCAAAATGATATTTCGATCGAGAGTGTAACAGACTGACAGAAAATGTTATTTCAGATTTCAGCGTGACAGATGGACAAAAATGCTATTTCGAACTGAATCGTGACAAACTGACCAAAATGATATTTCGATCGAGAGTGTAACAGACTGACAGAAAATGTTATTTCAGACTTCAGCGTGACAGATTGACAAAAATGCTATTTCGAACTGAATCGTGACAAACTGACCAAAATGATATTTCGATCGAGAGTGTAACAGACTGACAGAAAATGTTATTTCAGACTTCAGCGTGACAGATTGACAAAAATGCTATTTCGAACTGAAATGTGACAAACTGACCAAAATGATATTTCGATCGAGAGTGTAACAGACTGACAGAAAATGTTATTTCAGACTTCAGCGTGACAGACGGACAAAAATGCTATTTCGAACTGAATCGTGACAAACTGACCAAAATGATATTTCGATCGAGAGTGTAACAGACTGACAGAAAATGTTATTTCAGACTTCAGCGTGACAGACTGACAAAAATGCTATTTCGAACTGAATCGTGACAAACTGACGAAAATGATATTTCGATCGAGAGTGTAACAGACTGACAGAAAATGTTATTTCAGACTTCAGCGTGACAGATGGACAAAAATGCTATTTCGAACTGAATCGTGACAAACTGACGAAAATGATATTTCGATCGAGAGTGTAACAGACTGACAGAAAATGTTATTTCAGACTTCAGCGTGACAGATTGACAAAAATGCTATTTCGAACTGAATCGTGACAAACTGACGAAAATGATATTTCGATCGAGAGTGTAACAGACTGACAGAAAATGTTATTTCAGACTTCAGCGTGACAGATTGACAAAAATGCTATTTCGAACTGAATCGTGACAAACTGACGAAAATGATATTTCGATCGAGAGTGTAACAGACTGACAGAAAATGTTATTTCAGACTTCAGCGTGACGGATGGACAAAAATGCTATTTCGAACTGAATCGTGACAAACTGACGAAAATGATATTTCGATCGAGAGTGTAACAGACTGACAGAAAATGTTATTTCAGACTTCAGCGTGACAGATTGACAAAAATGCTATTTCGAACTGAATCGTGACAAACTTACGAAAATGATATTTCGATCGAGAGTGTAACAGACTGACAGAAAATGTTATTTCAGACTTCAGCGTGACAGATTGACAAAAATGCTATTTCGAACTGAAATGTGACAAACTGACCAAAATGATATTTCGATCGAGAGTGTAACAGACTGACAGAAAATGTTATTTCAGACTTCAGCGTGACAGATTGACAAAAATGCTATTTCGAACTGAATCGTGACAAACTGACCAAAATGATATTTCGATCGAGAGTGTAACAGACTGACAGAAAATGTTATTTCAGACTTCAGCGTGACAGACTGACAAAAATGCTATTTCGAACTGAATCGTGACAAACTGACCAAAATGATATTTCGATCGAGAGTGTAACAGACTGACAGAAAATGTTATTTCAGACTTCAGCGTGACAGATGGACAAAAATGCTATTTCGAACTGAATCGTGACAAACTGACCAAAATGATATTTCGATCGAGAGTGTAACAGACTGACAGAAAATGTTATTTCAGACTTCAGCGTGACAGACGGACAAAAATGCTATTTCGAACTGAAATGTGACAAACTTACGAAATGCTATTTCGAATTTCAGCGGGAAATGCTACACAAAATTCTATTTCGAACTGGAGTGCGATATACTGATGATAATGTTATTTCGTACTGAAGTGTGACGGACTGACGAAAATGCTATTTAAAATATCAGCGTGACAGACTGACAAAAATGCTAAAACTAAACTAAAGCAACACCTAAAAATATAAATAGAAGAAGTACCCCAAGCACCCATGTGTGAAAATAAGGACACATTCACAAAAAAGATTGAGTAACCCCTATACAAAGCAGAACAAAAGAATAGAAAATAAAAGTCAGCCGACCCTTTGTTTATGAGTAGCCCTGCCATTGTCTAATGTCAACATTAACCGGTGGGAGGGAATAACAAAGAATTTGATTGGTTAGCTAGCTAGATTAAACACCACGTGCATATATAAACACACTCGGTAACACTGGTTCCATGCATTTTAGGCTGACGATTCCCTACGGGGATGAAACGCGGAAGCCTCTGTGTAGCTTTATTGCCATAAATATATTTTCATATCTCTCTCTCTCTCTCTCTCTCTCTCTCTCTCTCTCTCTCTCTATATATATATATATATATATATATATATATATATATATATATATATATAGATATAAAGTAGCTTTGAGTTATTTTAAACAAAGAAAGAAAATGCAGTTTAAATTCCCAGGGATACTAACTAAATCCAATATATCACAAACTTAGCACTTCCACTGGAAAATTTACAAATACAAAAGGGGATTCAAGTATATAACAATGAAACAAAATCAGGGGACATTTAACCTGAATTGTGAAATATTAAATGGGGATCATCAGCTGTTTACCATGTAACTGTTTCGGATATTTAAAAACAGGACAGTTATAATATTCATGGCTCTCCAGTGGCACTGATCAAATGACCACTTCCCCAATAACCAAATGTAGAAACAATTCAGTTTTCATTTCACTAATATATATAAAAGTAAATAAATAAATAAATAAATAATAATAATATTAATAATAATAATAATAATAATGATAATAAAACATTGCCCTTAAGACTACAGTGTGATATGGTAATTAACATATCAAATAGTACGAATTATAACAATAATAATACTACTACTATCACAACACTTATATAAAGCGGCATTAAAAAAAAAGCTTAAATACTTTTTGGTACCAGATAGGCAAATAGATAAGAGGAAGGAAACCTAGCCATACATATCTAAATACCTTATATATAGTCTAAAGAAGCTTTGAGTCATTTTAATCAAAGAAAGAAAGTTAAGTTTAAATTCCAAGGGATACTAACTAAATCCAAAATATCGCAACTGGAAAATTTACTAATACAAAAGGGGATTCAAATATATAACAGTGAAACAAAAACAGGGGCCTTAACTTGAAGTGTGAAATATTATATTATATAGTCTAACCTTTGAAGCATTGGACATATTTGAATTATGTTTAGACCGTTGACACCCTAGAATGGATTTACTTATACTAACTGCTGAATATGATACTAAAAAGAACAAATGTCTGTTACTTTTGATGAAGACGTTTTACAATAAATAAATAATTTATTTAAAAATAAAATAGCATTGTTTGTTTTTCTTTCAACGTTCTAAATATAATTCAAATATCCGCAATGATTTTCTCTTCCTGCCATTCTTTTTTTTATCCTTGCTTTTCTTACCATTTCTTTCTTCTTTGTTCCTGCTTTTAATTTCCTTCTTTTTTGTTATTTCAATCAATCTCTTTCTTTCTTCCTCTTTCTCTTTTGTTTCTCATTCCGCTACTGCCAAATTTGCTTGACTCAATCCATTTATCAAAACATCAATTCCGTTCGAACCATTCAAATCTCAAAGTCGTTCAACTAAATGAAAAACAAAACGCAATTAAAATTGAATAAAAAGTTGTCACACATAAAAAACACATATTAAAAAATTAAATCAATGACCTTTTAATCTTCATCG
>OY744518.1:79553636-79593636 GCA_963556195.1 Sepiola atlantica
TGAACTTTCTGCTCTGGTGTCCCCTCGACGTAAACACACTCGACCCATCCGATAATCAGCTAAATTCCATCAATTCACTGTGGAGGTCCCCAGATGCCGGAGAGCCTTCTTATCCACTAGCTTCTTTCCCCGAGCGACCGGCGTTTGGAACTCTCACCCCGCTCTCTGTTTCCCCGACTGTACCGACATGCAGAAATTTAAAACTAATGTGAACAAGCATCTCGCTGCACAGCTCCCAATTTAGGATGACCCCCAAAAACTTTCACCGTAATTCTCAGTAGCCCTTACGCTTACAGTGACAACTTGCATTGTTTGATGTGAAAAAAACAAACCATAAGTGAAGGACAAATTTTTATGTACGTATAGATAAGTCAGAATACGTCTGCATTTCGAACAAAGTCTTCTTCTTGTAACGGTCTCCCGTGATTCTGAAAAGAAGACGTGACCTTCCGGTCTACCCCCCCCCCCTCCGAAGTTCTATATGCTCGACGGAGAGTCTTCAGCCGCAATGTCAGAATCGTTTTTTGACTTTTACAGAGTTTCCTCGAAACTGGCACCATCAGACCGTTTCTTTCTTTTGAAAAGCGACGACCATTCTGCGAGTAGTGTGCCCGCGGCGACGCCGGTCTCTCTCGTTGCCAGGTTCATTTTCTTTTCCAACTCCACACTTTGATGGGCGGCGTCATATCGAGCGAGGATCTCGCACCAATCTCGCGATACTTTGAAAGAATCGCGGCGTGGTGCGAAACAAAACTGATGTCGCTAGAAGATCTAATAACACTCCACTCTAAAGCGTCTCGTTGTCGTTCTCATAACCGTGTTCTGTTTAGATGTACGTGTCAATGCTTTTCCGTTTGTTAATTTGCTTTTGAAGTTAAGTGCATACATGATTCAGCAAATGCAGATTCGTTCAGCTGATGTCGCTGCAATACATCATAGAATTATTATTGCCGTTATTTTCTGCTGCGTTTTATTAAGCTAATGGATACAGTTGAAGATTATGAAATCATCGATACTGAGTTAAAAATCTTACTTCGGATCGATTGGAAAGCACCAATCACACACACACACAAACACACACACATACACACAGACATCCACACACATACACACACACGCACATATATTTATTATTGTTTGTATCACAAACATTAATAAATAGATAAATAAATAAATATCTTATTTTTGATTTTTCTTAATAATCGAGTACACTGCTGGGATTCTCCCCCATTAATCTCTCTCACCCCCCACACACACACCACACACACACACACACACACATATGCAAACATTGTTAAAAATAACAGAATTCGTCTGTTTAATTATACCTTTTTTATTTTTTCAATTTTTCTAGTGGTATTTCTAGTGGTATTTTTTGTATTAAAATAATTAAAAAAAATTATAAATGTCTCATAGGTTTCACGAACGTTTTCGATTCTTCGTCGAATAATCCTTAGGTGTCTAAAGCAAATGAAAAAAGTTATTGACCCTTAAGGGCGATTCGAAGAAACATCGAAAATTTTCGTGAAACCTAATACAAAAAGAAACATCAGAAAAATTGAAAAAATGAAAAAAAGTTATAATTAAACAGACGAATTCTGTTATTTTTAACAATGTTTGCATAAATTAGAAAATGCTGCCTAAATACACACAAGTTATATATATATATATATATATATATATATATATATATATATATATATATATATAGCTAAATGGAAGAAGAGAGATACAGATGTACGAATGACAAATCTATTTCAACTTCGATTGTTCAATGCAGGGTATACTCGCTAACACAAGTTTATTTTTCTTTCCTTAAGCCAAGGCTTTTCAAATATCAAAATCCTATCATCAGAGGAATTACATAGATGGATAAGTTGGCAGTGGAAAAGCCAAAATTCAAAATTTAAACAAATATAAAGTAATGGAGAGTAAGAGTATGCGTGTAAAAAAATATGGAGTCTGTCCAGTTGGTGAATGTCCGTTGATAAGGTGTCCGGTGAAAGGACATTAAAAGATGGGAAAAAGGGGGTTCGTGAAGGCAGCGTTGACAATGTTCAAAGTGAAGTAAATCAAGTAGAAATATGTTTAGTTCAATCGTAGATTGAGCGCACTTATTTAGATGTAATTTTCAGAATTAGAGCCATTTTAAAATACTCTCGTGGACCGAGAATGCCAACTTATCTATCTATGGAATTCCTCTGATGATAAGATTTTAATCTTTGAAAAACTTTGGCTTAAGGAAAGAAAAATAAACATGTTTTTTACCGAGTACACCTTGCATTAAACAATCGAAATTGAAATAGATTTGTCATTCGTACATCTTTATCTCTCTTTTCTCATTTATCTTTATAATTGCCTATCTCGTATATTGAGCTTAAACCATTTCACTATAGGTTATATCCTCTAAAAGTATACTTTTAGTTTCATATTATATATATATATATATATATATATATATATATATATATATATATATATATATATATATATATATATATAAGTTAGGTATGACGGTTTGATCCCTGGCTAGGAAGAGGTGCTAGTCTAAACGAACTGAAAAGCTGTGATATAGCGAAACAACCTGTCTACAAATGACTACATAAGCCCCCCTTCTTGGGTCGAGTACTGTCGTTGGATGATGTCTCCTGCTACTTTTTAGCGTAATTCAAAGCTCTTTGTAAATACACAAATTGAGCACGACGGAAGCGGTGGTCGGTGTTTATATAAATAGACATTGTAAATATCATTTACGAGCTTTTCACCCGTGGATGAATGGATAGATCTGTCGACTACCATCTAGGTTCAATCCCTGGCTGTGATACAACGAAACAGTCTGTCTGTGAACAACTATATATATATATATATATATATATATATATATATATATATATATATATATATATATATATATATATATAATATTTAGATTTTGAATTATATTAAAGATAATTGAATTATCGTTTAATAATAATCTATCGTGATAATATAAAGCTAATATATTGAATAGAGCAATCAATTCTAGAGATGAAAGATGAGAATAAGAAATTGTAAATATACAATATTTATTAGAACATCAAAAGTTCAGAGCAAGGAGCTTCATATCCTTAATCGATGGATTTTTAAAGATAAACTCTTTTCATCAGAGGATAGGGAAAAGCCGACAATGTAATTGTAAATATTATCGGCAACATTTAACTTTGAAAATTTTACATAAAATAAAACAAAATAAAGGCCAGAAGGTAAAGAGTCCTCATTGCTCTGAACTTTTGATTTTCTAATAAATATTGTATCTTTACAATTTTTTATTCTCATCTTTCATCTCAAGATTATATATATATATATATATATATATATATATATATATATATATATATATATATATATATATATATATATATATGTATATATATAATCCAGGTAAAACATCCACAGGGTAGCAATCCAAAGAATTTCAACCGGGTTTATAAAAAGTGCTCAATATCAAATAGAGCTTTTATATATGATTATTTTTATTTACACAGAAATGTACAAAATCTGCGACACTGGCATGTCGATGTTATCGATCAACAGTTATTATAAACTGAATCCGATCTTAACCGTAGATCGTATTTGGAAAGAATGAAATGGAGAAAGAAGAAGAAGAAAAGAAATTTAAAATTTCAAAATTTGGGAAGTCACATGGTTGGGACCGTTAAGAATCAAAATGTTAAAATCCAAATCCAAATCCAAATATAATATATAAAATATAAAATAAAATAAAATAAAGTGAAAAGACAGAGATATAATAAAAAGGGTAGAATAAAAAGATATATAGATATATAGGAATAAATAGAAATAAATATAAATAGAAATATTTCTATCTATCTATCTATCTATCTATCTATCTATCTATCTATCTATCTATCTATCTATCTTTTTATTCTACCCTTTTTATTATATCTCTCTCTTTTCACTTTATTTTATTATGATCCATGAACATACTATCTTGAAACTTTCGTTTCTCTGTGCGCGACAACACGTGACATCATCGTGTACTCGATCTGTCGGCCTCTATCCCTGACCTTTACTGCCCCAATGTCCTGTTCTTTTGATCTTAAGTTCACCTATCCGTTACTCACTCGTGGGAAACCAGATTAATTTCTCCAAAGTTTGTGTCAGCTAGACATGAACTCAACCATATTAATCTCGGCCCCAGTCCCAATTCGTATTAGCTGAAGTAATGGTTTTCAACACAATAATATAATAACCCAATACTACTACTACTACTACTACTACTACTACTACTACTACTACTACTACTACTACTACTACTACTACTACTACTACTACTACTACTACTACTACTACTACTAATAATAATAATAGGAAGACTGAGACGATACAGGTACAAATCAGAACAGAGCAAACAACAGGACTTTTGAAAACAATGAAAGTCAGTTTTACAAAAACGTAAATGGAGAAAAAACAACAACAGAGCAACCGAGCCCAACAGAAACAAAACAATTCTGGAGCAAGATATGGGAAGAACCAAAAAAGCACAACAAGAATGCCCAATCGTTGAAAAACATGAAAGATGAACTGCAGGAAATCGAACAAGGAACCGAAACAGAAATTAACAAAGAAACGATCAAGAAAACCCTAAGAAAAATGGCAAACTGGAGAGCACCAGGCCACAATGGAATACATGCATACTGGTTCAAAAAAATTCACGACCCTGCATGAAAGACTAGCGCAGAAACTGAGTGGATGTATCCGCAAAACAGACGTACCAGAATGGATGACGGAAGGAAGAACAACATTAATACAAAAAAAAACCAAAAAGGGAACGACCCCCAGCAACTACAGACCGATAACATGTCTACCAATAATGTGGAAAATTCTCACAGCACAACTGAGAGAACAAATCTACCAATCCCTGGACAAACGTGGACTGCTCCCCGAGGAACAAAAAGGATGCCGGAAAGGACAAAGAGGGGCACATGATCTACTATACATTGATCAAAAGACCCTGAAGGAGGTGAAGAGCAGACAAAAGAACATAACCATGGCATGGATTGACTACAAGAAAGCCTACGACGGAATCCCCCAAACATGGATAATTGAATGCTTAAAAATATACAAGATACCAGACAGGATTATTAATCTCATCCAGAAAGCAATGGAAACATGGAGACTAAAACTGACAGCCGGAGGACAACACCTGTCTGAGATAAAAATACAGAGAGGCATTTTTCAAGGAGACTCTCTATCACCACTATTGTTTATAATAGCCATGATGCCACTCAACTACATACTCAGAAAGTGTGATGCCGGATACAGGTTTACGAATATAGAACAAAGAATAAACCACATGATGTATATGGATGACCTTAAACTGTTTGCAAAAAACAAAAAAAGAACTGGAAAAGCTGATAAATACAACCAGGATATTCAGCCAGGATATCCAAATGGAGTTTGGAATAGAAAAATGTGCACTGCTAGAGATTAAAAGAGGAAAACTGCAGAGGACAGACGGTATAGAACTCCCCAACCAAGAAGAGATGAGGGCGCTAGGAGAACAAGATAGTTATAAATACCTGGAAGTTCTGGAAGCAGACACAATCAAATATACAGAAATGAAAGAGAAGATTGGAAAAGAATATCTACGAAGAACAAGGAAACTCTTAGAAACTAAACTATATAGCAGAAACCTAGTAATAGGGATAAACACATGGGCTGTATCACTAATAAGATACTCTGGACCATTCATAGGCTGGACCAAAGAAGAACTCAGGCACCTTGACCAGAGGACTAGAAAACTAATGACTATGCACAATGCATTGCACTCAAAAGACGATACGGACAGACTCTACATGAAGGAGGTAGAGGACTGGTAAGTATAGAAGACTGTGTGGAAGACACCAAAAAAGAGCTGGAGAAATATGTAACCCAGAATACGTAAAGACTGATCACCACAGCAAGAGACACCAGCCCAACAAACAACTCCAGAAGCACTGAACCCAGAAACCAAAAGACAAGAAAAGAAAAGTGGGAAGAAAAACAACTACATGGACGCTTTATAAGACTCACAAGCGATGAAGCCAATGAAGACAGCTGGGCATGGCTAAGAAAAGGACACTTGAACAGAGAAACGGAATCTCTGCTGACGGCCGCACAGAACAATGCAATTAGGACAATCTTTATTAAAGCAACGATAGATAAAACCCAGGAAAACAGCAAATGCCGATTATGTGGACAAAGGGACGAAACAATAAATCATATAATAAGTGAATGCAGCAAGCTAGCCCAAAAGGAATACAAGAACAGACATGACAGCGTGGGGAAAGAAGTACACCGGGAAATGTGCAAACAACTGAATTTCGAATATGCAAAAAAACGGTACAAACACAAACCAGAAACTGTATTAGAAAACGAAAAACACAAAATCATATGGGATATGAATGTACAAACAGACAAACCCATAACAGCAAGGAGACCGGATATGATAATAATCAACAAGAAAGAAAAATCCTGCAAAATCGTAGACTTTGCCGTTCCAGCGGATCACAGAGTGAAGATCAAAGAGACGGAAAAAAGAAGCAAATATACTGAACTTGCCACAGAACTGAAAAGAATATGGAACATGAAGAAAGTCAGTATAACACCAATAATCATAGGAGCACTAGGAACAGTCCCCAAAAACATAGGAGAAATAGGAATCAAAGGGATAACTGAGACCATACAAAGGACAGTAATGATCAAAACAGCTACAATCCTGAGAAATGTCCTCGAATGCGGAAACCAACCCACATAAGCAACGAATGGAGAACAAACACATGGAAGCACAAGACAACGGAACCGGGGAAAATACAACCGCACGAGAGAGGCGCAAGCATAGGCTGACACCACGAAAATTATGGACAGAGGGTCGAGGAGGAAAAGCGCAAACCAGACCTCCACTGGAAGAGCGCGGACAGCTCTGGGACCTTGGGGAGGCTTGTTGCCACTCGGACCCCAGAGGGGACCAATGGCCATTATCAGCGGGAAATCGGTGGTAGATGGCTGTTGCGATACCGCAAGGTCATCAGCGGTGATGAACGAAAAGAGGTGGAGCATACTGGAAGTCTGAGGAGACTTGTTGTCACTCAGACTCCAGGGAATACCACAGGTTGTTGGCAGTGGGTGATCACTGACGATGACCAGTGTGATAACTCCTAGTGAGTAAATAATAAAACATTACCCTTAAGATTTATCTTGTGATATGGTAGTTGACATATCGAATAATAATAATAATAATAATAATGATAATAATAATAATAATAATAATAATAATAATAATACTAATAATAATAATTATGATGATAATAATAATAATAATAATAATAATAATAATAATAATAATAATAATAATAATAATAATAATCTTCACGTTCCTCTCTATCGGTTTTGTTATTTTTCTTTATTCATTCACTTCTCCATCACCGAAGAGACCCAGCGCAGAACGGATATCTGTTTGAATTTTCCATCGCTGAGAGTAATTGAAATAGCCATTCTTTCACGTTCGTCTCTATCGGCTGTGTTATTTTTTTTCCTTATTCATTCACTTCTCCACCACCGAAGAGACACAGCTCCCAACGGATATCTGTTTGAATTTTCCATCGCTGAGAGTAACTGAAATCGACATTCTTCATGTTCAGAAGGAAGTATATATTTGTTCTTCATATCGCTTGTTTACAGTCAATCGCTCACTGTTGAAATTGTTGCAGCGGGCAAGTTGTTTGATTTAATTGCAAAACCTCTTCGTTTATTAAAACACAAACAGAAGAAGACTAAAAAAAGGAGAAGGAAGTATAAATTTGTTTTTCATATCGCTTGTTTATAGTGAATCGCTCTGTTATATAATTATCTGATAATAATAGCAATAATCCCAGCCACAGATCAACTGGCATAGGAGTTGAGGATCTCTAGTAAGTCATACTAATCGCAACATCTCTAAGGATCGCAAATATCTGATGGAATGCAAAGGCAGTTGTAAATACCAGGTTGACATCTGTCGGGCTTTAATTGCATTTCAAGGCCAGGATTGTGTCTTCAGCTTTGGTTAGCAACTCTCCTAGAGATGGTATCTCAATAAAAATACTACGAAAGGAACACCTTACACAAACCATTACTTGTATTATTCCAATATAAATGTTAAAAATTATCAAACCGAAAACGACGTAAGTGGGTCCAGAATGTCAAGTACGGGTCTCACGTCCGACAGAGGAATCAACGAGGCTTCCCAAGTCGTCATCCAGCGAAAACCTCAAAACACACTAAAACTAGAACTACGAGGGACGTTCAATAAGTAATGCCCCTGACCCATTTCCCATAGCAGTAGATTAATGAAACTTGGAACAGCTATTAGTCTTTCTCTACATAGGAACCATCCAGATTTATGTATTTCTCCCATCGTTTGATGCAGCTCTGGACACCGTTTTTGTAGTACAAAAACCGGATCACTGCGCGACACTCAACTGGTTCCATTTCAGACCTGACTCAGTTCAAACACCTGTAAATCAGAAACCACAATTAGTTCTGAGCTGTTTTTAGCAACATAACGCATACAGATATAAATCATTACACATGCAAAATTTCATCTAGATCAGACAACTGGAAGTGGGCCAGGAGCATTACTTATTGAACATCCCTCGTAATTGGACTGAAGCCTTAAATAGAATTATAATGAAAGGTTATTTGAAGAGTGACCCTCATAAGAGACGATATAGACAACGAATGCACCGAAGCTAGAATGAGCTAGGCCTGTTTGAATTATCAGAACAAAAACTTGCAGGACAAGCCAGGGTGATTAGAACTTATGAATGGTTATTTGCTATTAAAATTGAAGAACTAAAAAGAGAAATTGAGAAAGAAAACTTAGGCGAGCTTGGGGAGATAAATAAACTTGATGTAGTTGAAGAAACGTCTATGGTAGAAACAACAACAAACTCTGAGAGCGAAAATATTGTAACTAATGGTAACAAGGCTGTCTCCATAGATGCAATCGTAAAACATATGATAGAACATGGGATGACAGAAAAAGATATTGATATTTTCAGATTGTTAGAGGAAAAGCTAAGAGCTGGCAATTTAGAACAGCCGCCGAACCTGTGATTTGTCAATAGGAAAATACTTAAAACTGTCATAACCAAAGTGAATGAAGTCTTGTCATTTTTATTAGTAAATAATATTGGTCAGTTCAATAATAGTAATGGCCCCCTGGTATATAAAATACACAAAAAATAATAAGAGCTTCCAAATACTTAGGACTGAAAATAAATATAACCCCAAATTGTAAGGAAGTAAATTATCTAGATATTACCCTGAACTTGAAAGAGGGGATATACAAACCCTTTAATAAAGATAACCACACACCATCTTATATTAATATTAGAACCAACCACTTTAAGTGTATAATATAACAAATACCTAAAACGATTAACACTAGAATTGATAAACTCTCGGCAAATAAGACAATCTTTGAAGCTAATAAACACTTATATAATAGAGCGCTAGATAGCAGTGATTACACTGAAAAACTCGAATATACCGGGAAGAAAAATAAAAATAAATCCAGGAATAGAGGCCGGAAAATAACATGGTTCAATCCACCTTACTGTCAAGTATCCAACATCAACATCGGTAAAGTGTTCTTGAACCTAATAAACAAGGATTTTTACGCGAAAAATCCACTAAGTAATATATTAAACAGAAAAAAACCTATTAAAATTACTCTTGTACCAAGAACATGGATAGGATAATTAGTTCATAAAATACTAAATAATTCTAATAAGACTAAGGCTAAAGTAAATTGTCAGGTGAAGAATGAATACCCACTGGACGGGAACTGTAAAGTAGGGTGCGTGGTTTATAATTCTACGATATGTCCGGAAGATAACTACAGGGACAGAAAGTATACGTCGGCATTACCGCGGGAAACTGAAAACAGCGTTTCTATGACCACAAACACTCATTCGTAAATCCAGAACTTTAGAACAAAACGGAGTTAGCGAAACAATGGCGGCTACTGAAAAAAGAAAAACCGGACACCAGTGGTTTCTTGGTCAATCTTATGTTATTCTAACATTCCAAATAGATTTAGGTAAAGATGCAATTTGTGTTTGGAGGAAAGATAAGAATCCTGAAATATGAACACCGTAATCTTCTGAATAGAAGAGATAAACTAATAGCGAAATGCAGGCATACATGTAAATTTAAAATAACCAACAACTCACAATCCGAGATCCATTAAGATCAGTAGCGGTGGAGTTACTGAATTGGGTCTGACCAGATTGTTCTTATCCTTTAATCCCCTTCATGATTATTTATATATGTATATCTTTATTGCAACATGACTATATACTATTATAATTATTATTATTAGGATCTACATCATTATATATGTTTACATATATATGTGTGTATATAGGTGTGTATGCGTTTATGTATGTATGTGTATGTGCATGTGTGGGTATATGTATATATATATGTTCATGTGTTTGTATATGTATGTATGTATTTGTATATATATATGTATGTGTATGTATGTATGTATGTGTATGTGCGAGTGTATATGTGTGTATGTGTATGTATATATGTATATATATAGGCATATATATGTATATGTATGGGTATATATGTGTGTATGTGCGTATATGTGTGTATATATGCATAGGTATGTAGTGTGTATGTATGTATGTGTATATGCGGGTGTATATGTGTGTATGTGTAGGTATATATGTATATATATGTGTGTATATGTATGGGTATATATGGGTGTATGTGCGTATATATGTGTATATATGTATAGATATATAATGATTATATATATTATATATATTTTTTATGTATTTTTATAGCTGATATATATTTATATATATTTTTATATCTTCATAGCTATTAATAATATTGTCAATATTTGCTTAAATCTTATTATGATTATTATTATTATTATTATTATTATTATTATTATTATTATTATTATTATTATTATTATTATTATTATTATTATTATTATTATTATTATTATTATTATTATTATCATCATAAATTCTAATGATTTATTTTAATTAATCAGATAAGCTATCATATCATCTTATTATGAATATTATTAATGTTAGTATTATTATTGTCATTATCATATAATCTAATGATTTATTTTAATTAATCAAATAAGCTCTTATTAATAATATTTTAAATTAATTACTTAAAATTTATTATTATTATTAATATTATTATCATATAATCAAATAATTTATTTTAAATGATATGGATTTACGATTACTTTTTTCAGAAAGCACATTAATTTTTAGGTTGAATTAAATTGTTTTATTTTTAGATTGGTGTGGATTGGATATATATATATATATATATATATATATATATATATATATATATATATATATATATATATATATATATATATACTTGTGCATATGTATATATGTGACATGGTCTCTGACCGTGGCTGTCTATTGTCTATTTTCATATCTTTCATTTCTTATAGTTTCCTAACCCCGAGCGGTTTTCTCGGTCGCCAGACAGTTAACTCTGATTCCCAGCGTTCAGGGGCTGCTTTGGGGTTGGGCGGTTGGTTGGTGGGTACCTAGACAGGTTGACCCCCTTTTTTAGATACTTTGACTACCTTCCCTTCCTCCTATACAGTTTACCCCTCCCCTCTCTCTATATATTTATCTCTTCTCCCTCTCTGTATTGCCTTCCGTTATAAATCGTGCAACCTCCCCTCTCTAAAATTATATATTAAATATGTGACCAATCCCTTCCTCCTAAATTTACGTCTTAAATAACTCATGTCTTCCTCTCTCTAAATATGTATTAGATATGTTGTCGCTCTCTCTATATGTATATTGAATTTGTGAGTGTGAATTTCTCTTTTTTCATTTTCAAAAATCTAGTCACCTCACTTGGAGGCTTGACAATGCCAGACGGTTGAAATAAATTATTGCTGTGATTATGTGATTCCGTGTAACTTTATTATATATATATATATATATATATATATATATATATATATATATATATATATATATATATATATATATATATATATTTACGTAAGATTACTCTGAATAAAAGAATCATAATAAGTAAATATAAAAAATATATTCCTGGTAAAAGACGAGACACACCTGCTCTTCAAAATAGAACCAATCAGTCGACCAAAATGGAAAGGTCAATCGAATCTTTTTTCATGACCTGTCCATACAACATTTGAATTAGGACTGTGTCCCTCCCGAATTAATTTTACCTCGGCAGATTCTTCTCAGGTCATGAACACCTGTCAATCATGAGAGTCAAGTCCATCTCTTTGCGTATCCATTAACTATTTTCAGATCTTTTCTAGAACTTGCTCGAGTCTGGAAGTATTTCTCCTTCACTAGATTTATATATATATATATATATATATATATATATATATATATATATATATATATATATATATATATATATATATGTATATACATATATATATATGCACATACATACATATGTACATACATATATATGTATATACATATATATGTATATACATATATATGTATATACATACATATTTACATACTTATAGATATATACATGTATATACCTATATATACATATATACATATATGTATATATACGTATGTACATGCATATATATATATACATATATACATATATATATCTATATACATATATATGTATATAGATATATACATATACATACATATGTACATATATATATATACATATATACATACATATATATACATATATACACACACATATATATATATACATACCCACACACATATACACACACACACACATATATATATATGTATATATATATATATATATATATATGTATACATTTATTTTTTTTAGACAAACTTTCAAATTTTAATCTCAAGAAATATCCCTGTCTACCCCAAACAGACAAAATATATTAAAAAGTTTTATAACCTACTCACAAGGATTGTATCAATTCATTTCATTGACAATTTGCATAAAAATATCGTTTTTTCGAGTCATTCCAAAATGGTGTATATTCTGAATCTTTATAGGCTAAGACTAACTTCAAAACTAACTACAACTCTCACTATAAGTTAACCGTAACCTAACGCAATACTTGGTGTTTTGGCTAGGATCAAATCGTAGTATCTGTTTTGATACCGCACTTCATCTGTTGTGTCCTTAGTCACTGAAGAAGAAATCCTTTTAGACGAAAGCAATTTTATTTTTTTCCCCAACCCAGAGTGCCCCGTTTTCGGGAAGATGGATTTTCTCCACAGTAAAACTGACCTTGTGTCTAATTCTACTCTCGTGGGGAGTCAAGTAAATAGGAACGCATAGAAGCAGGTCCAGGGCATGACTGACGGCGATAGGTTGTTTTTTTTCAAAAAACATTTTTCCATTAGTGGCTGGGTACTTCTATAAAATACCCCAGATTAATTCTCTACAAATATGTAGAACCAGGGAGATCCGATATTGCTGTGTTTGAATGAGGAACCACCTGCCCTCCTATCCCCGAACCATAACATCATATTATTTTTTCAATCTTATATTTCACATTTTAAAATATTACTTTTTGTGAGTTGGACCATATAATGTACCCAACATGTGTGTATGTACTTATTTTAATTAGTTTGTTTTTATGCTTATCCACTAATTCCATATACTAACCCTTCCAGTTTATCTGAAATTTTATTCCATCATTCTAACTTCCCTATATATATATATATATATATATATATATATATATATATATATATATATATATTGTATATATATATTGTATATATATATTGTGTATATATATATATTGTATATATATATATTGTATATATATATTGTATATATATATTGTATATATATATTGTATATATATATATATTGTGTATATATATTGTATATATATATATTGTATATATATATTGTATATATATATATATTGTATATATATTGTATATATATATTGTATATATATATTGTATATATATATATATATATTGTATATATATATATATTGTATATATATATTGTATATATATATATATATTTATATATATATATATATATACATTGTGTGTATTTAGATTTAGACAGCATTATTTCATGTGAACTAACATTGCTAAACATAACAGAATACGATTGCTTGATTATACCTTTTTTACTTTTTCAATTTTTCTAAAAAATAAAATAAAATGAACATTGAACAGCTCTTTTATTCATTAGTTTTAGTGACCTGAAGGTGATTTTATGCAGAATCGAAAGTACTAGTGATACATATGGAACATACGTTAATTTCTTTCTTTTATTTTAACACAAAAAAAATCGTTAGAATGATTGAAAAAATAAAAAAGATATAATGAAGCTGAGGAAACTGTTATGTTTTACAAACAAATTTTTTATATATAAACCATCTTGTTTTACGCTATCTTGTTTTATACTGTCTTGCTTTACGCCATCTTGTTTTAAACCATCTTGTTTTACGCTATCTTGTTTTATACTGTCTTGCTTTACGCCATCTTGTTTTACACCATCTTGTTTTAAACCATCTTGTTTTACACCATCTTGCTTTACGCCATCTTGCTTTATACTCTCTTGCTTTATACTTTCTTGCTTTACGCCATCTTGTTTTACACCATCTTGTTTTACGATATATTTTGTTATATGCTGTTTTGTTTTATGCTATATTGTTATGCCATCTTGCGTTACACAATCTTTCTTTACGCCATCTTGTTTTAGTTTTCCCTGAAATTACCCTTGACGATGGTCTGCACTGTCTCCGGACTTGGCTTTTCCTGATTTTTTCTTGTGGAGTTTCTTAAAAAATGATGTTTTCAGAAAAAAACCCACTAACAATTGCTCAATTAATGTTATTTATTGAAGAAGAAAGTTTGAGAATAACGCTATAAATTTTAGCAAATGTGATGCAATAATTTGTGAGCCATTTCCAGAAGTGTGTGGCAAGTAGTGGACATTCAGTTTAATGACATTTATTTTTTATAATATGTGTTTGAGTTTTGTTATCAGAACTACACTTTTGATATTATGATGGTTCAATCCTCAGTGCGGGCGATACTAGGAATTGCGAATTACTGAAGATTTCTATCTGGTCATGGCTGACGGAACAAGAGCATGTTACCCCCGTGGATCAAATAAAGAGGTCCGTTCGAAATCCTATGCAGATTCCCGAGTTCGACAGAAAGATTCCCAAGTTCGACAAGATACACATGAAAAAGTTCGGAGGTTACATCGCGTGAAACGTTGTGAGGATAAAACTCAAGATGAGAACAATAGTTCGAATAATCTAAATTATACAAAATACAGATTTTATGTTATTAAAATTTTAAAATAAATGATGACTTTTGAAGACCCTGTATATATGCAAGTGGATAGTTTTGTATTGCTATTAACAACTGTTGTGTTAAATACGTTTGTACTCATTTGATAGCGTTTTTTTCTATTAGGAATGGATGTTTTGCAAGTGTAATACTTGATGTCAATCTATTGTGATAAGATATTAACGTAAACAAGACATGGAATACTGCTGCCACGTCTGAAGAGGTGCCGCACAGAGCATTATTTTCTGCCTTCATAGAGTAAACATCGACTACAAAATCAAGTGGGGGTGATCTCTTCTCACAGACTTTGCTAGTCTCTCTCTGCTCTACCTTTATTTCCATGGAATGTGCTCGACTGAGCTCCAATCTTTGCCCCCTCTTTTTAAGACATTTACAGTAATAACTTGTATTGCTACCTCGAGGGAAAAACTACTTTCTTAATCCTTCCATGTGGCAACCGTCTGGTGGAATTTTCAATTGACGGAACTTCTTTGCAAGGGTTTCTCGCCTGTGCAACACATTATTGCGGATATACTTCCCCGCTAATTACAACTTGTTCGTCTTCAAATCCAATGTCAACTAACTATTTTCCTATATTTTTTAAATACTTTTGTTGATTTTTGGCGCATAATAATAAACATTGATATGTAAGTAAAGCTCTATATGTTATTAAAACAAGTTTAAATCAAGCTCTAATGACGCATCACCGTCGGCGTCCTCTGTGACTGCAAAATCAGCGACTATCTAAAGTCAAAAAATTTACCGGACTATTGTGAGACCCGTCGAATTGCACAGCTCTAAGTTCTTGCCAACAACGAGAGAGACGGGGCGAAGATTTGCCGCCATGGAAACTAAAATGCTCTGCTGGATCTCGAGATATACACCGTTCGACCACGTCTGTAATGACGTCATTCGAAGGTGCTACGGCATCGCGCCAATCGATTGCAAAATAAGAGAATGACGGCTTAGATGGTTCGGACATGTGCTGAGGGCGGACGACAACAACGTCGCGAAACTCGTTTTTAAATTCGAAGTCATTGGGCAGCGACCATGTGAAAAAAGCTGATGATGTGATGGGCATACGTCCTGCACAAGAATCTCCGTTAAATCGACCTTCACCCGGACCAAGCTTGCAATCGTGCAAAGTGAACCCTAAAATCCATCATCGCGAAACCTGCCGCAGCTCGGAACCAACGCAAAGAATAAGAAGATTGTCTTATAATTTGAGAAAATACTACAACTCGTTTGCTATTAAAATCCTATTTCCGCTTTGCGAAAGAATCATCTTATTAGGTTTGAGGATAATTGTCGATTCCAGCTCGTACGCATGCAAATCACCTGCTTAAAGAAACGACACACTCTAACCCTAACCCTAACACCTGGTTCTTCGCAGCAGAAGCAATTAGAGAAACACAGCGGCAAAGTAAATCAAATTTTCGTTTGAGAAAATCTACCCGTCATACCTGAATAAGCGCTGTATCTGTTTTGAATTATTTTAATCTTGCGAAATTCTCGTATGTGAACACCTGCCAATCATGGAGATATTTCTGAAAAGTAACGGGATTACGGTAAAAAAAAAAATGGTGGCGAGTGTAGCCAATCATCTAAATGGAGATATCTTCGATTGTTCTCCTGAGTGAAAACGTCTTTTAGCTCACCAATATGTCAACATTGAAACCATATAAATATTCCATGATAAATGCCAGTATACTGAAATCATATGCCCTTAATAGGGTTAAGATGAAAATTCATATACACTAAATATACAAAAGCAAGGAAATTCCAAAATTTGTACACTTTTATTGTCATTAAGGGTATGACTACATATCAACCAACCATTTCATTATCACATCACTACAATATTTTCATCTTAACCCTATTAAGGGCATATGATTTCAGTATACTAGCATTTATCATGGAATGTCACTACTTTTGTAAAAGCTATGCCTCAATACAATGGTAATTTGTAAGGTTTTTTGGAATTTTCTAGAAAACTAAGGTATATAGTTAACTGAAATTTAAATGCCATCAACTAGACCCTAGAACCTCTATCTCTGCCAAAAATCAGTTGAATCCATCAAATAGTTGATGAGATACAGAGTGGCACATACGTACGTACACACAGATAACATGATTTCATGATTGAACTTTCCGGATCTCTGGGTTGCCTTGACTAATGATGCTGAAATTATACACACTTATAGAACCTATTAAATAAAAATTTTGTGCAAAGTTTTAACTAATTTGGTTGATTGGTTTTTGAGTTATGATTAATCAAAGAAATGAGATTTCCAGCATAGGCCATTTTTGAAGTCTATTAAGGGATAGAACGCTCTCGCGCCTACCTTGATTCACACTTATCGAAAAGTCCAACGAAAATGAATCTTTACTTCGTTTTGGTTGCAAAACATATCTTGAAAGTCGAAGGCATGCGTTTCCAACACGATTAAATTTGTTTTTAAGTAAAAATATTTCATTATTTTTACTTAAAAAAACAAATGAAAAAGAAAAACAACCAAAACAAATCATTTATATATTGATCTCTTAAGAATTATTTGAATATTTTTTGGTGAATCATTCATTTTGCTGTCAACTGATTTTTTGCTTTTAGACTTAATTCTAATGTATCCTCTCATACCTTGAATTTTTAACTTTGCCATCTGGACTCTTTTGGATTATAACTCAATGCTCACTTTATCTCCGATTGATCCCCTAAATAATTACCTCGACACAGTGTATCTTATACACAACTTTCATCGAAGATGTCTTTTTTTTACAATTTTTATATTTTCAATTATATGCTACCAGTAATCCATTATTTTACTGATTTTTCTCCTCTGATGAAAAGAGCTTATATTTGAAAATCCATGAATTAAGGATTTTTTTTTCAAATATTCCTTGCTTTAATAGTTGATGAATTAATAAATATTGTAATTTATGCATTTTTTATTTTCATAATTTCTTTATTCTTTGAAAATCAAATAATATATATATATATATATATATATATATATATATATATATATATATATATATTTAATTAAATAAAATTTTATTCAAAAAAATACACTGAGGACATATTATTTTTTGTAAATGTTAAAATTTAAGAGGTACATATATATACAGTTTGCTATTTTATTTATATTTTATTTGTTATTGACCGATCATGATGAATTTTGGAATATATAATCTGGTCGACTCGGTGAGTAACATGAACACATTATTTTTTGTATACTTCACCATGTAAAAAATACACCCAAGCAAACTCGCCCTCCACTTAAAAATAAGTTTGATACAAAACTTTTTAGAAAACAGAATCGTCTCACATCAAATATTTAGTTATAATCATTGATAGATTTTTAAAAGGGTCGGTGCACGTGCGTGACCTAAAATAATATGTATGTGCTTTGTAAAATCCTAAACTATTGAACTTATCATTATGAATTATGGAATATGTATTCAAGGCAACAGGGTGTGCAATGTGGGTACATTATTTTCAATGTTTTCTTTAAAACTATACCATTTAGAGGTGTTCCATCGATACTCTGCCATACCCCCCCCCCCCCAAATTAAAATTTAAAAGTGATGGTATATTTTTTGCTTATACACGTCCTTAGCCGTGTATTTTTCTAATATATATATATGTATGGAATAAATATAATAACCTGAAATGTGAACGTTCTGCCATCGGCTAGTCGATAAACCCCCGTTACCTTCTAATGAAGTAAAAAAAAAGTGAAGTAAAAGATTTTAAAACGAACGCACAAGAAAATGACAGAATAATTTCGGAAAATGAAACCAGCCACAAGAATAAGGTAAGTATAGGAATGAGCTAAACCTATTAATGAGGTAAGCATACGAATTAGATTAGACAGAAAAGAATCATTCTTTAGATACATCCATTTAATTTGCGCGTTGAGCGATGAAAATGCTATTAAAAACTTTAGCGTGACAAACCAAGGTTACTGGTATTTAAACTTTAGCGTCAGGAACTAATTTAATTCGTATTTAAACTAAAGCGTGACAGACAAACGTTACTGGTATTTAAACTTTAGCGTCACAAACCAGCGTAAATGGTATTTTTTACTAAAGTCGAAACCAACGTAAATATCATTTAAACTAAAGTGTGACTAACCAACGTAAAGTGTATTTAAACTAAAGCATGACAAACCCACGTAAATGGTATTTCAACTAAAGCGTGACAGACCAACGTCACTGGGATTGAAACTAAAGCGTGATAGACCAACTGAAATGTGTTTAAACTAAAGCGTGACAGACCAACGTTACTGGTATTCAAACTTTAGGGTGACAGACCAACGTAGATGGTATTTATACTAAAGCATGACAGACCAACGTAGATTGTATTTAAACTAAAGCGTGACAGACCAACGTAGATGGATTTAAACTCTAGCAAGATAAAAGGAATAAAATGCTATTTCGAATTTAAGTGCGACAGCCAAACGAAGATAATATTTCGAATTTATGTGTAACAAACCCCCAAAAAATTCTATTTAAAACTTAAGCTTGTCAGACCAATTAAAATGACATTTAAAATTTAAGCATTACTAATCAACAAAATTGCTATTTCAAATAAAACCATGACAGATCAATAAAATGCTATTTAAAACTAAGGCATGGCAAACCAACAAAAATGCAACTTAAAGTTTAAGCATGACTAACTGACGAAAATACTATTTAAAATTTAACCATGGCAGATCAATAAAGATATTTAAAACTTAGGCATGGCAAACCAACGAAAATGCCATGTTAAATTTAATAATAACTATCCAACGAAAATGCTATTTCAAATTTAAACATGGCAAAGGGGAAAAATACTATTTAAAACTTAAGTATATCAAACTAACGAAAATGCAATCAAAATTAACCATGACAGACCAATAAAAATTCTTTTTGAACCTAAAGCATGGTAAATCAATGAAAATGCTATTTTAAATTAAAGCATGACTCACCGACGAAAATGCTATTTCAAATTTAACCATGACAGACCAATAAAAATTCTTTTTGAACCTAAAGCATGGTAAATCAATGAAAATGCAATTTTAAATTAAAGCATGACTAACCGACGAAAATGCTATTTCAAATTTAACCATGACAGACCAATAAAAATTCTTTTTGAACCTAAAGCATAGTAAATCAATGAAAATGCAATTTTAAATTAAAGCATGACTCACCGACGAAAATGCTATTTCAAATTTAACTATGACAGACCAATAAAATTTTTTTTTGAACCTAAAGCATGGTAAATCAATTAAAATTCAATTTTAAATTAAAGCATGACTAACCGACGAAAATGCTATTTTAAATTTAACTAAGGCAGACCAATAAAATACTATTTAAAACTTTAGCATGACAAACTAACGAAAATGCTATTTAAAATGTAAGCATTCTTCTTTGCACCCTGTCTCAGGAGGAGAGTCTAGTTGTTGGAGCACCATTCCAGATGTGGCAACAATACTCCATACACGGGCGATTAGTTTCTATATCTATGTATAAGATACTGGCAGTTGTCGGAAGTTTTCTAGCCCAGTAGAGATCGACTACCTTATTTGCGGCAGACTTGGCAGCATTTTCTATGTACTTATTCTATTTCATGTTTTTTGTGAATGTTGGGCCGAACATTTTGAACGTTGGACTCTTGGAAAGGGTGATATCGGCCATGCCAATCGGTGGTTTGAAAGGTTTCATAGAGGAAGAGGCTAGTGGTTGGTGCACCAGCTATAAATTTAATGGTGAATGGTGGCTTTAAAAAAGAAACTTGACAGACAAAATTTAAGCGTGACAGATCAACGAGGACTGCTTTGCGGTCGAAAATTTACTATTTTTAAATAAATTAATATTTACTTTAAAAAAATAATATTTCTGTGCTGTTTCTGGCTTTTCAAACTTACAAATTTAATTCAAATTAACACAGCGCTTTAAAGTGGGTAAATAATCTCTATTCATATCCACGCGCGCCATCGCGTATCTCCCCTTTCTGATCAAACTTTTGAAATTATCATCGTTAACATCATACAGACTCTTATCTTCTTTCCACCACAATGGCGAAGGAACACAACAACAACAACAGTAACAACAACAGAAACAACAACAACAAAAAAGGAGAGAGAAAACTAAAAAAACTCAATTTGTTTCTGTCTGACGAGGACTGCTTTGCGGTCGAAAATTTCAAAGATGTTGTCAATTTCCTTATTCTGCGCATAACATCGATCGAACTATACTTATTATAACGTCGTTTACAACTTGACGTGTTTTTCTGCCTCTACTGTGATTCGATCCCCTCGGGGCTAATACCATCAAAATGAGGAAAAACAAGAAAAGAAAAAAACAACAACCATAAGACAGTCTCGCCTGACAAAGTTGTTTTACAACGAAAGCTTGCAAAAAAATTAAATAAATGATTTTTTCATTTCAATTGCACCATGTGTTGATTTTCAAAAATATTTCACTTAAATGCATATTTATTTAAAATAAAAAAATTCTGCGTTGTTTGTAGCTTTTCAAACTTACAATTTTATATATATATATATATATATATATATATATATATATATATATATATATATATATATATATATATATAGTCTCTCTATATATAATCAATCTACTGCAATCACTATATTAGTTAACTTCCAATAATTTACTCCAATATGAATATATTTTTATATATGTTTTTTTTTTATATAAGGGATCGTCAGTTGTTTACCATGAAAACTGTTTCGGGATTTTAAAAACAAAACAGTATTTCTTTATCATGGCATCCCAGCAGTGTTGATCAGACACCACCTCCCTATTTAATAATTATTTTTTAATTAAAAAGTTTACGAATATTTGATTTAGTTTTGCCTCCATATTTGTTTTTCTAAAGTTATTAAATATAGTTTCTCCTTACCTGTGTTGTTACTTTCAAAGTAAGTTTACTATTTTACAGAACATCTATTTTATAGAGTTAGATGATTCCATTATAATAACCCCCCTTTATTTCCTCTTGTTTTAAAATTTATATATATATTATTATGTAATTTCCCTAGAAAAACAATTTTAGAGAAAGATTATTTCAAAGAATTTTTCGTTAGGAATATTAGCTTAAAACTTGCAAGAAAATAAACGTTTAATACTCAGCATACAATTGTAAACATCCGTTCATTCTTGAGAGTACTGACCAGGCGAAGAAAGTAGATCAATGACGTGTGAGCGCACGGCGCATGCTTCGCGTTGATACATTTTTGTTTGAAAAATAAATTTTTGCGTCAGTGGCGAAGCTCGTCTATAGGTAGATAGTCTCGTTCAGTTTCGAGAAAAAATTGATGGCCTCTGTAAATGGGGAGGGGGCTGCGCGGGGAGTTTATTTAGAAGCTAAGGTAGCGCAATCTCTAACCACACTTCTCCTGAATCGGCATTGATTGAGTCTAGTGGCAAGTCGAATTCCAAGACGACTCGAAAGCGAGCGAATGAAAAAAAAACCTCTCGCATAGAGAGACAAGGCGTATCTAAGAAAGGGAATTCACTCTCAAAGGTGAAAAAGATCGAAATCGACGCCGATAAAAGAAACATCAAGGGAGGTAATAAGGAAGAAAAGATTTGAAGAAAAAAAAAGATAGGAACTTTGAACCTTATTTCCGACCCACGTATTTCGTTTATTTTTTTTTTACATTTCATTTTCAAATCGAGGCTGTATGATTCAATCGTTGAAGCACGTTTGAGCACGAGTATTGATTTTAAAATCTTGCAACGTTTATCTATGATTAGCTATGATGTCGGATTCAGCGAATAAATTTTTTTTTTCTCTCTCATTCCCAAGAAGAACATAGAAATCCCATGAGACCTTATTTAAAACAGCTTCCGGCGGAAATAGCTTTGGCCGAGCAGAGATGTTGCAATCTGGAAATAAGTTAATACGCATGCGCACAGGTACGTACGTCGATACGTAGTTTTTTTTTTGCGCTCTCATGTTCCAACGTTCACTCCCACCGATTTGGTTTCAGATGCTTTACAGAGATCAGCGCATTTCGTGAATGGTTAGATTACGCGACTGGCGTGAAAAAGGCGAAGGAGAATAGATTTAACAAGCTAAAAAAATAAGCGAATCGAATACATTATGTGACTGGGAGTCGGCGTCTTTATAATTGACAAAAACCTGCTCCTCTCTCTTCTCCCCTCTCCCCTCTCCCCTGTACCCCCATTAAAATATTAACAAAATGAACAAAACCAATACTTTTCAAAAGTGCTCAATATATATTAGAGCTTTTTATATTGAAGTAAACATAGTTTGAGTATCCAACAATTGTTTCAGAACCTCCTCGGTTTTCTCCAAGGATATACCGAGGAGCACATATTAAATGCGCCAATACATGATTATAAAAAATACAAAAACAAACAAACAAATTACATTTAAATTTATCTCTACAGTTTAAGTTGACCGACTTTCCTAAGTGTCATGCAGCCTTGAAGAGGTAGACGTCAAGTTGTCATCTTACGCAAAGAGTTGTCTTGTCTGAATAATTTTAAATGTAATTTGTTTTTTGTTTTTTTAAATTTTATAATTATATAGAAATGTGATACTTAGAAGGCAATACAATGCAGAGGTGTGACGGATAGACACAAGTTGGAGCAAATAAGACATATAATGGTGGAACAAATGAATTAGTTTCAACCTTAATACAATGTGTACATACACATATATATATTTATTTATTTTTTTCCTTTCACAAACACATATATATCTGTCTATCTACACAATGTTACAATGTTATGTAATACCTGTATCAAGATGGTCTGGTGGAAATTCCGTATGATATAATATTTTATTTTATTTTATTTTAATATTTCGGGAACTCTTCACTTCTTCAGAACCGTGCTCAACTCAAGTTCAAGCGTGCATATGAAGGAAGCCGTAAGATTCAGTTTATATATATATATATATATATATATATATATATATATATATATATATATATATAATATTTATAAATAAATATCAATTATTTATTACCTACAGACACCGACTTTCCTAAGTGCCATGCAGGCTTGGAGAGGTACACGCCAAGTTGTCCTCTTACGCAAAGGGTTGTCTTGTCTAAATAATATTAAAATAAACATAGTTTGAGTATCCAACAATTGTTTCAGAACCTCCTAAAATTAAAATTAAAAAAATTAAAAATAAACATTTTTAAAATTACAATCTCTTAAAACATAACATTAAATTATTACAAACGATAAAGTATCGCGTAATTAATGTATCATAATTAACAATGATAGGTAGGATATGGTCAACTAACTTGTTTATAGGATAACTTGATGTAGAGATCTTAAATATGTAGTTAATAAAAATGATAGATTTTAGTATCATGAAAATAAGGATATGTTAATCAAACCCCTTTTGATCGTAATTTTGGACATGTATAGATAGTAATGTTAGTATTATAGATATAGTTTTAAGATTATTTTAATAGGTTATTATAATACATAATAGGTTATGTAACTGATCAGATAGGTATAACTCCGGGTGATGGGATAACTATTAGTAACCAGGAGATCTATAAATTAATAAGTTACAAAGTTTAGAATTTATATTGAAAGAAGAGATATTTTGAAGGGTGAACATAATGATAGAATTAATGAACTTAAATTAGTACCAATTAAACGTCCGTTAGGCTAAGTCAATATAGATGGATTACTTCAGAAAAAGAATATAATTAATCTAAAATAAAACAACAAATTTAATTCCCTTAAAACATAACGCAAAATTATTACAAATAATAATAAAGTATTAAGTAGTTTAGTATAAGGTAGAGGCAAAATGCCTTTAATGAGAAAACCATGTATTAGATGCAGATATTTTATTAAATCAAAATAAAAAAATCAAAACTTTTTTTTTCATCTTGACTTATATAACTGATATTTCGCTTGATACAACAAGCTTCGACAGAGTTTAGACAAATAAAAGGTATTAACTTGTGTTTTTTCCCGTAATAACCCTTCCTGGTCTTGTAGAAGGTGTCCGATGTTCTGGACTAACGGTGCAAATGTCTGTTTTATTTGAACTTAAAATCGCGCATGGTCGCCGGTAGTTATAAATTTGGGAAAGTTCATTTTCTTAAGCATCTTTTTGAATTTTAATATAGAGATAGAGGCAAAATGCCTTCAATAAGAAAACCATGTATTAGATGCAGATATTTTATTGAATCAAAATAAAAATAAAAACTTAAAAAAAAATTAGTTTATCATAAAGAACTAGATGAAGCTAATAACTAGTCCATATTAAAAATTTGGTTTCTAATTCTCAAATTTATTGGGGAATAATATTATTGTTGGATCAACTTAGTTCGTAAGTAAATATGGTTGCAGTTAAGTAATATTTTAAATTAATAGATAAATAAGGATTATTTTAATATATTTAAAACTCTAACTTATATTTAGCAGCGTATAAATATTGTGATTAATAAAAGAATAAGATGAAGTACAAATTAAAATCCGTTGAAACATAACGCAAAATTATTATAAATAATAAAGTATTAAGTAGTTTATTATAATAACCGAGATTAGAATAATAACTAGTCGATAGTAAAAACTTAGTTTTGAATTTTTTAAATAAATAGGAGAATAATATTATCTTTAGATCAATTTAACTTCTTAGTAGAGTATGGTTGCAATCAATAGTTTAAAAAAAAATAATGTTTAGTTTTATATATATAAAACACTAACATATATTTAGCAATTTATAAACATTAGATTTTGTTAATTTAAACTTAGTTGGTAATTATGTTTATGTCTGTATATATATATATATATATATATATATATATATATATATATATATATATTAGTAGAGAATGGTAGAGTATTCGATTTATTGTTATTGTTTTTGTTCCTTTCCTTTCAACTTGCATCTTACCCGGAATTGCATTGCCCACAGCCTTTCAAAAACTTACTAATATATATATATATATATATACAATATTTATAAATAAATATTAATTATTTATTACCTACAGACATCGATGTTTCATGCTTACGCAATCTTCAGTGCAGGAAGCTAATTCCCGACGGTCGACAGACGCGAACTCCGACTACAATTCGCCACTGATTCGCAGTGAGGAGAGTTACCAGATATATATATATATATATATATATATATGTGTGTGTATGTGTGTATAAGTGTGTGTGTGTGTGGGGGTATGTCTGGGTGTGTGCATGTATTTTAGGAAGTGGAGATGGGCCGCTTCGGGCTTGTGCTGCCTATAGTTTTAGTTGACCGACTTTCTTAAGTGTCATGCGGCCTTGAAGAGGTAGACGTCAGGATGTCATTTTACGCAAAGGAGGTTCTCATGTGAATAATTTTAAATGTAATTTGTTTGTTTTTTTATTTTTTATAATTATGTATTGACGGATTTAATGTTTGCTCATCAGTATATCCCTGAAGTGGAACCGAGGAGGTTCTGAAACAATTGTCGGATACTCAAACTATGTTTATTTTAATATATATATATATATATATATATATATATATATATATATATATATATATATATATATATATATATATATATATATATATATATATATATATATATATATATATATATATATATATATATATATAAGTTATGAGGTTGAAAAAGACTAGATATACATTCCGAATGTATATCTAGTCTGTTTCAACCTCATAACTTATTCATGCTATGTTTGAACGGACATAGAGCTCTCTGATTCGAATTCCTATCGAAAATAATCGAACTTGAAAACTATATATATATATATATATATATATATATATATATATATATATATATATATATATATATATATATATATTATTTAATATATATATATGTATATTAAATAAATATTTTGTATTATTACCTACAGACACCAGTGTTTCCTGCTTATGCAATCAGCAGTGTAGGAGATGCTAATCACTGCCGGTCGAAGGATCCGAACACAGTTACAAAGTTACCTAAGTTAACTATTAAGTTAACTGTTATTTATTTCCCAAAATATCATGCCTTGACGGACCGTTTCGTTAACACTTAAACAGCCAAAATACAGCGTTATATATCCTGTTTTTTTCTATGAGTGTCACTCATCAGAAAAAAGGCCAACAGTTGTGCACCAAACACCAGGAAATAAAAAACGAAAACAAAAAAAAACTCACATTACCAGAGCATTTATATATGTAGGTTCAATTCAGAATATGAGTTTCTGTTTATTTCAATGAACGCCATATTTGAAAAATACGTATATTTCCTTACAGTTTTCTAAATTAGTTTATAGTATGAGTTTATAAAATATGAGTTAAAAAGTAGAACAAATAGTAAGGTGAAAAAGAGAAAGAAGAAAAAGAAAAGAAAAGGGTTAAAATATGTGAAAAATTTCGTATTATTCCTAACAGAAAAAATGAAATTCTATTTCTTTAAATTAAAGAACAAAGGGAAGCAACTCTTTCTCTCTATATATATTATTCACAGATTCCCTCCGAATAAAAACTTTTAGATAAATATTATTTCAAGTAAGTTTTTTTGTTAGGAAGTTTAAGCTCAAACTTGCAAGAAAATAGAAGTTTATGTTTCGGAATTTTTTAGATGAGGATTGATAATTTATTTGCATTATTCGGACTGCTGTTCTCATCTGGAATGTTAATCTCACAACATTTCGGCCGATGTCAACTCTGACCATCTTCAAATTCGTCTATCGAACTCGGAAATCTTTATATCGAACTCACGAACCCTTACGGATTTTTAAACGGAACCATTTATTTAATCCACGGAGGTGGTTTGCTCTTGTTCTGTCAGCCATGACCGGGTAAGAGTCTTAAGTAATTCGTAATTGTATTCTTAGTATTACCCGCACTGAAGATTGAACCTTCACCCTTCAGAAGACTGTCACTTAGAAACTGATTATCACTTAGCACATTTTAGATACGGCATAATCACGTTGACAAACCAGTTCCTGTTAGATCACCGAAGTTAAGCAGCGTCCCGCCTGGTCAGTACCAGATGGGTGCCCATTTGGGAATACCAGGCGCTGTGTGTAGGAGGACGTCGACACCTCCGTGCAAAAACTGCAAAAATCTAACGTCATTATCTCCCCTGACCGAGGTATACATGCAACTGGGGTCCGCTTGTGAATCAGGTGCTCCCAAGAAACTTCCTTCTTCGGAGGAAACCGGTTTAACCCACCCTGGGTGAATGCCGTACCAGTTACAGGAGGGTACAAGGTACCTTGTGCAGGAACGGGAAGACTTATCTCGTCCATCCAGGGCTTTATCACTCTCTTCGATACCTCCCGGTATTTCGTTTTCTTTTTGTCAAGTGTCGGATTTTTCTGCAACACGCTGTATAATGTGTGGAGGTTTAAGTAGGAAGAAAACAAGCTACGAGATTCTTGTGCAATTAGCAAAAAACGCTATCTCTAAAAAATACATTAAGCTCTGTTTATTGTATGATTGTATATACGGCATATCTCGTTGACACCAGATTCCATTAGATCACCGAAGTTAAGCAACGTTAAGCCTGGTCAGTACTGAACGGGGTCTGCTATTGTATAGTCAACATTAAACTTCATTATTTAGACTAATGTTCTAATCTTGAGTGTTATTCTCACAACGTTTCGGCCGATGTAACCTCCGACCTCTTTCCGGTGTATCTTGTCGATCTCGGAAACGTTTCTGTAAAACTCGGGAATCTTGACGAAATTTGGAACGGAACACTTTATTGAATCCACGAGGGTAGCATACTCTCGTTTCGTCAGCTATGACCGGGTAGAAGTCATAAGTAATTCGGAATTCCTAGTATCGCCCGCACTGAGGATTGAACCTTCAACCTGCAGGAGACTTCACCTAGAACTGAATTTTACTTAGTACATTATCCTTGCAGACAATTCTAGTATGAATTTGGGAGCCTTAAACCTATTCTAATATTTTAGATGTGCAGTCTTACTATTTATCACTATAAATCACTACTTATTATGCATTACTATATATATATATATATATATATATATGACCGGCGGGACAGTTATAAAAGTGGGGGGGGGGGCTCTCCTAAAAAGTGGGGGGGCGGTTAAACACATGCATATATAACTTCATTAGTGATAACCGTAAAGTGGGGGGCCAAGTCAAAAAGTGGGGGTGCCGCCGTCCATGATATATATATATATATATAATAATAATCCAGGGAAAACATCCACAGGGTAGTAATCCAAAGAATTTCAACCGGGTTTATAAAAAGTGCTCAATATCAAATAGAGCTTTTATATATGATTATTTTTATTTACACAGACATGTACAAAATCTGCGACACTGGCATGTCGATGTTATCGATCAACAGCTATTATAAAATGAGATCTCATCAGGCAGAGTAAGAGTCCGACCTTAACCTTCAGTGTCGCAGATTTTGTACATGTCTGTGCAAATAAAAATAATCATATATATATATATATATATATATATATATATATATATATATATATATATATATATATATAATAAGGAGAGGTAGCTATATATTACTATATATATATATATATATATATATATATATATATATATATATTACATATTGCTATATATTACTATATATATATATGTATATATATATATGTAGAGAGAGAGAGAGAGAGAGAGAGAGAGAGAGAGAGAGAGAGAGAGAGAGAGAGAGAGATGAGATGAGAGCAGTAGTCCGAATAATCAAAATAATCCAAATTATCAATCCTTATCTAAAAAAATTCCGAAACAAAAACCTGTACCAAAATGACTGGATCCGGAATTAAATAACCCCAAAAAGGTTGATATGCCGTAAACCAAAGCAAACAAAATTTACAATAATAACATGAAAAGGGTCTGACATATTAAAAAATAGAATAACATATTAAAACAGGAAGTTGGAAAGTCAAACGGAACCAATGATGGTATTTTGTTTTGAGCGCTGCCAATCAAATTCCGACTGTTTCAGCTCACGAATTATAAACACCTACTCGATTTATACTGGGTTCGCCTGTTTTACGGCATATCAACCCTTTCTAGCGATTTCATGTAAAAAAAACAAAAAACGGTAAAAATGTTTTCTTTTTAAAAATAAATATTTAATTTTGGTGTTAGTACGTCCTCTAAGGTTGAGGTTATGTTTGCGGTCGTGTTTAGTTATCACTATGTTTGTTTGTTTGTGTACAGCTTAACGCCAACATCACTTGACCAATCGTCACCAAACTTAGTCAAAATATCGGTCATGGTCTTATAATAATAATAAAGGTATATGTTTGTGTCTATATAACAAGTGAAAGAAATGTTTCCTTTCTTTTTTATTATCATCGGATATCATTAAGATTAAGCCTCCCGTCTTATCTCATAAAAGATAAATTTGCATACGCTATTACTCATTCCGTTCTTTTCTATTATGATCAGTTATTATTAAGATTAAGCCACCCCTTTTTGCTCGTAAAATGAAATTTGCATACGTGATTATTGAAGCGAGCCGGACACGCTTACGTTCACTGTTATTATATAGATATTCGTTGTGTTGGAAGCTAATTTTTTTCTTTATCTGGGGGGGGGGCGGTTCTAGTTGTTTTATCAGAAATTTTTTTATATTCATTTAGAGAGATCATCATCATCATCATCATCATCATCATCATCATCATCATCATCATCATCATCATCATCATCATCATCATCATCATCATCGTCGTCGTCGTTGTCGTCGTTATCATCATCATCATTTTTTATCACTCCTGGAGGAAGAAACCCCTCTCTGGTTTCCTTCCACCTTGTTTTGTACCTGGCTAGGCGTGACCACGTAGGACCCAGTTGGCTGTCGGGGTCCTCTGTCCAGCGAAGTTTTGGCCTTTCTCTTAGTCCTTTTCTATTGCCTCGAGGTCTATTCTGTGGCTCTAGATTTTCACCTGTTAGTTATAGATCTCGAAATTTGACCTGCCCAACTATTATGTTTAGCCGTTCATATAATGATGATGATGATGACGTTAATTCCAGTTTTCTTTCTGATCCAGGTGTTTCTTTTTCTTTCACGTAAACTGATGCCGATCATAATGCGTTCCATTTTGACTTGTGCCACTCTTAGCTTTTCTATTGCGGCATTATTAAGTGCCAATGTTAAGCTACCATATACCATAACAGGCATGATGTATTCGTTGAACACTTTCCGTTTATGGAGAAAACAGACATCTATCTATATACTACTAAAAATCTGTAGATCTTGTACGTTTTGCCCTCTTGCACACTCGATGAGCTCATAAAAGGATGATGTAACGAAGTGCTACGCCTGATAATAACCGTTGATAGGTTTGTTGGATAATGGTCCTATGGGACTGGACGTATTTGTTGAAAATCGTTGGTTTGAGTTGCGCGAATTAACGCGGGGTGGACCCGGCAGTCGAGTGCAGAATAGGGCCTGTTCTCACAGTCAGAAATCACAGACGTGACAAGTTTACCGTGTGACGAGATCCCAGATCAAGAGTCAATGTGCACTTGCGAGAGGCTCTGTGACGTCACAGGCCCTTGCGTGGGAAACAGAGGGATCCGTGACGTCACTCGTTCTTCGTGAGAAGCGATTTTAGCCAGTCTGGGTTTTGGAGGCGAACCGATGAGACGTGATTGTTACCATGTAAATTACAACAGATAAGGGAAATATTTCCCTAAGAAAATACAGGCGAGTGATATCATTTCCTCCCTCCATGAATTGTTAAGGAAATAATTGTTAAGTAACTACGATAAAGTAGTGATTTGCTCTCTCTCTCTCTCTCTCTCTCTCTCTCTCTCTCTCTCTCTCTCTCAGCGTAGTGAATATCTCCCAGCCGATTAAATAACTAACGCTTGTAATAAAAAGAATTGAAAGTAAAAAGATTGTTGTTTGGTGAGTCGGTCAGGAAGCTTTTGTTGCAGACAACGGACGGCGTGGTTCACGGCAGGAAGGAAAGAAGAAAGAATTCATCCACTAGGCGACATCGAGACGGCGACCCTCTTCGCGACGAGGGAGAAATCTAAAGATGTGCAAACAATATATGAACTATGTGATTTATGATGTTTAAAAATGACGAGTATTACATGTGAACTATCACGGCCCGTAGTGGGACTAGCATACGAAACGCGTACTGCCGCGGTCCAAGCAGGAGTGCCCTATGCCACAGGTTTACTAACACACCTAAAATGATCAATGGACAAAGTATGAACATTGACACATGTATTAAATGAATTTACAAATTGATTGATAATTTCAAAGCCGCTGATGTGAAATGATAATGTCCATGGTTGCAAGGAACTTTTGTATATCTCCAAAACCGTCAAGGTTGACCTCTATTCAAGGGGAGATAACTCTGGTCTTCTTGATTCCAAGGGAAATAACTCGTCTTTTGCATATTTTTTATTCTCATAACGTTTCTGTTAATGCTCTCGTTTCGTCAGCCATGGCCGGTTAGAAGTTATTCGTAATTGTATTCTTAGTACCACCCGTACTGAGGATTGTACTGTCGGCAAGTACCCATGGCCCAACGGATAAAAGTACTAAGTGATAATTAGTTCTGAGTGACAGTCTTCTGAAGGTTGAAGGTTCAATTCTGTACAGACGATACTAAGAATACAATTTCGAATTACTTAATACTTCTACCTGCTCACGGCTGACAGAACGAGAAAAATCTACACCCCTGGATTAAATAAAGGGTATCATTCGAAATTCCGTACAGCTTCCCGAGTTCAACAAAAGGCACCTGAAGAAGGTCGAAGGTTACATTGCGCGAAACGCTGTGGGAATGACATTCAAGATGAGAACAATAGTCCATCCTTATCTAAAAAATTCCGAAAAAATATACTTTGTTTATTATTAAAGACAAGCAATGACAACGTATGTTTTTGCACTCCAAAATGGTTACTCATTTAGTACTAGCCAGGTTCAATGGCGCTTAACTCCAGTGATATAACCGGAATCAGTGTGTGAGCGTATCTAAAGCCTTCTAAAGCATGACTATTCATTTCAACTGACAATCGATCCATCTCGTTAACCCTTATCTCATGGTGGCTTTTGGCCTTGATAATTTATTTATTTGTTTGTTATGCCTCCTTGGGCATGTCCCCTTTAACTATCTTCTCAATTCAACTGCTAAAAAAAATTAAACTCTTAGTACAGTATCGATATCCAGATCAAATTCTGTTAAATATTTTATTTGATAACTCCCAAAAGTGCCCCCTCAATTTCTCCCTCCTACCACTTTCTCTGAATTCATCCAACCTCATCTTAAACTGATCCACGCTATTGCTGCTCTTAATCCGATCTGGCAACTTATTCCAAAAACATATTACTCTGTGAGCAAAAAAACATAACTGGTTAACAGATCTAGTTTTTGAAAACTGCCTTCACAATAACCTTCCAGATCTAGGAGAAATTCTAAAAAAATGGCCACCATAGTTAGAAATGCCATTTATTATCTAGAAAGTCTCAATCATATCACATCTCATTCTTCTCTCCAGCAAAGTAGTCAATCCCAATTTGTCCAATCTCTCCCTGTAGCTGCACTCCTTTACTTTACTTATTAGTTTTGTCACCCTTCTTTGTACGCCTTCCAGTTTCAATATTACATTCCAATTTTCATGTCTAGTCACTGGAGCCAATACCTGGGTACAGCCTAACGCCAACATCACTTGACCAATCGTCACCAAACTTAGCCAAAATATCGGTCATGGTCCTATAATAATAATAATAATAATAATAAAGGCATATGTTTGTATCTATATAAAAGTGAAATAAATTTGTCCTTTCTTTTTTATTATTATCGGATATCATTAAGATTAAGCCTCCCGTCTTATCTCATAAAAATAAATTTGCATACGCTATTATTCATTCCGTTCTTTTCTATTATGATCAGTTATTATTAAGATTAAGCCACCCCTTTTTGTTCGTAAAATGAAATTTGCATACGTGATTATTGAAGCGAGCCGGGCACGCTTACGTTCACTTTTATTATATAGATGTTCGTTGTGTTGGAAAGTAACTTTTTTTCTTTGTCTGGGGGGGGGGGGGGGAGCGGTTCTAGTTGTCTTATCAGAAAATAAATAACAGCGACTGATGGGCGACTGATGAGCGAGTATTGATTTTAGAGATGTCAATCAAAGTCAAACGGTTTCAGATCTATTATTATCTCTGTTTATATAACAAGAATTATGGATCCTACAGGCCCAAGTTCTAGCATATATTAAATATTAAATTGTTGTTAACGCCAATACGTAGTTAAAGCAAACTAAATTGTTTTGGACTATTGAAATAATTTCCAACGCTATTGCTTGAATTCCTGTTTTGAAACATGGCATACATCATGAATCTCTGACGTCACACCAAAGCTATAATAATTTTGTTTTGAGGTACTATTTATAAGAAAATTTAAATAGCTCAGGTTTCGGTTTCCAGTCATGGCATCTGCTTTATTTATTAGGAATTAATTATTTAATATCAATGTAACAATATTTCTAATGAATATGGATAAAATTGAATGCATACTTTTTATTCTAATAAATGTCTCAAATTGAAGGCTTAAGGTGTCCTAAGCTTAATTTAAGAAGAAATTGAAATTCAAGAAATCTTGCTTAATTGGTGTCTAATATGTATAGATCAAATTCAATGCAAATCTGAAATATTTGAATTTTCAAATTGATTGTTCTGTTCATACTATGTTACTCTAAAACTCTTTAAAATACCCCCACATCTATTCCCATTAGATCATCGAAGTTAAGCGACGTTGAGCCTGGCCAGTACAACATGGGTGACCATTTGCCAAATCCAGGTGCTGTATGTGATCTCCGCTTTTATCGGCATTGTTTCTAGTCGTCCTGAATTTCTCCTTGCCACTGGAATCAAGCAGTGCCAACTCAGGAGCAGCGTAGTTAGACATTGCGCAACCCTTGCTTCACAATTACATGCTCAGCTACCATTACTGTGTGTATCCATTGTCTCTTAAGACTGAACGGAGCTCATGACACACACACACACACACACACACACACACACACACACACACACACACACACACACACACACACACACACACACACACACACACAATATCTCTTTATAAATAATCACACAGAAATATATATATATATATATATATATATATATATATATATATATATATATATATATATATGGGGTAAGGTACACGATAAGTCATGAAAATGAAATGCCGTGGTAGACAAAATGTTTGAAAAAAGACAAACGGAAAACAGGTTAGAATGCAGGAGAAAAACAAAAAAACAAGAGATTTGACCGGTTTCGTTCGTATTATCGAACGTCTTCAGAAAAAGTGAAGATTCGGAAACAATTTTATTTTATTTTGAAGGCACACACATGGGAGAAGGAAAAGATGATCCGATTGGACCATATGAGAAGACCCTTAGCTACATTGAAATATGATTTGACAAGTAGGTGACATATTCCTCTTCTCATATGGTCCAATCGGATTATCTTTTCCTTTTCCCATGTGTGTACCTTCAATGATGATGATGATGATCATGGTGATGATGATGCTGCTGATCATGATGATGTTTCTGTATAGTTGAACTTATAATGGAACTGGTTAATACTAAAATTAAAACAAATTCTATATAATGTAGATATAATAATTTGAAATAAAATCACCGAGATCTAAGCATAAATATTAAGATAGGTATGACGATAAATGCGTAGAAAGAGTATAAGTGTCGGATGAGCTAAACTCGACGATTATAACCAAATCTTGAGGGGAAAGCAGTATGATGTATAAATCACATCATATATTACAAAAGTTAAAAACGGATTAGATAAGTATATAATTATAGCATTTCTAGAAATGTTATACGATTAGATTCAGCTGGAATCCAAACACAGAGGCAGAAAAGCGATGTAGGTGGCTAATATTGGTCAAATTTATACTCTCCTCAATGCGAACATGATGAGAATATTTCGGATCGCCGATTTATAAGATTTTAATCGAACTTTAGAATTGTCAAGGTTTCAGTGTCTACAGGGAAAACAAGATTTTATATCCGGGTTATATGAAGTAGTTATACTAATAATTGACCATTCGATCGCATATGGTGTGTTATGTTTTTTTGCAGTTCCCAAATATGATTAGAAAGGGATATATTTTAGTTTTGAGATCCGTTCCTTATTAAACCTGGTTGTAGAGCCAATCTAAGTAAAAATACTGTTATCGGAATTTGTATTAGCATGAGAGCTACTATTGATGTTAGGAACATATTTAATGTTGTTGTTATTATCATTATTATAGGAGTTCTCACACAGATCATCGTCAGTGATTGCTCACCAACAACAACCAGTGGTATTTCCTGGAGTCTAAGTGACAACAAGTCTCCCCAGATTTCCAGTGTTCTTCACCTCTTTTCGATAACCACTGCAAATAACCTTGCGGTATCGCAACAGCCGCTTACCATTGATTTCTCACTGGTAAGGACAATTGGTCTTCTCTGGGATTTGGGTGGCAATAAGCCTCCCCAAGGTCCCAGCATTCTCCGCACTCTTCCAGTGGAGGTCTGGTTTGTGCTGTCTCTCCTCGGTCTTCTCATCATCCGCGACCCTCTACAAATATTTCGCCTGGTATCAGTCTAGGCCGGTACCATTTTTTAAATTTTTATTTCATTTATTTTCTTTCTTTTTTTTTGGGGGGGGGGGAGGAGAAGGGGGAAGGGAAGGGGAAGGGTTTATGGTGTTTCTTGCAATTTCTGTTCATGGGTTCATTTTTGTGTGGTGTCAGCTGAGGCCGGTCTAATTTATTGGAGAGTGATGTTTCTTGCAGTTTCTGACCCTTGGTTCGCGATGTGGTGTTTTTCATGTGGTTTTGTTTTCTTTCTGTTGTAAATTCCATGTGACTGGTTACCCTTTGTAGCTTATGCGGGTTGGTTTCCGCATTCAAGGATTTTCCTTAAGATTGCAGTTGTTTTGATCATTGCCGTCCTTTGTATGGTTTTGATGGTCCCTTTTATTCTAATTTCTCCCAGTCTTCTCTCCAGTTTTTTTTGGATTATTCCTAGTACTTCTACGATTATTGGTATTATACTGACTTTTTTCATCCTCCGTATTGCTTTCAGTTCTCTGGCTAGTTCTGTGTATTTGCTTCGTTTTTCCGTTTGTTCGTATGAGTTTATCTGTTTGCACCTCCATATCCCAGAGTATTTTGTGAGTTTCGTTTTCCAGTACTGTCTCAGGTTTATGTTTGTACCACTTGTTCGCGTGTTCGAAATGCAGTCGTTTGCATAGTTCCCAGTGTACTACTTTTCCCACACAGTCGTGCCTGTTCTTGTATTCTTTTTGTACTAGTTGGCTGCATTCACTTATGTGATTTACTGGTTCGTCTCTTTGGCCACACAGTCTGCATTTACTGCTTTCCTGGGTTTAATCTATTTTAGCTTTAATGTAGTTTGTCCTAATCGCATTGTTCTGTGCAGCCGTCAGTAACGACTCCGTTTCTTTGTCCAGGTGCCCTTTTCTTAGCCATGCCCAGCTATTTTCCTGGGTCTCATCTCTTGTCAGTCTTATGAAACATCCATGTAGTTTTTTTTCTTCACATTTTTCCTTTCTTCTCTTTTTGTTTATGGTTTCCGTCTTTTTCTCTTATTGCAGTCTGTGTTCTGGGTTATGTGTTTCTCCAGCTCGTTTTTGTGTCTTCCACACAGTCTTCTATACTTATCAGTCCTCTTCCCCCTTCGTTTCTTTTCACGTAGAGTCTGTCCGTATCGTCTTTTAGATGTAGTACATTGTGCATGGTCATTAATTTTTTTAATCCTCTGATCAAGGTACCTCATTTCTTCGTTAGTCCAGCTTATGAATGGCCCAGAGTATCCTAGCGATACTGCCCAGGTGTTTATTCTTTTTACTAGATTTCTGCTATATAATTTCATGTCTAAGAGTTTTCTTGTTCTTCGCAAATATTCTTTTCGAATCTTCCCTTTCATTTCTGTAGATTTGATAATGTCTACTTCCAGAACTCCCAAATATTTATAGCTATCTTGTTCGCCTAGCGACCTTATCTCCTCTTGATTCGATAGTTCCATGACCTCTGTTGTCGCCAGATTTTCCCTTTTTATCTCTAGGAGTGCACACTTTTTTTTTCTATTATGAATTCCATTTGAATGCCCTGGCCGACGATTCTGGCCGTATTTATCAGCTTTTCCAGTTCCTTTTTGCTCTTTGCAAATAGTTTCAGGTTGTCCATGTACATGATGTGCTTTATTCTGAGTCTGTAAACTTCTCTCCGGCATCACATTTCCTGAGTATGTAGTTTAGTGGCATCATGGCTATGATAAACAGTAGTGGTGATAGGGAGTCTCTTTGGGAAGTGCCTCTATGTAATTTTTACATTTCAGTCAGTTCTAGTTTCCATGTTTTGATTGCTTTCTTAATAAGATTAATAATCCTGTCGAGTACCATGCACATTTTTAAGTATTCAATTATCCATGTTTGAGGGATTCTGTCGTAGACTTTCTTGTAGTCAATCTATGCTATAGCTATGCTCATTTTTCTGCTTTTTACCTCCTTTAAGATTTTTTGATCTATGTATAGCAGATCATGTGTCCCTCGTGTCCCTTTCTGGCATCTTTTTTGCTTCTAGGTAGATTTGTTCTCTAAGTTGTGTCGTTAGGATTTTCCACATTGTTGGTAAACAGGTTATCGGTCTGTAGTTGCTTGGGATCGTTTCCTTTTTGGTGTCTTTTTGTGTTAGCCTTGTCTTTTCTTTTGGTCATCCACTCTTGTACGTCTGTTCTGTAGATACATCTTCTCAATTTATGCGTTAGCCTTCAATGTAGGGTCGTTAATTTTTAAACCAGTATGCATGTATTCCATCGTAGCCTAGTGCTTTCCAGTTTGCCATTTTCCTTAGGGTTGTCTTAATTGTTTCTTTATTGATATATGTTTCTGTTCCTTTAGTCGTACTTCATGTTTTTCAGCCGTTTGGTATTTTTTATTGTTTTTTAGGCTTTTCCCATATCTTGCTCCAAAAGTGTTTTGTCTCTGTCGAGCCCGGTTGTTCTGCTGTTGTTCTTTCTCTGTTTACGTTTTTGTTTTTAAAGGTGCTGTTCTGTTTGTGCTGTTCCGATTTGTATCTATATCGTCTCAGTCCTCTTTCTATTACTGCTGTCTTTTGTTTTAGTTCTTTATGTTTCTTATTTAGTCTTTCTTCGCGAGTCAGATTTCTTCGATCGCATCCTGTTTATGGTTTTAGTTTCTTTTCGAAGTTTCTTGATCTAGGTTTCCAGCCTGATTTCACATCCAGGCGTTGCTTGTCTATTCTTTTGGCCAATCTTTTTTCTCTTTTCAGTTTCATACTCATTGATTTTGCCCCCGCATATATCAAGTTGCTTTGGTCTGTGATAGTATCCGTTGAGATGTACGCGAGGAGTCTGTTTACTTTCTCTGTTTCTAATTTTAATTTCTTCCAGTCTTCGTTCCTTAGGAATGAGAGTTTTGTTTTGTTCTCGAGCATGAACCGTTTGATGTTTTCCACTTCTATTGCTTCTTCCTTAGTGACCTTTTTACTTTTACTGTTTATATTTTGCCCGTCTTTTATCTGTGGGTTTTCGTCAAGTTGTGCTTTTTTGATCTGTTACGCAATCAACCTTT
>OY744518.1:79598636-79618636 GCA_963556195.1 Sepiola atlantica
GGCAGACTGGGAAGTGTTGCATCCTCTTGACATTCACAGATCTTTGGGTCGGTTTTGTAGCCTAATCTGGCTCAAGCAGCTTTTGATCGCCATATTCCTCTTCTCAGATGGCTGAGTCTCTTCACCGGACTCACAGTTCGGTTCAGTTTGAAATAGCATTTTCTTTTGAATATAACGGTTCAGTTTGAAATAGCCTTTTCTTTTAAATAAAACGGTTCAGTTTGAAATAGCCTTTTCTTTCGTATAAAACGGTTTAGTTTTAAATAGCCTTTTCTTTCGAATAAAAAAGTTCAGTTTTAAATAGCCTTTTCTTTTGTATAAAACGGTTCAGTTGGAAATGGTCTTTTCTTTTGTATAAAACGGTTCAGTTTGAAATAGCCTTTTCTTTCGGATAGAACGGTTCAGTTTGAAATAGCCTTTTCTTTTGAATAAAACGGTTCAGTTTGAAATAGCCTTTTCTTTCGTATAAAACGGTTTAGTTTTAAATAGCCTTTTCTTTCGAATAAAAAAGTTCAGTTTTAAATAGCCTTTTCTTTTGTATAAAACGGTTCAGTTGGAAATGGTCTTTTCTTTTGTATAAAACGGTTCAGTTTGAAATAGCCTTTTCTTTCGGATAGAACGGTTCAGTTTGAAATATCCTTTTCTTTTGAATAAAACGGTTCAGTTTGAAATAGCCTTTTCTTTCGTATAAAACGGTTTAGTTTTAAATAGCCTTTTCTTTCGAATAAAAAAGTTCAGTTTTAAATAGCCTTTTCTTTTGTATAAAACGGTTCAGTTGGAAATGGTCTTTTCTTTTGTATAAAACGGTTCAGTTTGAAATAGCCTTTTCTTTCGGATAGAACGGTTCAGTTTGAAATAGCCTTTTCTTTTGAATAAAACGGTTCAGTTTGAAATAGCCTTTTCTTTCGTATAAAACGGTTTAGTTTTAAATAGCCTTTTCTTTCGAATAAAAAAGTTCAGTTTTAAATAGCCTTTTCTTTTGTATAAAACGGTTCAGTTGGAAATGGTTTTTTCTTTTGTATAAAACGGTTCAGTTTGAAATAGCCTTTTCTTTCGGATAGAACGGTTCAGTTTGAAATAGCCTTTTCTTTCGAATAAAAAAGTTCAGTTTTAAATAGCCTTTTCTTTTGTATAAAACGGTTCAGTTGGAAATGGTTTTTTCTTTTGTATAAAACGGTTCAGTTTGAAATAGCCTTTTCTTTCGGATAGAACGGTTTAGTTTTAAATAGCCTTTTCTTTCGAATAAAAAAGTTCAGTTTTAAATAGCCTTTTCTTTCGTATACAACGGTTCAGTTTGAAATAGCCTTTTCTTTCGTATAAAACGGTTCAGTTTGAAATAGCTTTTTTTGTATTAAACGGTTTACATTGAAATAGCTTTTTAGTATGTCTCTCAAACTTCAGTTTTTAAATATTCTTGCCACGTAAACAGTCAAAAGTATGCCGAATTTAAATTAATGTCAGTGAGATTTCCACGCAACGGGTAGAAGCTGGAGGGTCTCTGCGGATAAGGCTACCAACTGAATGTAATGAATCACTTTGACTGTCTCATACGTCGCAGGATGCGGAAGTTCCTAAGTCTTAGTAAGTAAGATTTTTAAAACTTATTCTTTTAGAGTCTTCAAAGCTTGTGGTTATACATCAGTTTCCCATTTCGTTATACCATCGTTTGCATTATCTGCGAAATATTTAAAACTGCATTGGTTGGATAGTAGAGGGCAGACAAGACGGTGCTGCATTGTAGGTCCACCTGGCCCAATCAGCTTTTGATCGCCCTATTCCTCTTTTCAGATGGTTGAGTGTCTTTCACTCGACCCACGGTGATTTTGAGCAGGGAGGAAAAGCTTCAGAAGGGTGAACGATCTCCACTTTCGCAGATGGTTGGGTTGGTTTTGCAAAAAAAAAAAAAATGAGATTGAATTATTACATTCAAAATTATTTTAAATAAATCGCAAGTCATGTGATAATGCCGCTTGTACTATTTCTAATTTCTTTTCTGTTCTATTCTCAACCTTCATATTAAGAACTGGTTTCCAGCTGGAGTTGAAACATGTCTGCAAATATGTCGCAAAAATGTATGTATTTAACAAAAATTATACGAAATAAATATATATAGCTCTACTTGTTACTGAGCACTATTATATAACCGCAGTAAAGATTTTACTGGATTAACTCATATGAACAAAAACTCACCGAAATTTATATATACAGGGTGATTCATAAGTCACTTACATTAGCTATTTAAAATGATTACTATATGAAGCACAAACATACTATGAACTTTTGATAATTGTTATCTTACTCTCTAATTACTGCTATTTGTTAGGCAATGGAAACGTGATGTGAACAGAAAGCCTCCTTCGCACAACACCATTATCAATCAAATATGCTACAAAGAGTCGTAAATTCCTTGCAAAAAATGGAGCTATGCATGCAGAAAGAAGGTGGAAACTTTGAAAATTTGCTGTAATTCTAAACTCCCATATATGACTTTGTTGAATAAACTTTCTGTTTCGTATTACCGTATTTTTAAACTTGAGAATTTCAAAAATAAATAGCTAAGTGACTTATGAATCACCCTGTATATATATGACCTCCCTAGATTTTAACACCAGATATTATGACCACAAAAGCACATTAAAAAACAGAGAACGTCGAATAAAAACAGCACTAGCAAACCACTATTGAGAGCTCAAAGAAAATGGATGCTCACCAATAATTCAATGGAAAATAATACGACAGGCCAGTACCCGTGTAGATTATGCCTGAATGAAAAATTTGAAATCCTAAACTTTAAAGACCCACGAAATCTATTAAACTGTAGAAGTGAAATAGCAAACAGCTGCGTACACAGAAATAAATTTACCTTAGGTTAACGATAGATAAATAAATAAATGAATAAAAAAATAAGTAAAAAACTAAACTAAACAAAAACCTAACAATTTAAAAATTAAAACCTAAAATAGAAATACAAGAAACCACGTATTAAAATAAATTCACCTATTATACTGATACAACAAAGGAAACAGGATATAGGCCAATCTATATGAAACAGAACAATAGAACAGGATATAAGAATTAACACTCAACACACCTTTATTCGTGGGAATCCCAACGATTGGCCGAGAGAACAACAAAAAATCTGATTGGTTAACTAGCTAGCCGTGTATATAAAAACACCCGGAAAAACTAACTCCATGCATTTTAGCCTGAAGATCCCCCCGGGGATGAAACGCGGGAGCCACTGTGTAGCTTATATATTTTCATAGCTTAATATATATATATATATATATATATATATATATATATATATATATATATATATATATATATGTGATTTTATGAAGGCTTACCAAAGCATTCCTTTCAGGACACCAATGATCACCATTAAAGATATTTTTTCTTACAAATATTATTTATTCAAATTAAATGTTTTTTTTCATACACGTGTTTCACTACCAAGCAGTTACTTGCTTGGCAGATCATCAGGGAAATTAAATGTCTGGAATACTGGTTTCAACTGCCGACAATACATAATGTGGCGTTGCAATAGTTGAGGTCACTTAAGAAGAGAAGAGGAAAAAAATAAAAATAAAAGTTAAAATTAAAAAACAAGGAAGAACAACGATAAAAAAAGAAAGTCCTAGAAAAAGTCTTAGAAAAGTAGCTCGTGCATTATTTCTTCCACCAAGCCAACAAGCAAATAATTGGTCCCAAATACATTAAAAATACAAAAAACAATGTGCGATAATACCCTTTCACGTCGGCCGGCACAATGATGAATAAATCCCCCCCCCCCCAAAAAAAAACAAAAGAACTAAATCATTCAAGATACCGCTAACAAGTTACCATTCCAATCCAATGATAGTATGGGAATTCTAAATCCAACTTCTCACAAAGGAAAATCAACATAAATATTCGTCCGGGTTCGAAGAGCCTTATTTCAAGGGCTGATTTCTTACCCTTCGAAACAAACACACGACGAGTTGAACGTCAATCTCACAGAAAACTCCTTTATATTAAGAAAAAATCTTAATTAGTGGATAGAAACTATTTATTCAAAATACTGTTTCTAAAAAAAATTATTATTAAACCTATTCTTTATAGAAATTAATTATCTAGTGTCTGGGACGTCATTTTACATTTTGGGAAAATATCCTTCATTTAATTAACTGCCGAATTATTATCGTTTTGTTGTTTAACGAAGCGAAAAAAGTCTATCCCGCAGAATTTGTTTTTAAAAGGTTATTCATATATCAAAAATAAAATGTTATTGTAAAAAGTTTTCTACAAAAATCTAGTTATTATTTTAAATAATTTAAAATATTTCCTTAACGGCTGTGTCTGTTTGCAACTCTCTGTGGAGAATATTATTCTATATTCCATAAATAAATATTACTACGGAATATCGTTATCAGAAATCTATTTTCTATTTTGAAAAACCCTTTTTTAATGGACGGGTTATTTTTTGCCAACTTTACGGGAAAATATAACTCTAACTCGTTAAATGACAGGAGACTTTGTTATTACTAATTTAAAATCCCGTACAAAATACTTTTTATAAAAATCCAATTGTTTCTATTTTTAGAAATTAAGTCCCTGTCGGCATGCATGTTTTTAAAATTATTTTTTCCTTAATTATTTTTTCCCCATTCCTGCCACCCATTGTTTTATTTATTTAATCTAATTAAAAACTAATATAATTTAATTTAACCTAATTTAATTAAATAGTGATAGCATCCAGGTTGCTATTTCTTATTTTTCATTTAAAGTTACTTGAAATTCCTAATGCATTTCGTATAATATATCTATTTCTGAGAATAAATTGTGATTTATTATTTATTATTCCACTATCTTTTTATATGTAACAAAATTTCCCCCCTCTATTCTGCTGAATAAGTATTTACTATAGTTGACTATCAATGGGCCTTATTCCGATAGAATATTCCTACCTTATCACCCCCAACCTAAGTCCCGAGCCTCTGCTAATAATTGAATCAAGACATATCTTAGCATAAGTACGTGTTACTAATTCTCATCCTCTATATTATACACTAATTAATTGCCCCAGATTGCCTCAGGAAGGGTCCATCCTGCCTATCTCTGCTATAAGTTTATACTTCCCCCAATTCCGCCCCTATCCAGGTTTTAGGCTTGATAACAGGTAACGGTTTCTATGCAGACAGCATTGTAGTATTTCCTGCCTAGCGTTCAGTAAATCATCTCTAGATGTCATGATGTGGTACGACTCCAATGCACATAGGTTGCATCTCTTCCTTTTGTTCGATTTATATTTGTTAACCCTCCCTAAAATTGACCATTTCAGTTCGAAAGGGTCTTGCCTAGCAATGAGGTTTCTCACAAAACGGCCAACAGAAGTGTTAGGCCTATCTATGTCTTCCCTTTGGCCTCCCCTGAAGGAACTCATGTGGTTTCTGAATCTATCTTTGAACTCACTCCCGGTGTAACCGATATATGATTTCCTACTACTCTCTGTCATCACATCGCATTTGTAGACAATGCTTGAGACTCTACAGCCCCCCCCCCCCCCCAGTGGACAGATGTTTGAAGCTCTGCAGTTACAGTTGTGTGCTGGGCCGTTGCTGGATGTTCTACTACTACGCATATTTACAACGGTGGTTCTCACTGAACTGGTGTTACTGGGATCAACACCAGAAGAGAACATGGCATCCCTTGTTTTAGTTATCTTAGAATTATTATATCCTATGATGGATGTGGCTATATTTCTACAGGTTGAATAAGACAGTTTTACAGTATTTTTGTTAATGATTCCCCCCAATATGCTATCCCTTGGAAAGTTTTTTTCCACTATGCTATAAAAAGTCGTTGGGATATTAGTCTTAATATCTTAAGTATCATCGAGCTTGTTTTTATTGGAACAATAATGAATGATCTATTTTATAAGTGAAAAATATCTCTCTCTCTCTCTCTCTCTCTCTCTCTCTCTATATATATATATATATATATATATATATATATATATATATATATGTGTGTGTGTGTGTGTGTGTGAGAAAATAGATGTATTAGCATATATAATTCCCCTAGCAATTTCGTACTAATTTTATGCCCCATTATTAAGATTAAATCAATATATAATGACACTAAATCTTATGTCTAGAATCCTTATTCCAATTTTGATCAACATCTGTTACCTGATTTTGATTCTATAAAATATCTAAAATTCAAAGCACAAGCTTAAGCGGCCTTGAGAAGAAAATGAAATTCAAGGAAATAGCTTAATTACTGTCTTATTACTATGAATCAACTTCAAATAAGAGGTTGTGCCCATATTATGCCCCCTAAAAAACCTTTAAAATACCCCAAACAAACGAAAATTGAGGGGGTTATTTATTAATTGTATCTAATACCTATTGTTAAAATTTCACAAACTTCGAAGGTATCTGAATTTTCATGAACAGCTTCCCCTTCTTTTTACAAAATTTGCATAAATCTAAAACTAAATATAGCCCACATTGGGACTCGTTAAGCATAGTATTCATAATGATCGGTTAATTATAAATTAATCCTATACATAAAAACATATAAACATATAAACATGCTTATTTTTACATAATTATAGTAAATATTTATTTATAACAAATAATTATTAAAACTCCATTAAAGTCGAACACTTTGAGAGAAATATGAAAAGTTTTTAATCAAGCAATATTGCATAAGTTCGCTCCATTGGCAGATCGAACACTTTCACATTTAATGTGGCTGTGACGGTGGCCGAATGGATAAAGATATTGGATTGGAGTTAACTAATAGTGACTCGACCCAGGAATCAAATCGTTATAAACAGGACTTGTTCCGGGTTTTCGAATCCTGCGACCGGCTTGAATAATTATCTCTGCACTGACGATTCCGGAAGGATGAAACGTATACGTATGCAGATAAACAAATATATATATATATCTATATCTATATATATATATATATATATATATATATATATATATATATATATATATATATATATGAAAGATGAGAATAAAAAATTGTAAAGATACAATATTTATTAGAACATCAAAAGTTGTTTTGACGTGTTTTGGGATATAATCCACCCTGACTTTACGCTCTCATCTCAACATAAGACTATTTACCTTTTGGCCTTTATTTTGTTTGTATTTTTTTTATTTTATGTAAAATTTTCAAAGTTAAATGTTGCCGATAATATTTACAATTACATTGTCGGCTTTTCCCTACCATCTGATAAGAAGAGTTTATCTTTGAAAATCCATGGATTAAGGATTTGAAGCTGATTGCTCTGAACTTTTGATGTTCTAATAAATATTGTATCTTTACAATTTTTTATTCTCATCTTTCATCTCTAAAATTGATTGCTCTATTCAATATATTGAGCTTTATATTATCACGATAGATTATTATTAAACGATAATTCAATTATCGTTAATTTAATTCAACATTTAAATATATATATATATATATATATATATATATATATATTAGCTGATCTAGCCGCACTGAAGAGCTGTGATACAGCGAAACAGTTTGTATGTGGATGACTATATAAAGTTCCCTTTCTTGGGTAGAGCTTATTTGTAAGGATATCGTAATTAGCTTGAAGGCATACCTAATTGGGTAAAACTAATTCGAGCTCTCGGGTCTTGCCAATGTTTACATTGAGATATCGCTTCCATTCAGTAAGTGTCGTATGATAGCGCAGGGGTAGGGTTAGGGTTAGGGTTGAGTTTCAATCCCGGCTTGAGGCATTAGCTGGTTTGACGCACTGAAACAGTCTGTATGTGGATGACTATATATATATATATATATATATATATATATATATATATATATCAGCAGAATAGAGACAGTTATAAGTAATAAATAATAAATAATAAGATAAACAATAAGATTTAAGTTTTAATGTATTTACTTTATTTGGCAGTAATGGTACTTTTTCAGTGCCTCACCCTAAATTGTAAAGTTTACAAAAACAATAAATGTACCCACGTTACTCACCTTCTTGGCCTTTTGGCTAAGATCAAAGTGTAGTATCTGTTCCGATGGATACTGTACTTAATAGATCGGTATTGTTTTGGCCTTCGGGGCTTGATTTCCGCCGATCTATGGGTCTGATCTGTCCTGTGCAGTTCTAGGAGGTCCACCCTCCCAGGCTTTACCTCCCCTCTTTGGGGAGGAGTAAGTTAATGTCTTACTGCCAGAGACGCCCCTACCGGGGAATGCCGACGGGGCTGCCCAGGCAATTTTTAATTGTCAGAGTGCTCACTTTCTCGAGCGCTGGCTTTTCAAATCCCACTTTCCGACCTTGTGTCACATATTCCTATTGTGGGTAGGGGTTAAATAACGCCTTTTGGCTAAGATCAAAGTGTAGTATCTGTTCCGATGGCTACTGCACCCCATCCTGGTGTTTTCTTTGCCTTCGGGTCTTGATTTACGCCAGTCAATGGGTCTGTCCTGTGCAGTTCTGGAAGGTCCACCTTCCCAGGCTTTGCCTCCCCTCTTTGTGGAGGAGTACGTTCATTGCTTACTGTCTGAGGCGCCTCTACCGGGGAATGCCGACGGGGCTGCCCAGGCAATTTTTAACCCCCACTTTCCCGACCTTGGGTCATATCTTATTAGTGGGAGTAAGATAAAAACTGGCCTTGTGCCTAACTCCTGGAGAGGAGTAAATCAATACTCACCCTGTTGCCTAGAATACATATTCTATAATTCATGATAAGTTCAATCGTTTAGGATTTTATCAGCACATGCTTATTATTGATGAATTCTTTGTTCTTTCCTTTTTGCCGTGAACCACGCCGTCCGTGTCTGCAACAAAAGCCTCATGACGCACTCCGAAGACAAACTCTTCTTTTAAATTTAATTCAAGCGTTGTTATTTAAACTGGGGTTCATTCACTAGGTCGAGAGAGAAGGAGAGAGCAAATCACTACTTTATCGTCGTTAGTTAACAATGTTTTCTTAACCATTCATAGAGAGAGGGGAGGGGGAAATGATTTCTCTCGCTTGTATTCCCTTAAGGGAAATATTTCTCTTATTTTTACATCGTGAATCGCACGTCCTGCTCGGTTCGCCTTCCGAAACAGACTAACGAAAACTCGCTTCTCACGAGAACGAGTGACGTCACAGCCTCTCGCAGGTGCAGACTGACCCTTGATCTGGGGTTCTCGTCACACGGTAACCTTGTCACGTCTGTTAGCTCTAACTGTGAGAACAAGCCCTATTCTGCACTCGACTGCACCTGCGTTAACTCGCGCAAGTCAAACCAACGATCTCCAACAGATAGTCCATTCCCATAGGGCCATTATCCAACAAATATATATATATATATATAAACGTTAACACATATCTAACTTTATATATATATTCTTCCCTTAAATGTTAACATTTCTAAAAAAAAAAAGTGCCATGTTACTCATTGTAGTGCCTAGAATGTCTAGATGTGTGTGTCTATGAACATATACGGCTGAATAATTCTATTTCAATTGGTGTAATTATTCTGTTCAGTATTAATTTCGAATTGCTTCCTTACAAACCCGTAGACTGCCATTGATGTTATGTAATCAGAGTCGAGTCGCCATCTTGAAAAACGAATAAATCGAAAAAGAGTCGACACACGAAAAGTAAAAGCGTCGTTCACTCGAGTTAATTACTCGACGAGAGATTAAAAGGCGAAATAAAAGAAGAATCAAAAGCATAAAAATGACAAGAAGCATCCATTAAATCTATACGTTCAGCCATGAAAGCGTGACAGACCAACTAAAACGCTATTTTAAACTTGAGCGTGACAGATCGACAAAACCGTTATTCCAAACTTAAACATGATCGACTGACGAAAATTATTTTAAAAACTCAAGCGTGAGACGCCTACGAAAACGCTATTTTTAACTTAAATGTGACAGACCAACGAAAATTCTATTTAAAACTTAAGCGCTACAGAAAACCAAAATGCTATTTCTAACTTAATCGTCACAGCCTAACGAAAATGGTATTTCTAACTAAGGCATAACAGACCAATCAAAATGCTATTTCAAACTTAAGCGTGACAGACCAACGAAAAGGCTATTACTAACTTAAGCGGGACAGACCAATGAAAATGCTTTTTCAAACTTAAGCGAGACAGACCAACGAAAACGCTAGTTCAAACTTAAGCATGACAAACCGACGAAAATGCTATTACAAAATTAAACGTGACAAACTGACGGAAATTCTATTTAAACATTCAGCGTGACAGACCAAATGAAATGCAATTAATAACTTAAGTGTAACAGACCAAGAAAATGCGTGACAGACAAACGAAAATTATGTTTCCAACTAACCCGTGACAGACCAACGAATATGCTTTTTCAAACTTAAGTTTGAAATAGCGTTTTCGCTTGTCTGTCATGCTTAATTTAGTAATAGCCTTTTCGTTGGTCTGTCACGTTTAATGCTATTTCAAACTCGGTCTATCACGCAGAAGTTTGAAAAAGCATTTTCGTTGGTCTGTCACGCTTAAATTAGTAATAGCCTTTTTGTTGGACTGTCACGTTTAATGCTATTTTAAACTTAAGTGTGACAGACCAACGAAAATGCTATTTACAACTTAAGTGTGACAGACCAACAAGAATGCTGAAGCGTAACATACTTCCTGACGAACATAGCCGCTTATAGAAACGCTTGGGTGCATCTCATTCCATCTGCGCGTTTAGTGGTGAAAATGCGTTTTCATACTGAATCATAATCAAACTATTGACAGACAAAGCCCCTCATTGACATGATTAGACGTATCTAAAAAGAGTTGGACTCAAGTCAAATGAGTATGGTTACATAAATGTACGGAATGGCACGATCGAAAACGAAGATAAGTCAACTCTCTTTGATGCACGAAGTCGGCTGTTGAAATTGGCACAGATGTGAGCGTTCTAAACAAAAATGGTAGAGTCACGATGACACTCGTTAGACTCTATGACTCTTTTGAAGGCATCAAGTGTTTTTGAATTTATTTATTTTTCATCATCATCATCATCATCATCATCATCATCATCATCATCATCATCATCATCATCATCATCATCATCATCATCATCATCATCATCATCATCAGCAGCAGCAGCAGCATCAGCGTCATCATCAGCGTCATCATCATCATCATCATCATCATCATCATCATCATCATCATCATCATCATCATCATCATCATCATTTCATAGTAGTCTCAACTCTTTGGAGTTTTTTTGAACATCAATTCAATTCCCTTGACCTTAGACATTCAAGCTGTACCTTAACACTTTTGCCGTTCCGAACAGGCAAGTCTTTTGTAGAATTGGAAAAGAAATTGTCTCATCAATCTGTTTAAGCCATTTATGGTGGCTTTTCGTTATGGTTCCAAGCGTTCCAACCACAACAGGAATCACCTTTACTTTTTTACATTTCCATCGTTTAACTAATTCCCATTTTAGATCTTGATATTTATTTATTTTTTCGTGTTCTTTCTCCTGCACTCTTGTATCGAAGGGGCAAGCTATAGCAATGATTAAACGAGTTCTCTTGTTTTTGTTCAGAAAGATTAAGTCGGGTTTTAAATGTTCAAGAACTTTATCAGTTTGTATGAAGTTTGACATTGTCGTTTCCCTGTACCACTTCTGGTCTGTGCTCATACCAATTCTCATTGTCGTCCAATTGATAAAGTTTGCATATATTCCAGTGTAGTACCTGAGCGACTTTGTTGTGTCTCCATTTTTTATATTAGTGTCAACATTTTACTTCTTCTTTTGTTGTTGTTGTTGCTGTTCTTCTTCTTCTTTTTTTTCTTCTTCTTCTTCTTCTTCTTCTTCTTCTTCTTCTTCTTCTTCTTCTTCTTCTTCTTCTTCTTCTTCTTCTTCTTATTTGTACCTACTAGGAGTTCTCACACAGGGCATCATCAGAGATTACTCACTGATAATAACCGGTGATGTTTCCTGGAGTCTGGGTGACAAGTCTTTCCAGATTTCTAGTGCTCTCCACTTCTTTCGATAACCATTGCAAATGACTTTGCGTTATCACAAAACCCGCTTACCATTGATTTCTCACTGGCAACGATCATTAGTCTACACTGGAATTTGGCTGGCAATTAACCTCCACAAGGTCCCAGTACTGTTCGCACTCATCCAGTGGAGGCCTGATTCGTGCTCTCCCTTCACGACTATTTTGTGGGGCATAGTTAAGAAGATTTCTTGCCCTTTCAGTTCCATTGGGTTCATGTGTGGCCATTTCCTTCTTTTTGTTTTATTTCTGTTGCATTTTCTATGTGGCTGGTTAGTGTTTGTAGTTTATATGAGTTGATTTCTGCATTCGAGGATTTTCTTCAGGATTTCATCTGTTTTCATTCTTGCTGCCTGTGGTATAGTGTGAGTCTGTCCTTGATTCAAATTTCTTCTAGTCTTTTTTCCAGAATTTTCGGGATTGTACATAGTGTTCCTACAATTATTGGTATTATATTCTTCATGTTCCATATCCCTTTTAATTCTCTGGCAAGCTCCGTGTATTTGCTTCGTTTTTCTGCCTCTTTGATCTTCACCCTCTCAACTACTGGGACGGCAACATCTACAATTTGGCAGTTTTCCATTCTTGTTTACCTATTATGACATCCCGTCTCCTTGGATGTGTTTATCTATTTGTACCTCCATGTCTTAAAGGATTTTATGGTTTTCATTTTCCAGTACCCTCACACCTTATGTCTGTACCAAGTGTCTGCATGTTCCAAATGAAGTCATTTGCATAGTTCTCAGTGTAACGCTTTCTTACACAGTCATGTGTGTTCTTGTATTCTTTTGGGGCTAGTTTGCTGCATTCACTTACTATGTGGTTTATTGTTTCATCTCTTTGTCCACAGAGTCTACATTTACCGTTTTCTCTGGGTTTGATCCATTTTAGCTTTAATGTAGTTAGTTCTAATCGCATTGTTCGGTGCAGCTGTCAATAGCGATTTCGTTTCTCTGTTAAGTGCCCTTTTTGTAGCAATGTCCATGTGTTTTCGTGATTCTCTTCGCTTGCCATTCTTATGAATTGTCCATGTAGCTGTTTCTCTTCCCACTTTTCTTTTTTTGCCTTTTTGTTTCTGTTTTCACCACTTCCTGTATTGTTCATTTTGATGATGTCTTATGCTGCGGTGATCAGTCTTTCTGTGTTCTGAGTTATACATTTTTCCAGGTCTTTTTGTGTCTTCCACCCAGTCTTCTATACTTACCAGTTCTCTTCCCCTCTTCGTTCTTTTTCACGTATGATCGGTTAGTATCATCTTTTGGGTATAATGCATTGTGCATGGTCATTAGTTCCTTCGTCTTCTAGTCAAGATGCCAAAGTTCTTTATTGGTAAAGCCTATGAATGGTCAAGAATATCTTATTAATGTTACTGTCCAGGTGTTTATTCGATTAACTAGATTTATATTATATAGTTTTGTTTCTAAGAGTTTCCTTGTTCTTTTCATGTATTCTTTTCCAATCTTCTCTATCATTTCTATAGATTTGATGGTAACTGCTTCCAAAACTCCCAAATAGTTATAGGTCTAATGTTCACCAAGCGCCCTCATCTCCTCTTGGTTCGACAGTTCCATCCTCTCAATTGTCTCCAGTTTTCTCCTTTTCATCTCTAGCAGTGGACACTTTTCCATTACGAATTTCATTTGAATGTCCTGGATGAAGATTCTGGCCGTGTTTATCAGCTTTTTTCAGTTCCTTTTGCTTTTTGCAAATAGCTTCAGGTCGTCCATGTACAGGAGGTGGTTAATTCTTTGTTTTGTGTCTGTAAACTTGTATCCGGCATCACTGTTTATAATGATGTAGTTGAGTGGCATCATGCAAAACTAATCTCTTTAACCAAAAAATATTTCTTAACGAATTAAAAACATTGAGCAAGTTCTAATTAATAATACATTTATCAATTATATTGTAGACGAACAAATAAAATTAATGATTATAAACTTAGACAATACTAATAATAATCAGCTCAATAATTCCCACTACGTAAATCTATTCTACTGTAACCAAATGCATCCAACATTTAAATTGAATGAAAAAGCTCTTAAAATATAATACATCGCTACGTATCCCCCATCAACTCTGATAATAAAATAAGATTCATCATTTATTATAAAATATAAAAACATCAAACCATTTAGTTAAAAATAACACTTCTCAGATCCAAAATACATAAGAAAGAACCAATGTAATATATCAGTTTCACTGCCCCATGGGAGAATGTATCTCCGACAATGATAATAAAACTAATTCTTACATCGGTTTCACTACCACAACACTTTCCTGGAGACTCACCTTACATCTTTCCAACTCTAGCTTTATTTGCCAACACCTAAAAAACATGACTGCGCCCTTCTCAATATAGACACATTAGTATGTTAACAATACTAAAATAATACACCACGATACCAACATCAAAAGATTAAAAATTCTCGAAGCCCTCTACATAAAAAATAAACAACCCACAATCAATAATGTGAATTACGAAACTAGTCACAACATTGTAAAGTGTCTAGCATAGTAATTGACGTTACCAAATTGTTAGCCATTAAGCAATTATACGTTTGAATCTTGAACGCGCTTAGAATATAATCAAATTCTTAGCGGTTAAGCAATCACACTTTTGAATTTTGCACGCTCTTTGAACGTAATCACTCATGTAACATCTCAATATTATAGACGCTCTTTTTAAGTTGTAAATTACTCGTCGTTATAATAAAAAACTGAACAGTAAAGACATATTTTTTAACTGCACTAAGACAAACACCGCTGAAGATGATTTGACGAATCAAATCGAAAGTACCCGCGAAACAGGAAAGAAAATGGAACAAGAAACCCACGGAACTTACATACATCAATTTGACCGAAACATAAAATGGACCATTCGGCAAATTGAAAAGTTAAAAAAAGTCTTATCAAGCAAAAACACTCCGTGTTATTTAATAATGTTTGCCTATATATATATATATATATATATATATATATATATATATATATATATATATATATATACAGAGAGAGAGAGGGAGAGAGAGAGAAAGAAAGAAAGAAAGAGAGAGAGAAAGAGAGAGACAGAGAGAAAGAGAGAGAGAGGTGGGTCGACTGATGCAAGTGCTAAGTCTGCGATATCTTGGATTTAGTTAGTATTCCTGGGAATTTAAACTGCATTTTATTTCTTTGTTTAAAATCACTCAAAGCTTCTTTAGACTATATATATATATATATATATATATATATATATATATAGAGAGAGAGAGAGATAGAGATAGAGAGAGAGATAGAGAGAGAAAGAGAGAGATAGAGAGAGAGAGAAAGAGAGAAAGAGAGAGAGAGAGAAAGAGAAGGGGAGGGAGAGATAACTATTGTGTATTACAACATACTATTTTGTATATTTATGAATTTTAGACTCATGAAATAATATATAAGTATAACTTTTATATATAAACCTCTTCAAAATGATACCGTATCTTCCGCCTATTTCAAAGCTGATACATTTTCAATAGACATAAACCAATCATTCATAATATAATTTGTTTACATTCAAACTTTGGCGTAAATACGCCAGGGTTTTATCATAGTTAATTTGGCGTTGGCAAAAACACTGAGAAATAATGAGGTGAGAAAATAAATGGCCGTTATTGATCATTAAAGCAAATATAATTTTTTCATTTTTTTTTAAAATAAAATTTCTATGACAAAAATATAAGTCACATCCGTTAAAGGAACTTGTATACTTTACAAATGCTTACATCAAAATAAGTTATACTCGTAACTATTCTTACTTCGAATTCGAAGAGCGATTTTTGATTGTATCATGCGGACCTGATCTAGATAACAGACGTCACACGCCAACCAGTTCAAACAGCAGATGTCGGCAAGTACCCACACCTCGGTGAAACGAAATTACCACGGGTTGATTGAAAAAAGTAATCAGGCGAGTGAATACGAATGATAACCTAGAAGGTAACGTCTGGTTTTGAATGCGACTGCAGTTGTTTTGATAATTTAAAGTTTGTGACTATAATTCATAGTAGAAATATTGTATTGTTTTTATTTTAAAGTATACCTAGAAGGTAACGTCTGGTTTTGAATGCGACTGCAGTTGTTTTGATAATTTAAAGTTTGTGACTATAATTCATAGTAGAAATATTGTATTGTTTTTATTTTAAAGTATACCGATTGAAGAAAGTATCAAAAACAATTGCAGACGTACGTCGTCCATTCGAGAGAAAATCGAGAAAAACAATCAGAGAAGACTTGGTGATCTCGAAGTAAGCGGACGTTTCGCCTTTTGCTCCCTCAGCTGGCCATGGGGAGTTGGCTGTAACTATAAACTTTATAGTAACAGCCAACTCCCAAACTATAAAGCAGAGCTGCTGACATGTGCGGGGAAGGTAGGGAAGGTAGGGGGAAGGTAGACTCCTGAAACCACTACCCCCTACCTTCCCCGCACATGTCAGCAGCTCTGACCAAGTCATTAGCAGACTAAACCTACGCCAGCAACAACAGTTTAGCTCTAACAAATACACATTTAGCCTCGATGTTGTTTCCCTATACACATCAATACCCGCACACCCAGCCATTGACCTCATCTCCGACCACATCTCTTCCTCCGATAACTTAGAACTCTTCGGGTTAACACCCGAACACATACACCAACTCCTATACATTATCATTAATAATACATATTTTACATTCCAACACCACATATTTAAGCAGATTACTGGTCTTCCCATGGATTCTAGCTTGTCTGGCCTCTTAGCCATATCCTACATGGACAGACTCGAACAACAAGCCTGCCACTCCCATATCTTCTTCACTAGGTACATAGATGGCATTCTTGTCCTCACCTCATCTCGTGAAGAAGCTATCAGCATTTTCGACATCTTCAACAACACCGACCCCCATATAAAATTTACTATAGAACACCCTAGCGACTCCGGCTCACTATCTCTCCTCGATTTTAACCTCAAAATCACAGAAGACGGTTCTATACAGACCAATTTCTACAGAAAACCTGCATGTAAAAACCTATTTGTTCATTTTAAATCTGCCCTGCCCCTAAAGGCAAACTAGACTATGCCCGTAATGAAATTACCCGCATACAAAATAAATGCTCATCTACTGCCAATAAAATTAAACACACCAAAGACTTCCACCAAACCCTAATTACCAACGGCTACCCCACTTCCACAATAACCCACCTCAGCAAGACCAGATCACGCAGACACAATACACTCCCCAACACATGCTTCCTAAAACTACCTTTCTTTAATGACAGAATCACTAATGCCATCCGCAGTGCAATACATACAGAAAAACTAGACATTCAACTCACCCACACCGGCACCACCTTACGTCAACACCTTTCCAAAAAACGCACTACACGCACCCAAGAACCATGCTCCCTAGCCAATTGTCCCATTCCTACCACTGGACTATGCCACCGTACTAACTGTGTATACAATATATTATGCACTATTTGTAACCGCTCCTATATTGGATATACTACAAGACAACTACACCAGCGTGTCAAAGAACGCATGAACACAAATATATCTTCCTTCTTTAAATATACTTCCTCATGCAATATCACACAACAAGACATAAACGTTTCCATTCTAGCCTCGACCAGGAACCTAGGCGACCTAAGACTGATGGAGGCTATTCTCATTTCCAAACATAATCCAGTTTTGAACCAGAGACACGAATTAAATTCTACCTTCATCATATAACCTACTCCCCCCAGAACCCATCCCCCAGATAATAACCCCCCATAATAAACACTATTTGCACAAATCATACCTATTATACTACAACTTACAACTTACCCCTACCATAAAAGAATTGACCATTACATTAGTACCTGACATCCACACTATTTGATCGCAAACCCCATACCACGCCCCACCTCATCTGAATAAATAAATAAACAAACATTATACAAATAAATAAATAAACAAATAAAACATACGAACAATTGAATAAGAAATCTGAGATTAGTTAAATAAATTCAACAAACAAAGCCAATTAACAGAATTTCCTTTATAAATTAATATCAAAGATAACAGATTTGTCTCCCTTTAACCATTAAACCGATCAATCTCCGTACCCAAAACAAAAGACACCTAAGAGGTAAATTAAAACCAATAAATAAGGATTAAACTTAACCAGACATAACTAAATTATAATATACTGCACCGGTAACAAGTAAATAACTATCTACAGCATATATAACATCTAATGCCGGAAGCGGCCTGTCGACAAACATATATATTATAAGTAAAATCAACGTTTTATATACGATAAAAATAAAAAATAAATAATAATAGTAAATATATAAAAAAAATAGATAAATAGAAACAACATACACGTACATATATATATATATATATATATATATATATATATATATATATATATATATATATATATATATATATATATATATATATATATATATAAAGAATAATAATATAGGATATAATATCTAATTATTATCTTATCAGAACTTATTACGATCTATTTCATTTCCCTCTGAATACTTTATCCTGATCACCTCCTGTTGAACCCCCCAGCGCTCCTGGCATTTTCTCGGAATCCGGGATTTTTCTTTTATTTATTTTTGATAAGGAGAGGAAAAAAAATCTCTCGAAATATATTAAATTGATCCCTGATCATCCGGACTACTACAAACTAACACTCTTGCTGTCTTGTAAATTCGTCTAGAAAAATAAACAAACCGTTTCGAGCTATATCCGACTTATTTCGGTTTTGTTTTGTTTTTGTTCTTCACAGCTTCCAGCGATCCGGAACTTCGCATTGCCTTCAACCTTTTTAAAACTTTTATTATATATATATATATATATATATATATATATATATAGATATATATATATATATATATATATATATGTATATATATATATATATATATATATATGTATGTATATATATATATATTACTATTTCATGTATCCACATAACATTTTATAAGGATATATAGTTTTTTATGTATCAATTTTCAGTATTTACTTCAACAGTGCTCGATACGTAAGTAGAGCTAGGTAGTAAGCTATGAAATATATTTATGACAATTAAGCTACGTTTCATCCCTGGGGGAATCTTCAGGTTAAAATGCATGGAGTTAGTTTTGCCTGGTCTTTTTATATACACGACTAACTAGTTAAACAATAAGATTCTTTGTTTTTCTCTAAGCCAATCGTTGGCCTTTCCACGAACAAAGGTCCGGTTAGTTTTACTTCCTATATCCTGTTCTATTGTTCTGTTTTCTATAGACTGGCCTATATTCTGTTTGTTGTGTCAATATAATGGGTGAATTTATTTTAACACGTGGTTTGTTATATTTCTATGTTAGGTTTTAGTGTAGTTTATTTTTTTTACTTATTTGTTTATTTATTTATTTATGTATGTATTGTTAGCCTAAGGTAAATTTAATTCTTTGCAGGCAGTTGTTTGCTTACTCACTTCTTCAGTTTAATAGATTTTGGGGGTCTTTAAAGTTTAGGCTTTCAAATTTTTCATTCAGACATCGTATTATTTTTCATTCAATTATTGTTGAGCGTCAATTTTCTTTGAGCTCCCAATAGTGGTTAGCTAGTGCTGTTTTAATTCGACGTTCTCTGCTTTTAAATGTGTTTTTTTTGGTCGTAAGATCTGGTTTTAAAATCTAGGGAGGTCATACCCACGTAGTACTTCTTGTTATTCGGTCTTTCCTTGGCAAATATTGTGGCTTGGTATACAATACTTTTGGTTAGGCATTTATTTTGTAGTGGACAAAGTGTACGATTATGCAGTTATATATATATATATATATATATATATATATATATATATATATATATATATATATATATATATATTAACGATTCACTTTTAAACTGACTCACCGATTATTATGAATTATAGTACACAGCTGCTAGGCGTAAGAGATACAACTCTTTCTTATATTTAGTTTAATTAAGTTTTATGCAA
>OY744518.1:79623636-79661136 GCA_963556195.1 Sepiola atlantica
AAAAATATATCTCGCAGAAATGTCATGTTTTTTTTAAATGTAAAAAAATAAAAAATAAAATAATAAAAAAAAATGGTTATTGGAATATGATATGAACCTGACTATCTATCTATCTATCTATCTATCTATCTATCTATCTATCTATCTATCTCTCTCTCTCTCTCTCTCTCTCTCTATATATATATATATATATATATATATATATATATATATGTTGTATGATGAGAAATGTAGTGCGAATAACCAAAATTATACAAATTACCCGCCCTCATCTAAAAAAGTCAGAAATATAATAAAATTATTATTCTCTAAGCTTTGTTTAATTCTTTTTCACACACTGCTTAGTTTCCTTCTTGTTAGTAAAACGTTAGTATTTTTTGTTTCTTTATTCAATTTATATTATTATGAGATAATTTGGTGACATCAATGCAGACGACAAATCTGTCTATGGCAGCACTTAAAGTAGCATTGGTGATCAGCATCTTTGTGATTCTCTCTCTTCCAACCTGGTGCAATGGGAAGAAGTGTCTTGCTACTTTTACCACCTCTAAATAGTTTCCTTTTTTTTTTTACTAAAGGGTCAACACTTATCAAGGCCCGGAGAGTGGCAACTCGAGGGCAAGGGTTTAAGATTCTCAGTTGGACGATGATCGTCACCACGAAATGATTGGAATCAGTAAGTGAAATGGACAGACGATTACTTAAGAATTGATTGTCCAAGAGGACAACTCAACAAGTATTTGTTTACATTAGACTTGAAGACGACCATGTTGTAGTCGGTTGGAAAGCAGCCTCGTGGTATTCTCTCCTTTTATTGCTAACGACCAGGTTCTTGTTTTTCCTAAATTTGTGCGTGATCAGATAAACGAAATAGTTGACACCGACAAAAACGAAGAAACCACTTAGTATTTTCAGATTTTAATTAATTTTAATCAACTGAAAATTACCGTAAAATATTGAATGAAAATCTCAACATCAATGAATTGGATCATTTGTCAACATTCATTTGACCTCAGAACCAACTGCATTCGAACCGTGATCACGATTTTGCATGCCACTAACCAGCGCCATTGAAAGGGGGGAATGACAGAATCGTTAGTCGGTACATGACCCGTTCCGTCACCAGGTGACCCGTTCTGACTGGGTACACGACCAAATCGCTGAAGAACCGAAAGGCATTGCCTAGGTCATGGAATATACCAACTGTGTCATTTGGATTATTCGGACTACTGTAATCATCTTGGATGATATTCGTACAATGTTTCGGCCGCTGTTGCATCCAACCTTCTCCCGGCGCGTCTTATCGAACTCAGGAATTTGTATGTCGAACTCTGGAATCTGTGCGGAATTTGTATGTCGAATCTCTACTTGCCCCTCAACGTTCTAAATTTCTATGTGCCTCCTATATAGGAACTATGGAAGTAGAAGCCTCTTTAAAACTTCAAATACGTATATTCGAATTTCACTTTTGACCATCCATACATACCTAACATTACTCCATATGTATAAGCACGAATTCAGAGAGTTTTAGAAAATGTTAGTTTCTTCTGACTATAATAGCAGGTAAAACGGTGGGTGATCATTAAAAATAAAATAAAATAATATGCTGTTATGAACAGAGTAAAAGGAACATCGTAGTGTTCCTCATTTAATCCTGAGTAACGTCGGGTCTTCAAACATAAAACCAAAGATTCAGAAATGAACGAATGATCTTCTTCAATTCATGGTGAAACATTTTTGATGTACTACCGATCAATCGTTTATCAAGGCTCAAAGGCCACTCGAGGATAGGGTTCACGACTTTGTCAGATAGACAATGAGACAACACTGCAAGGATTAGAAACGATGGTTGAAACTGGACAGAATTTGATTATTTAAGAAATCAGTTCAACAAGAATTTGTTAACATTGGACTTGAAAACGAGCATGTTGTAGTCAGTTATGAAGCAGCCCTGTGGTGTTGTTTTCCAAATACGGGTAGTTCTTGTAAATAAATTTTGCTCGTGGACTTTCCGTTTTGTTTGAAGTACACAAAGGGAGAAAAATATTTACAGTGGTTGTAGCTTGACGAGTTTTTGCTGTGAATATTTTACAGGGAGAAACCGGATGTTGGAAGCAAGTCGAACACCTACAATGAAAATAACGATAGAGTAGAGAAAGACTAGCAGCCTCTATTCTGTTATAATAAGACTGTAGGTAAGAAAAGAGTTCATCCCCACTGGATTTTGAAGGCGGTTTTTTATTTATGAAGTTCGTGCGCCATGATTCTCGCTCACTCATTGCGGTCATATGAGGCACCCAAGCTCGTCGCTCGACCTCTAGATAGCACAATAATACATTTTAAGTAGATCCATAGAGTTGACATACATGTCCAACTGTGAACTCGCATGAGTGTGTTGACTGTACTGGTCACGATCGTCCCACACGTTGTGCTCGTCCACAGTTACAAAGAATTCGTATCCCAAGTAAAACCACGAGTCCAGTTTATAAATAAGTAACAGGTTTATTTTTTAGAGGTTACAAAAGAATCTCATGTTCTTAGGTTGAATGGCAGACTTGCAAAATGAGATCTCTTATCTCGGCCACATAAAATCATCATAAAGTCCCATCATCATACCAGACTCTCTGTTTCTAAGGACCAACGAAAACCAACTGCCACCTCAAACGTCCAACTCCAATTGACTGTCAGCTCTCAGAAAGACGAACTCCCCACCCCGTAATGCTCAGAGGTCATATCCTGGAATCCTTTCCTTCTTACCGTAAATCTTAGATTCTAGTCCTGCCCACTTTTCACCATTCGACCACTCAGAGACTGAACGCTGGAGATATTCACTAGAGATTATTGCTTATCATAGAGTCGACCTACGAACATTACTGTTTTGCCTCAGCATGACTCTCTATCTTTATGAGCCACTTATTTCATTAAAAAAAAAAATAAGTGTCTGTGTGGCCCAATATACAAAACCAAAGACATTTTCAAATTCCTCTGTGACCCCTTTTTCCTTTGACCAAGCATCTAACAACCTGCAACGTCGGCCATTCGTATGTCCAACTATAACATGTAGCCTACTGTAGGTTTACATTCCTACCCATCCTCATGTGGAGAATGCTGCCCCTTGCAGCATTTCACGCAGTTTTGCAGAAAGGAACATCAAAATCACCTCATAACAAACCCGAGGAGAAGAGAAAAAAACGTTCAATTACAAATTCCAACAGTTCGTCAATAAAAGGTCCAGGATGTAATTTTCGTTTCGGGGATGAAACACAGACGCCTGCATAGCTTAATTGCCATAAATATATTTTCATAACTTACTACCTACCTCTAATCACATATTGAGCACTGTTGAAGTAAATACTGAAAATCCGGTAAACTTGTCGTTTCCCAGCCAAAATGGCGGACAATCATCCGCATCTTTCTAATTTTTTTCCGACCTCACAAATTAGTAAGTAAACCCAAATAAATTGTTCATCATCTTATTAACTGTTCTTTTTTGTCTACAGCGGTTCATTTTCTTTTCTACATTCTTTTCTTTCTTTTTAACAATAGGGTTCATTCTCGTTTTTGTTTGTTATTTATTCTTGAAATCTTTCACTAGGTCTCCTTTATAGTCCACTTGAAGATAAGAGTTAATGAATGGTTAGGGTTAGGGTTAGGTTAGGGTTAGGGCAAAACGGTGAGACAACGTCGTGAGGATTGGTAACGATGGTTGAAATGTTGCAGAATTTATTATTTGCAAGGACGGCTCAACTAGAATTTGTAAACATTGGATTTGAAAACAACTTGTTAGTCAACTTGGAAGCAGCCTCACGGTAGTTCTTGTAAAAAACACTTTGCTCATGCACATTCCGTTTTGTTTCAGGAAAATTGTTTACAGTGGTTGTAGCTAGACGAGTTTTTGTTATACGGATAGAAGTATGCACGAAACAAATCTAAATCTAAATTACAAAGTTACTTTCTATTGTTCGTGGGTGAAAGTGAAAAAAAAGGAAAGAAAGGATTGCATTTTTATTCAGTCTAGATCTGATTAGGCTAAATGAAGTTATCTTGTATGTGTTCAGTTTGTTGTCTATAATAGAGACCACTCCGCTGACGAAGAGACGGTTTGAAGTATTCAGAACAATAATACAGAATAAAATATTTTCAAATTGTCTTGGAAACGATCGTACGCCATATTATTCGTTGGTTTTGAATTATTGAAACAATGTTCACATTTTGTTGATGTCAACTCATATATATATATATATATATATATATATATGTGTGTGTGTGTGTGTGTGTGTGTGCGCACGCGCGCGTGTGTGTGTGTACTTCTCTCTCCCGTCAAGTGTTTAGGGGAAATAAGAAAACAAATAGCAAGTGAGGCAACCCCCTCCGTCTAAAATGAATTCAGAAAGAAATGAGACGTTTTCTTTGCTTTTTCTTTCTTCTTACTATGTTTAAACTGATACGTCTTTTTCTTCTTTTTCTTCATTTTTCTTCATTTTTTCTTCATTTTTTTCTATTTTTTCTTCTTTTTTCTTTATTTTTTCTTCATTTTTTCTTTATTTTTCTTCTTTTGTCTTCTTTTTTCTCATTTTTCTTCATTTTTTCTTCATTTTCTTCTTTTTCTTCATTTTTTCTTCATTTTTTCTTCTTTTTTCTTCTTTTTTCTCATTTTTATTAATTTTTTTATTCATTTTCTTCTTTTTTCTTCATTTTTTCTTCATTTTTTTCTTATTTTTTCTTATTTTTTCTTCATTTTTTTCTTCATTTTTTCTTCTTTTTTTCTTCATTTTTTCTTCTTTTTTCTCATTTTTTCTTCATTTATTCTTCATTTTTTCTTGATTTTTTAAAATCATTTTTCCTTCATTTTTTAAAACTTTTCAGTTTGAGACATTCTCTTTCTTTCTTATTTTAATTCACCAATTGAGAGACGTTATTTTATATGAATATTAGTGCGTACACTGGCAAATCATATTTTTCCATGGACACGGGTTTCGTCGTTATAGGACTTATCAGTGTGGCTGAACCTACTGAGATTCAAAACCAGGACCCCTAGCATTTAGATTGAATGCTTTCCGTTCGAAGTATTGCAGGCAATATACAAAAATAATGACATCTACAAAAAGGCGATACATTTGATACTAGCGAGGATTGGTTCAGTGGTAGACTTCAGTCTCCAGACTGTTGGGTCCTAGTTTCGAATCTGAAATGCTGATGAGTCATAAAACGACGAAACACGTGTCCGTGGATAATTACATATATATATATATATATATATATATATATATATATATATATATATATATATATATATATATATATATATAAAGTGTATTTACCTACAGACAACGTTGTTCCGGACTTACGTCTTCATCAGTGCAGGAAGTGGCAGTTTCAGGTGGTAAGACGGGTTCGAACGCAGTTCGTAGATTTAGAAGAGAATAACGATCCTACACTCTCATCCATTAGGCCAACGACAATCGTTACAGACATAACTGAAATTAAGATACATTTAGAGCCAGCGGCAGGGTTCAAACGTTCCGAGATCAAAGAGTGCTTAAACACGCGGGCATGTAAGCTTTTATATATATATATATATATATATATATATATATATATATATATATATATATATATATATACATTATTTTTATTTATACAGACATGTACAATATCTGCGACACTAGCATGTAGATATTATCGATCAAAAGCTGTGAGAAAATGATATTTCATCAGGCAGAATTAAAATCTAATCCTTATCTTTATTCGGAAGAATGAAATGGGGGAAGAAAAGAAAAGACAGGAAAAAAAGCAAATTTTAAATTTCGAAAGTCACGTGGTTAGATTTGAGACCGTTGAAAATCAAATATAAAATCAAATAATATATATATATATATATATATATATATATATATATATATATATATATATGAAGTGAAGACGTATTTCTCTCCTGTACCTTCGGCGAGAGTAAGAAAATAACCACATGCGTCATAGGCTACTACATTCATTACTCAACTTAGGTTATTCACTCGAGTGTTTTTGAAGAAATTTATGATTATTTTCTCCATCTAACAATAAATTACTACTTTTAGACCACCATCACATACTCACCCCAAAACATAATCTATAGAGATGGTAGCAGAAACTTTTTCCTATAATAGTTTTCCCACTACCCCACCCCTCATCACCGGGAAGTAATAAACAACGGATACTTTAGAAAACCGTAACCGTTATTATTTTCTATTTATTTTCCATTATTTTAATGCATAATACAATACATTCTGCACAAATTTAATAGACGGTCCCTAATATTTCACTGATTTTCGAAAATATCGGATTACGTTATTTCTAACTATAACGTATAGACTTCATATAATTCTGGGATTTACGGAATACATTTAACGAACTAAATCATTTATACTGTACATTGATTAAAAATGGCGGCTACAATCTCTTAATCGAATCGACTTTAGACATTTTCCTTAGCAGTCTTCGTTTACTTCGGGTATAATTTCCTTTTTTAACTTACACACTTACACAATTTTATACATAACACCTTAAAGGTTTAAACATCTTTTTCAAAATATTTACAGCGTAAAACGAACGGCAGTGTTCATTTCGACAACATTCAATTGTTGATAACAATTCCATGGAAGCACGTAATATCTGTCTGTATTTTTCTATTCATCGAACATTTTTCGATATTAATTCATACCGAACATTATTCAAATTTATTACATAACTTTTTGACATACTTTCTTCGACGCTAAAACTGCTACTGATATTCTCCAAAAATATTAATGTCTACTTTTCTTAATATACTTCAACTTAAAGTGCAGTATTCGTTACTTTGTCTATTATCATCTCGGTCAGTGAAGGAGAAATCTTTCTAGACTTCGGCAATTTCTATTTTTTTAATTACTTTCCTTCTATCAATTTAGAAGAAATCCTTTTAGACTGCGGTCATTTTCCCCAAGTAATGGATTTTCAAAACATTAAAAACCACCATTGTACAACTCGTGCAGAGGCAACGAAATAACAACAACATAGTCAATGGTAAAAGTGCAGACTAGTTAGCAGTCGATAAATCGAATGCAAAATATCCACAACAAACTCTTTAAATTAATCGCCATATATTTAAATCAAAGCAGGAGTTAAACAAAAGGTCGATTTTCAATGTTGGTAAATTCAATTTCCCATTAAAATAGGCACTCCGGATTGCGATAAAAATTGCTTCAATATAGAAGTATTTTTGGATCATATTTACTTTAGGGGGGGGGGGTCAATGGTTTTTATTTGGTCGAATAAACAATCGGTGAGGTAGGCAGTCAACCAGAACATAGAGAAATATATTTTGTTTGATACAAAACATCGATAAATCCTACTTAAATCACCTAACTTACAGTGTTGTTTTCAGATGCCTTTTGACGAATTGATACTCTGATACTAAAATTTAATTTATATCTATCCCGGGCAACGCCGGGGAACGGTTCCGGCTAGTATATTATATTATTATATTATATTATTCGTTTCTTTTTAATATCGATTTACCTTGGTTATCTTCTTCCGATAGCTTCTGATCCGTTTTGTGACTCGAAAACCGATTTAAGATGCAAAAGGTCGCTCAGCTTTCGAGTAGAAACACCTGCACTTTTATTACTCATCCAGTCGATTCGTGGGATGATGTTCCTTCCTCGTTATCAAGGGGACTGCAAATGTATTTATCCATGCATCCACATGGGTAGATAGATGTTTGTATGTAAATCAGTAAAATCGCAGGTTGTTGGTGTTGGTGACGGCTAATCTCAAGTTGCATAGGAACTGCTAAAAAACGACGAGTCATGCCACGAAATTACTGATTAACACTCGTATGTTTTTTTTTTAATGATGGGTCACCGCTTATCAAGGCCAGGAGGCAACACGATTTTAAGGATTTTAAAAGGATTGCCAGTAGGAGGATGGTCACCGCCACGAGAGGATTGGACAAAGTGGGTGGGATGGAGAGAATATAACTAAAGTGGACTTAATTATCAAAGAAGACGGCTGAGTATTTGGTTGTTAGACTTGGACGGCTGGGAAGCTGCCTGACGGCATCTGTATCAATAGACGGGATATTCTAGGAAAGAAACCCTGTTCACGGAAACTCCGTTTGGTACAGAGAGAAAGTAATAGATATAGGAAGAGAGAGAAAGAGGGATAGATAGATATATGATAGATAGATAGAGAGAGAGAGAGAGGGAAAGAGAGAGAGAGAGAGAGAGAGAGAGAGAGAGAGAGAGAAAGGAAAGTTCTTTGTTATTGTTTTAGCTAGGCGACTTCTTGCTGTTACTGTTTTACAGAGGGGGACCAGTGATTGGAGCTCAGTCAGGCACCACACACTATAAACATAACGATACAGTAGAGAAAGGCTAGCAACATCTCTTCTGTGTGAAAGGTAAAGAAAAGATCACTCTCCACTAGGTTGTGAAGTCGATTTTGTACCTTGCCGAGCGGGGCCCCCAGATATGGCAGCGGTACTCCATCTTAGGACGTATCTGTCTTTTGTAGAGGTAGAGGATTGCATCAGGAGTGAGGAACTTTCTACAGAGATGATTTAAAGTAGATATATCCTTTATCACGTCTCTATAGTAAGCCTCTCAATTTACCGACAAAAGCATGTGATCATATGATAAGTATATCTGACCTTAAATGGACAAGCCGTGGTGCCTATATAGGCTTTTTCTTCATTATTACTATTGATATTTGTTTTGATTGGTCAATATAATAATAAGGGAAGTTCAAATGGAAAATAAGACACAATCAAGAATGCTATAAAATTAAACGTTTTACTAACAAGCGAATTCACGTACACAAATTGGGCGCGAGAGAGAATTTTTAATTAAGAACTCTCTCTATATATCTATCCTTTTCTCTTTGTTGTTATGTACTAAAGTCGGATTCTTTTTTTTACCTCCCCTTACTTTTTAGCGAGCTGTATGATCCTTTATTCTTTATATAATTAACACAATCGCTTCCCTATATTAACGCCCTTAAGTCACTGCCAGGCAGATGTGACGTCATACAATTAGGGCGAAATTAATCGTTCGTTCTGATTGGTCAGTAAAGTAAGAAGAGAAGTTCAAATAGAAAACAAGACACGATAGACCAATCAAGAATCGTATAAATTTAGACATTTTACTAACGAGCGAAGTAACGCAAACACATTGTGAGAGAGAGAGAGAGAGAGAAATAGAGAGAGAGAGAGAGAGAGAGAGAGAGAGAGAAAGAGAGAGCGATTAATAAATGATTCTTTCTCTCTCTCTCCCTCTCTGTTGTAAATACTTTTTTAGCTCTCGAATCCTTTATTCTTCATCTATCTCTCTATCTAAACTTTCTTTTATCTATCTATCTATCTATCTATCTATCTATCTATCTATCTATCTATCTATCTATCTACACTTTCTTTTATCTATCTATCTATCTATCTATCTATCTATCTATCTATCTATCTATCTATCTATCTACACTTTCATTTATCTATCTATCTATCTATCTATCTATCTATCTATCTATCTACACTTTCTTTTATCTATCTATCTATCTATCTATCTATCTATCTATCTATCTATCTATCTATCTATCTATCTATCTATCTGAGATGTGGAAACACTGGCTGGCAGTCTGATTATCTTTTAAAGACAAATCTTATAAGCCTCAAATAAGCGACCATCTCAAAAAGAAAAAACAACAACAACACTATTAGCCGCCAAACAGTGCTCTATTCGTTTTAAAAATGGCTTTGAACTATCTCTAATGACAGCTGGCGATTACTCTTACCATTTAGAAGAGATGGTACATATGTAGTCATTCAATGACTGTTTTGCTGTATCACAGCATTTTATTATAGCTAGACGGACAACCGTTTCAAGCAATATATATATATATATATATATATATATATATATATATATATATATATATATATATATATAGTTCATAAATATATAAAAAATATATGTAAATACAAACAATCTTACTAGTTCATTAGAAGAATTTAAATCCCTTATATCCGGACATTTCAAAGTAATATATATATATATATATATATATATATATATATATATATATATATATATATATATATATATATATATATATATATATATATATCTTCAGAGGGTAACAACTTGTAAGTTACTAAAAAAGTCTGCTGAATATGCAATGAAATCAGTTTCAATTATTATTTGAAAAAAATGTATATATATATATATAAATATAAATATATATATATACATATATATATATAACATTATGTTACCTTAAAACGTATTTAACAGACAGTTGTTTCTGCCCATTTGAAGAACATATATTTTCTGATATACAACATATCACTGTAGAATTTGGTATATTCGGACTACTGTTCTCATCTAGGGTGTTTTTATGATTTTTTTTGTGATGAAAACACCTAAGATGAGAACAGTAGTCCGAATATACCAAATTCTACAAATTATCAACACTCATCTAAAAAATTCCGAAACAACATATCACTGATATTAATAAAGAGGCTTCATCAGTGTATATTTCACAGTCAGGCTGAAAAATTGAAATGCATCCAGCATTCATTTAATTATACTTATTCTTGTCACTTATTTTGTTTTCATACATATATATATATATATATATATATATATATATATATATATATATATATATATATATGTCTTTAGCACATTTGTTTATCGATATACATATTTATATTTTTCTAAATGTATATCTATCCTCTCTCTCTCTGCTAATATGTAAAATACACCCCCCCCACACACACACACATAGAAAATTAAAGTTGAGCACTGTTAGGGGTTAATTAAAACAGACATTCATTTAGCTACAAAACAAGACGGCGAATAAGTTCGTTGTCTTATCTAGTTTGTCTCGATGCTTACGTTGTAATCAGCACAAATATAAATTAAATTCTCCGTATCACGTGGTGATTTCCTATGGCCGTGAGGACAGGGTGAAAGCGTGCGGAACTAAAGGTGACTCTATGCACTGGGTTCGCGCCTTATGACCGTCTGGAATTATCACTTCCCCACACTGATAAGAGTAAAAATGACGAGTAATTTTCGCTTGGATTCGCTCCTCCTAGTTTGAAATATGGTCTTAACTTCTATAACATATGAAATATGGTCTATAACATTCTATATAAATATGTCTCTATATATATCATTCTATATATTTCATTCTATATAAATATGTCTCTATATAAATATGTCTCTATAATAATATGGTCTATAACATTTTATATTCTATAACATTATGGTCTTAACTTCTATAACATATGAAATATGGTCTTAACTTCTATAACATTATGGTCTTAACTTCTATAACTTCATAAATAAATAATTATTACTCTCTTATTAGTAAATAATCGAGTACTCTATTGGGTTTCTTTCTATCCAACGAAACCAAGAATTATATATATGTATTAATTCCAACTAGCAGGACCATGTGGAAATTCCACAGTGTTTTCTACATGAATCTGTATAATTTACTGTTAATAACATTATCCGGTGTCTAGAAATATGCTCATATTTTACTCACCAACATTTTGCGAGACGGGATGGAAGTATCTATATTTATTTATATTACTCGGTTGCCGGGGCAAAAGCTGTCTCTTCAGAAGTCACCATCGGTCGCGACTCCCCTCTAACTCGCACCCTCCCTCCCCTCTATCTACACCCCCCGTTGTCAGGGGAAAATCTTAAATAGGAGTGTCAGATCGTGACACACAAAATAAATAACACACACTCTATCGTATTAATATATATATAAATAATAATGATAATAATAATAATAATAATAATAATAATAATAAGAAGAAGAAGAAGAAGAAGAAGAAATTTTAAATATTAAAAAAATAAATAATAAATAAATATCGTAAGCCTGAAACCGGCCCATTTGGTAAACGTTTCCGCGTCTCCTCCGCCTTCCACAATGCCCTCCTCCTTCCACGCTGAAGCGACAGAGCAAGGTCAGTTAATAGTTTAATTAAGTAAATTTTGATCTATTTAACAACTCCATTTAGTTAGATCAGTGGTAAAGTCGCCGCTTTACAGCTAGATGTTACGGTTTCGATTCCAAGTCTCTCCATCCAATTTATTTGTTGTTTATTTATTGCATTTCTTTAGGAGCGTGACACACGAACACACACGCTATCGTATTAATATATAGATATTATCATGGCCAATGCAAGTTTATGAAGTGTCACTTACAAAAGTTTAGATAATGGAGCACCTGATCAGTAAGTTTATGAAATAATGGTTGGGGTGCCTAATTTCTTGACAAAGGTAGCACTAGACAATTTATCAACGAAGCTAAAACTTCCGATGTCGTCACTTGTTGAGGAATATAAATTAAGTAAAGCGCGATTTTTCCAGATGCTGCGCGACTTTGGTGACCCACTAGTGAAGAATGACCAATCATCCGTAATAAATGTCCGAAAATGGAAGGCTAAAAAAAAAAACTGTAGAAGATGTAGAATCGACCGTTAAGATGAAAGAAAATAATTGGCTCTGTGGCATGTGGAAAAACAGGTGTAGGTCTCCCCCCCCCCCCACAGCTTTGGTGGCCCAAAAGAATCCCCTGTAAAGCAATGGAAAATGGTCACAGAAGAAATTAATCATCTTGAGGACGTCAAGCGTATTGCTACAGCTGTAGGTCAAAGTAAACAGGGCGCATGGATCAAGTGGGAGAGTATTGATTTACTCCTCTCCAGGAGTTAGGCACAAGGCCAGTTTTTATCTTACTCCCACAAGTAAGATGTGACCCAAGGTCGGGTCGGGAAAGTGGGGTTTAAAAATTGCCTGGGCAGCCCCATCGGCATTCCCCGGTAGGGGCGCCTCAGGCAGTAAGCAATAAACTTACTCCTCCCTAAAGAGGGGAGGCGAAGCCTGGGAGGGTGGACCTCCTAGAACTGCACAGGACAGACCCATAGACCGGCGTAAATCAAGCCCCGAAGGCCAAGACAATACCAGTCTATGGGGTGCAGTATCCATCGGAACAGATACTACACTTTGATAAGTGGAAGAGTACAAAATACAGAGAAATCACATGGTGCAACCTCAAATACATGGTGCCTAAAAAATTAAGTTTTCTCATAAAGGCAGTTTACGATACCTTACCACCACCAGTTAACCTTCATGCTTGGGTATTAACTGCATTCTATCGATGCAGAGGATGTGGGAAACATAATTGGCATGTGGAAGAGCAGGTGTAGGTCTCCACCCACAGCTTTGGTGGCCCAAAGAATCCATTGTGAAACAAAAGAAAATGGTTTCGGAAGAAATTCATCATCTTGAGGAAGCCAAGCGTATTGATTCATCTGTGGGTCAAAGTAAACAGGGTGCATGGATCAAGTTGGAGAGGGCAACAGACAGAGGAATCACATGGCGCGACCTCAAATAGATGGTGCCTAAAAAGTTAAGTTTTCTCATAAAGGCAGTCTACGATGACTTACCAACACGAGTTTACCTTCATGCTTGGGTGTTAATTGCATCCGATCGTAGCAGGGAGGCATCTCTTGCTAACTAAGCCAGTTTTATTTTATTTTAAATTTTAATGTGCACGTTAGCGAAATCATTTGTTAATTAGTTATACTTTTTTTCAATCGTAATTATTTCTTTAATAATATGGACCATGTTCTGTTATAAAAGTTATCATTATTTATTTATTTATTTATTTATTTATTTATTGATTTATTTATTGAGAAGGTTCCTTAATTGTGTTACTGTTCAGCAGAAATTGTAATGGACTTGAATACAACAAAATTAACAAAATGTTTTTTTTCTTAAATTAAATTTGCCTCAGATCACTTGTTCGCGTTTAAAGCTATGTATCGGTGTTAATATTAATATTTTAAATATTTTAAATATGTATATTTATAAAATTTGTTTTATTTATTTTAAAATTATATTTATTAACGTCCGCTCATGCATTCGATCTAATTAATTACATTTATTCTAGATAGGGGAGGCACTTCTTATAAGGTAAGATATGTTTAATTTTAATGTGCATGAAGGAGAAAGCCTTGTACTCATTTGTTAAATAGTTATATACAGACACACACACACACACACACACACACACACACACATATATATATATATATATATATATATATATATATATATTTGTTAAATAGTTATATATATATATATATATATATATATATATATATATATATATATACATACATACTTTTGTTTCACTGTTAGATACTTGAATACTTTTTATTTTATAAATTTTCCAATGGTGGATCGGCTTATGCAAATGCTAAGTCTGCAATATTTTGGATTTAGTTAGTTTCTATGGGAATTTAAACTGCATTTTCTTTCTTTCTTTAAAATGACTCAAATCTTCTTTAGACTATATATATATATATATATATATATATATATATATTAATATATTTTTTCTGTTTAGCGTAATTATTTTTTTGATGGTATAAATGATGTAACACAATTCATGAACCCTAACCCTCCTCAAAATATTAATAGATAAATAATTGAATAATTAAATAGAATACTTTAAAAACAGAAAATCATATGAACATCAAATAAAGCAGATCTTGGTTAGCAAAAGTTGTCTAGAAGATAAAAATGTAATTAAGAAAATTGAACGTGTGACAGGCGAAAATAAATCAAAACCTTTTTAATGTATTTTCAGATCTGTTTCAATTTCGACTGAATTGCTCATTGGAAACGACCTTTATATAAACGTTTGAATTAAGGTTGAACACACATCTGACGAAATATCATAATACGGAACTTCCATCAGATCACCCTCGCGCTAGTAGGATTATTATATTTTAAGATATATATATATATATATATATATATATATATATATATATATATATATATATATATATATATATATATATATAGTAATCCAGGTAGAGTAAAAATCCACAGGGTAAAAATCCAAAGGGAATCAAACCGGGCTTACAAAAGAGTGCTCAATAAAGATATAGAGCTGTATTGTGAATGCTTTTATTCGAACATGTACAAGGTCTGCTACACTGGCATGTCGATGTTATCGATCTACAGCTACCGAGAGATGAGGTCTCATCAGGCAGAAAGTTTTTTTCTTGATCCGACCCGGTCGGTGAAGTCCAGGAAGAATATATTAATCAATACGTTCTTCCTGGACTTCACCGACCGAGTCGGATCAAGAAAAAAACTTTCTGCCTGATGAGACCTGTGCTCACGATAGCTGTAGATCGATAACATCGACATGCCAGTGTAGCAGACCTTGTACATGTTCGAATAAAAGCATTCACTATATATATATATATATATATATATATATATATATATATATATATATATATACATATATATATATATATATAAAGTGTTTTTTTTTTACCTACAGACGATATCAGCGCAGGAGTGGTTGTTGTAGGCATGGAATCGAACGCAGTTCGTAGATTCAGGCTAAAATGACGAGACAAACAATATGGACCACACGGCTATCGGCAATCAGCACATACAGTAATTGAAATTAAGATACACTTACCCGGGGAGGCAGATGGAAGCGTTATTGCTGTCCACAGTGTTCAACAAACTTTTCTGAGTTTCACGGTGCTCTACTTTTAAGAGTATTACATCTTTAAAGGGGCTTTTAACTAAAAATATTATTTATTAAACATTAAAGTGTTTTTTACCCACAGAAGATATCATTTCGGGCTTGTTGCCCTCATAAGTGCAGTCGCATGGGATCGAACGCAGTTCGTAGATTCAGGCTAGCATTACGAGACAAACGCTAAGGGCCACACAATCAGCACATAGAGTAATTGAAAGTAAGATACTTCAAGCGAACTATATCAGTCTCTCATATATAAATATATATATATATATATATATATATATATATCAACCGTTTATGACTTATCTATCTATCTATCTATCTATACCTTCGTATACCTATCTATCTATCTATCTATCTATCTATATATATATATATATATATATATATATATATATATATATATATATATATATATAAAAATATAAATGATAATTTATTTCATTTTGACTACAAAATGGATTTTGTTTCACGAGAGCGGTTTGTGTGGCTCCCGTTCTTCAGGTCTTCAAATAAAATTTCATTTTAAGACCTGAAGAACGGGAACCACATAAACCGCTCTCGCGAAACAAAATCAATTTTGTAGTCAAAATGAAATAAATTATCATTTATATTTATATTTCTGCTCTATATTTTTATTGAGCACTCTCATAAACCCGGGATTTATACCCTGAGGATCTATACTATACTCGGATTATATATATATATATATATATATATATATATATATATATATATATATATATATATATATATATATATATATATATATATATATATATATATATATATATATATATATATATCTATCTTTTCCTTCGTATACCTATCTATCTATCTATCTATCTATCTATCTATCTATCTATCTATCTATCTATACCTTCGTATATCTATCTATCTATCTATCTATCTATCTATCTATCTATCTATCTATCTATCCCTTCGTATATCTATCTATCTATCTATCTATCTATCTATCTATCTATCTATCTATCTATCTATCTATCTATCTATCTATCTATCTATCTATATTACACTGTTAATGCCCACCCATTAATATATCTATCTACTTCAATAGTTTACTGTGCCTTGTCATCATTCTGTCTTGACTTTCTATGAAAGCAAAATCACCACGTGGGCCCATCTGCATAATTTCCGGTTGCCTTCGCACCCTAACATCTACCCTTTTCCTTCCCCTCAATTTTGCACATGTTGTGAGTGCAAATGCATTTCGAAACGCTAGATTTTAAAAAAGTGCTTGTTTGCAGGATACACCAACCAGAATTTGATAAACTTTAGTTATTCTCCATCGCCACGTTTTCCCCTCTTCTCCGCCCTTCACCAACATCCTCTACTTGTATAATAAATGTACGAAGGTATCTGCACTTATTTCTCTCGCTTCCGTCTGTATTTCTGTCTTTCTTTCTTTCTTTCTTTCTTTCTTTCTCTCTCTCTCCCTCACTTTCTACACATACACACGCACGCGCACGCATACGCACCCCCACACACATATATATAAAAAAGTGAGCATTGTTTATATGTTTATGAAAGTTTCGTCTTTATATATATATATATATATATATATATATATATATATATATAAAATTATTAATGACAATATAAGTATTAGCATATACTATCAGTGCCCTTTTACTTTGCAGTCTCCTTAAAAGATTCAGCTCGATGATTGTCAATTAGTGACAACAGAGCAAATATAAGTCAGGTTCATATTATACTCCAATAACCATGTTTTTATTTTATTATTTTTATTTTTATTTTTTCACATTTCCATAAAACATAACATTTTGTGAGATATATTTTTACGGTCCCTTTCATTTGTCTTGTGCCAAACATGGTTTTTATGCTAATATTGTCTCTGCAACATTACAACATGAGTTTGTAATGTTGCAGAGACAATATTAACATAAAAATGTTGTTTGGCACAAGACAAATGAAACGGACCGTAAAATATATTTCACAAAAATGTTATATTTCAGCTTCTTTCTCACATAAGAGACGTTGCTAGTCTTTCTCTACTCTATCGTTATTTACGTGGTAGCGCTCGACTGAGCTCCAATCTATTCCCTTCCTTTCGTGTAAAACTTTCACAACAAAAACTCGTCTAACTACAACCACTGCAAATAACTTTCCTTTCTCTGCTCTTTATTAAAAGCCAAACGGAACTTCCATGAACAAAGTTTCTTTCCTAGAATATCCCAACTGTAAAATATTCACAACAAAAACTCGTCTAGCTGCAACCAGTGTAGATAATTTTCTTTTCTTCCCCAGTGTACATAAACTAAAGGAAACTTCTACGAGCAAAATATATTTCCAAGAACTGCCCGTCTGTGGATCACAGTGCCACTGGGCTGCTTCCCAGCTCACTAAAACATGTTCGTTTTCAAGTCCAATTTATACAAATTCTTGTTGAGCCGTCCTTTTAAATAATCAAATCCCAATCCTCACGGTCTTGTATCACCGCCAACCTGACAGTCTCATTAAGTCTTATCCTCGAGTGGCCTTTGGGCCTTGATAAGCAGTGATTCGTTAGTACTTTAAGAAAACCCCGAGTTATTGTCAAATTCATCAAACCCTAACCCTAACCTTAACCCTAACCCTAACCTTAACCTTAACCTTAACCTTAACCCTAACCCTAACCCTATCCCTATCCCTAACCTTAACCCTAACCCTAACCCTAACCCTAACCTTAACCTTAACATTAACCCTAACCCTAACCCTAGCCCAAGCCCTAACCTTAACCTTAACCCTAACCCTTACTTTAACCTTAACCTTAACCCTAACCTTAACCCTAACCTTAACCCTAACCCTAACCCTAGCTCTAGACATAACCCTAATTCTAGCCCTAGCCCTAACTTTAACCCTAACCTTAACCCTACCCCCTCGAGTTATTTTCCAATTCATCTAACCGTAACCCCAACCCTTACCCTTACCCTAACCTTAACCCTAACCCTAACCCTAACCCTAACCCTAACCCTAACCCTAACCTTAACCTTAACCTTAACCCTAACCCTAGCCCTAGCCCTAGTCCTAGCCCTAATCTTAACCCTAACCTTAACCCTAACCATAACCCTACCCCCTCGAGTTATTTTCCAATTCATCTAACCGTAACCCCAACCCTTACCCTTACCCTTACCTTAACCCTTACCCTAACCCTAACCCTTACCCCCGAGTTATTTTCCAATTCATCAAACTCTTACCCTAACCCCAACCCTTACCCTAACCATAACCCTAAACCCTAACCCTAACCCTAACCCTGAACCCTTACCTTAACCGTAACCCTAAACCCTGAGTTATTGTCCAATTCATTAAAAAAGAAAAATAATCAACAATCTTCGTTATTAATGATGATGTCTATTTACTTCTGCCATGGTTTTGTAAGTCTTGTACCTATTATTATACTAACTGTGAGTTAATCAACGTTTGTTTCTTTAGAGCCTTTTTCCTTCCATCTCCCTTATTGTCCTTTTTTCTTTCCGATCCATTTTTTATTTCCCTTTTAGCATTATCTCCTTTCTCAAACACAATTACACACACATACCACAAGGTAGCGCCAAACTCGATTTATCTCCCCTTGTTGTGACGCCATGTGGCGTCCTGATCTGCTTTATAAAAAAGGATGCACATACTCCCTATCTTTCTCTCTTACGACCTGCTACAGATAACATCAGCCAGACCGTCTCTCTCTTCCTATTCGGGCTGACGGCTGCTATCACCATGTGCTCACACACACAAGGACAGTATCCTGTTATGTAAGAACTTTTTTCCATTCACACGCATACGTACACAATACTCAGACTTTCTACTATAGACATTCCAAAAGAACACTTTTTCTCTCTACGTACACACGTACGTACGTACCCCCTACACAAAAGCACGTGCGTACATCATTCCACATCCACTTACTTTATATACGTTTTGATGAACATTATTTCATAGTCAGTTCCGCATACAATAAATGTTTTATTGAATTATATTTTCTTCGACTTGTTACTTTGCTTTCATTAGTTCATGCTTGTATTGTGAACACACAAATAATTATATACGGGGTGTGCTAGTGCTGGCGCGGAATCCCGTTACTCTTTTACTTTTTACCGTTCCTTTTTCCCTTTCTTTTCTTTTTTAGTTTTTTTCTCTGCCTTTCACATTACCTTCTTTCTTTTCCCTCTCTTGATTTTTCATCCTTCATTCTTCTCTTGCTTCCATTTTCTTTCTATTTTATTTCATTAATCTCTTTTGCTAGTTTCTTCCTTCTCTCTTTACTTCATTCCTTCCTATCTTCCTTTTCCCTCCCTTTCTCGTTTTTCACCCTCTCTCAATTTTCCCGTGTCTTCATTCTGACTCTTATTTATTTTTCTTCCTTTTTATTGTTTCTTTACCTATTCATCCCCTTCCTTTACTTTAATTCTTATTTCCTTCCCGACCGCACAAAGTTAGGAAAGTTAATATTATCCATTACCGCGAAGCTTTCTCTCGTTTCCATTGGTTACCAAAATCATTGACGTCAAAGATGATCCGACGTGCAAGCACTTGATCCATCCTGATTACTTCTATAGTTGTCACGTCGTCGAATTTTACGCGCTGCCCTGGGACGTACTTTGAATAGAAAACATCTGGCAAAAATAAATTACGCATAAACTACAGCAAATTATTATTTGCACTCACTAGAAGTTCTCATACAGATCATCGTCAGTGATTGCTCACCGAAAACAACCAGTGGTATTTCCTGGAGTCTGAGTGACAACAAGCCTCCCCAGATTTCCAGTATTCTTCACCTCTTTTCGATAACGATGCGGTATCGCAACAGCCGCTTACCATTGATTTATCGCTGGTAAGGACCATTGGTTTTCTCTGGGATTTGGGTGGCAATAAGCCTCCCCAAGGTCCTAGCATTCTCCGCATTTTTCCAGTGGAGGTCTGATTTGTGCTGTCCCTCCTCGGTCTTCTCATCCTCCCAAACACTCTACAAATATTTTATCTGGTGTCAGCCTAGGCCGGCACCATTTAAAACAAAATTTTTGAATTAATTTAGAAAAAAAAAAAAAAAAAAATTTTTTTTTGGGGGGGGGAGAAGGGGGAGCTTATGGTGTTTCTTGTCATTTCTGTTCCTTGGTTCATTTTTGTGTGGTGATAGTTGAGGCCGGTGTAATTTATTGGGGGGGGGGGAATTATGAAGTGATGTTTCTTGCTGTTTCTGTTCCTTGGTTCGTGTTGTGTTGTTCTTCGTGTGGTTTTGTTTTCTCCCTGTTGTAAATTCCTTGTGACTGGTTACCCTTTGTAGCTTATGCGGGTTGGTTTCTGCATTCGAGGATTTTCCTTAAGATTGCAGCTGTTTTGATCATTGCCGTCCTTTTTATGGTTTCAATGGTCCCTTTGATTCTAATTTCTCCCAGTCTTTTCTCCAGTTTGTTTTTTATTGTTCCTAGTGCTCCTACGATTATTGGTATTATACTAACTTTCTTTATGCTCGATATTCCTTTCAGTTCTCTGGCTAGTTCTGTGTATTATTATTATTATTATTATTATTATTATTATTATTATTATTATTATTATTATTATTATTATTTGTACTCACTAGGAGTTCTCACACAGGTCATCATCAGTGATTGCTCACCGACAACGACCTGTGGTATTCCCAGGAGTCTGATTGACAACAAGTCTCCCCTGATTTCCAGTATTCTCCACCTCTTTGCGATAATCACCACAACAAAACTTGCGGCATCGCAACAGCCGCTTACCATTGATTTCAAGCTGGTAAGGACCATTGGTCTTATTTGGGTTTTGGCTGGCAATAAGCCTCCTCAATGCCCCAGCACTCTCCGCACTCTTTCAGTGGAGGTCTGGTTTGTGTTGTCCCTCCTCTGTCTTCTCATCTTCTTTGACCCTCTATAAATATTTTGTGTGGTGTCAGCCTAGGCCGACACCATTTTTCTTTGGGGTGGGAGGGGGGAGAAAGGCGTAAGAGGGAGGGGAAAGGACGAGGGAGCGAGGGAGGGGAGCTTATTGTGTTTCTTGCAATTTCTGTTCATTTGTTCATGGGTTCATTTTTGTGTGGTGTCAGCTGAGGCCGGAGTAATTTATTGGGAGGCGGAGCGTGTGGTTTCGTTTTCTTCCTGTTGTAAATTCCATGTGACTTGTTACCCTTCGTAGCTTATGCGGGTTGGTTTCCACATTCAAGGATTTTCCTTAAGATGGCAGCGGGTTTGATCATTGCTGCCCTTTGCATGATTTGATTCAAATTTCTCACAGTCTTTTAAAATAATAATAATAACAACAAGTGAAAAGAGTATTGGTAAATGGAAAGCACAACATCCTCTAGGATCATGGAGGTACAAACAGACAAACTCATTCAGGCAAGGATGCCGAACATGAAAGTAGTCAACACAAAGGAAAATAATTGGCAAATAATAGATTTCGCCGTCCCAGCATGTCACAGGGCGAAGACCAAGGAGACAGAAAAACGAAACAAATGAATTGAACTGGCCAAATAAATGAAGTGAGTATTTAAATTAACGGTTTATAAATAAATACTAAACACCTTCCACCAAAACACCGAAGTATAACAATCTTAATAGTTGTTTGAATGGATGGCTAGCTCTCAACTTAAAAGAGATCAGCTCTGCACTTAGGATCGTATTCAAATGACCTAAATAGGCATTTGAAGGCGAATTGATGTAACTTTAAGAAAGTGAAAAATTACCCTCAAGTGAATTCGAATTTTTATAAATAAATGATAGAATTTATTAACTATTTAAAAAAATATTACTGAATTAAAATTTATAAATGTCCACACAACTTTTAAGATGTACTAGCTATGAACTGAAAAATTCAAAATGGCATACTAGTGGGTTCCTCCACATGCGAGTTTGCTCTTTTCGTTGTTTTTTATTTGGTTTCGCCCAAAAATGACCCACCGTATAGTGTAGTTTTTTTTAAAGACATTTTAATCCAATAACTTTTTACTCTTTGTAAATTTTTACTGATGATTTTGTAGTGTTGCAAAGACGATATTGAGATAAAAATGTTGTTTGGCTCACGACAAATGAAACAGACTGCAAAATAGATTTCACAGAAATGTTATGTTTTTTTGCAAATGTGAAAATATAAAAATAAAAATAATGAAATAAAAACATGGTTATTGGAAATATAAAATAAACCTGACTTATATATGCTCTGTTATTACTGATTGGCAATCATCGAGCTGAATCTTTTAAAGAGACTGCAAAATAAAAAAAGGTACTTATAGTATATGCTAACACACACACACACACACCCACACACACACACACACATAACAAGCAGTAAACATAGCTATATGCACGATCCGAACGCCGTTTCGTAGATCACTCTATACTGCCTGGTACACAGCCGCCGATTTTCGCTATTTACATTTAAAGTTCCTCTATATTTACTAAGTAATTGGCTATGGCTGATGGGTAAGATCCCCGACTACGAATCAGTGGCGATTTGTGATCGAGGTTCGCGCCTACCGACCGTTGAGAATTAGTTCCTACACTGAAGATTGCGTTAGCATGAAACATCGGTGTCTGTAGGTATTTAAATAATTAATATTTATTTATAAAAATATTATTATTGTATATATATATATATATATATATATATATATATATATATATATATATATATATATATATATATATATATATATATATATATATATATATATATATATATATATATATATATATATATATATATATATATATATATATATATATATTTTCTTTGTGAAATAGTAGGGAAATCCCAGTAAAGTGCTCACTTAATTAAGGGAATTAGAATAAGGGGTTTAATATTTATTTATTAATACAAAATATGGACCAATGGTTTCGAGCACAGAAGGTAACACACCTGTCTCTCATCAGCATATTGAGGTGCTGCTCATGCCAAAACAAAAACAATTGTCCCCTTGAGGGGAATTGCAATGTTGCCTCCATAGTTTATGAGGGGACTGTCACCAGTTAGCCTAACGACAGGGTCGAGAAATATATTGGCATGACGCAAGACAATTTTAAGACAAGACTATACGCACACAGGTATACGTTTAAATATAAATACAAGACCAATACGGCACTTGCAAAACGTATTTGGGAATTAAAGACAGAGGGATACCTTACACCATCAAATGGAGAATTATCGAGAGAAGACCATCTTTCTCCCCCGCATTATGTGATTCTGAGAAGTATCACACCCACAGAGCCATTATTGACCCATATACGTCCTGTTTAAACGTACGTCATGAATTGCTAAAGGGGAAACAGGCACTCCGTATAAATTCGGCGGATCGAGTAACATAATGAACTATTAAACCATTCTCTAATTGGAAACTGAGGCCCAAAACTAATCGTTCTACAAAAAAATCATCGAATTGTCAGAATTGTTGGAATCAGTGTATCACCCTAAAACAAGACTATGTTGATGAATAAAACCTAATTTTGCCTAAAAGTTGTCGTTTTACTAGTTAGGCCTGGGACTTTTTGCGTGATGTGTTATCTAGCCAAAATGTTTAAATAAATAAAAAATATACTAAATATACAGCTCTACTTATTGTTGGTACTATTATATAAATATATGAACATATTAATAAAACTCCACTTTATATATATATATATATATATATATATATATATATATATATATATATATATATATATATATATATATATATATATATTCTTTGTGAAATAGTAGGAAAATCCCAGCAGAGTGCTAAATTAATTAAGGGAATCAGAATTAAGAGCTTAATATTTGTTTATTGATACAGAAATTTAATACAACATATGGACCAATGGTTTCGAGCACAGAAGGGAGCACCTCTGGCTCCCATCCCATATACGTCCTGTTTAAATGTACGTGATGAATTGCTAAAGGGATGTATTCACAGGAAACAGACACTCCTTATAAATTCGGCGGATCGAGTAACATCATGAACTATTCAACCATTCTCTAATAGATACCATATTAATATAATCCCCTTGCATTTAAGATTTTAAAATATTATCAAACTTTTTTACTGAGTTATCTCCCTTAGATTCCATTTTCCCCAATTCTTTATTATATTTATATATTTTTTCTCTAAATAATCTTTCCATGATATATTTTTTAGCTTTCAATTTTTCTTCTATTTATTTATTTATTGCTTAAAAGTTAATATCAGATTATTTGTTTTTTTAATTTAATAAAATATTTTGAAAAAAAAAACGTTTTTCAAATTAATATTTTCATCAAATTGATAGAGTTATGTTCCTTACATCATATCCAGCGAATTAACGAAATGAAACGCTGTGCATTTAACTGAAATTGGTATCTTTAAATATCACTCGCAAGGCACGTTCTTCCGGTTTCTTAAACCTTAAATTTTTAATTTTTAACTGCCTCATTCGAACACTACCTCATCACATCATTATATTCATTTAAAGACACACACGTGAGTCTATATATTATTTTATCATTTCTTCACCAATTACCTTCTATGCTGATGAGAGCCAGAGGTTTTGCTTTCCGTGCTCGAAACCATTGGCCCATATGTTGTATTAAATTTCTGTATTAATATATATATATATATATATATATATATATATATATATATATATATATATATATATATATATATATATATATATATATATATGCTAGCAGTACACGTCGCCTGGCGAAGGGAATGAATGAAAATGTGTAAACAGTCGACAGAACGCAAATAGGTCACAACGGATAGTTTTAATGTTAAGAAAAATGTCGCTTTTGAATTGTGGAAAATCTATGTACCCACGAAAATGATTACCTTGGAGTGGAAACAAATAGAAATTGCCACAGTGTAGAAGGATAGCTCCTTTACTTACCGATTATGGAAACGGGTACTACTGTCGGGCCGGGATACTAGTTCGATCTGTTATCTATTATCTTCTCAGCCATTGACGCAAATCCTTCTAGACTGCGGCAATTTTTATTTATGTTGTTACTTTAGAAAATATAACGTGGTGGATTTTCGCCACATGAAGATCTTACGTGGTGCCTAACTCTGCCCTCGTGGGGAGCCCATTAAAGTGGATAGTTCTACATTGAGAAATCGTATAAAGAAATATTTTAAAAGCCTTATATACAATAATAGAAATTAGCACGTGTTAAAAGATTTCTCATTCATTCACCGTTTTATTTGTCTGCCCACGTGGGGGAAGAAAATAAATTTGATAGTTAAAATCTGGGAAATCATAAAAGAAAAATACCATTGTACCTAAAAATATGTAGACATATACACATATCTAATTATGAAATATGTTTTCCCCTCTTACTTACCTTGTAATCATTGCGGGTGCGAGAGGTGTAGGGAGAGGACTGTCGCTTCCTGCTGCTAAGTGGAAGTGTCTCCCTCCTACCTTCCTTTGAATCAATACGGTTGCGATAGGTTTTTTTTAAATTCGAGTCTTAAACTGATTTTTTTTTTACTTGTATAAGTGAGGTTTGAAAAAATATGTAAGTACTTACGGGTAATGTATATTTTATTAAATTAAGTCAAAGTTATGAAAATATCAGAACGTTGCGCGGTATTATGAATGTTGTTTACTGATCGCGGTTTGGCTGGTTTGCAAATTCTGAAACCGGCGTGTAAGTGATTTGTTTTTTTTGCGAAATAATATGTCGGCTATGAGCGCCGGTGATTTGGGTTATGTGGGAGGACTTAATTCTTAGCAGAAATATAATTTTCTACCCTCTCTTTGGTTTCCTTAGTTGGGAGAGGCTTACATGGGAGGACTAATAATAATGTTTCTGGTTTAAGTTTAAAAAATAAGTTAAACTTTCTAGAAACACGCTCGAAGGTAGTGGGCGAATGAAGTGATGTGTTTCGATGCGTTTGATGATTTTTATTGTTTACTCTAACTGATTTTGGAGGGGAAAACTAACTATATTTCATATATATATATATATATATATATATATATATATATATATATATATATATACATATATATATATATATATATATATATATATATATATATATATATATATATATATGTGTGTGTGTGTAGTGTGTCGAGATATGTTGAAAAGAAATAAAGTCCTCGATCGTAAGAATGCGAGAGCTTAAATTCAAATCATTTATTTAAAAACTATACATTACAGATTCCAGAGATATACCATAGTTTCATTGACACGGGTATGCTTTTACTGTTTAGAAAAGGCTCTTACAACCCATATCAAACTATCAGAGTCTCCAAGAAAGAAAACACATTTTTTACTGTTTTCTTTTCTTGAGATAAATATAAAGTTAAATAAATAATTCATAGTTAATTCCCTATGGCCGAAGGGTTAACGCTCTTGACTGCGAATCAGTGGCGATTTGTGATCGGAGTTCGAGCCCGCCGACCCTTGAGAATTAACTTCCTGCACTGAAGATTGCGTTAGCATGAAACATCGATGTCTGTAGGTAATAAATAATTAATATTTATTTATAAATATTATATATATATATATATATATATATATATATATATATATATATTTATTAATTTTATACGTTGATAAAAGTAATCCATGAACACAGGTTTCTGGCTTACAACCTTCATTAGAATGACTAACTTAGACAAGGATCGAACCGTAGATGTTGATGTCAATAGTCTGGCGTTGCTTAGAAATATGTACGGTTTTTATCACCTAAATATATCATGTATTTTTATGTAACTGTTTTTGTAGGTTATTGCAGCGTTTATTACCTGTTGCATTATTAATTAGTTGCTCATTTCCTAAGTGATACATATTAATGCGCCAATAATAAATATTTAATTATCTACAGACGTATACGTTTCATTCTTTCGGAATCATCAGTGTAGAGATAACTATTCAAACCGGTCGCATGATTCGAACCCTGGAACAAGAGTCACCTTTGACTTTAAATCCCGACGCCCAACCGATGAGGCTATTTTGAAAAACTATGCGAATAACAAATGCTGTAATCACCTAAAAACAATTATATAATATATATATATATATATATATATATATATATATATATATATATATATATATATATATGTTTCAAGCGGTGGTCCGCTCTCATCATTACATATCTGATGGGAGCGGAACACTGCTTGAAACACGTTATATCAAATTATAAAATGATAAAATAACAAAATAATAAATAAATGTTGAAAAAATCTTTTTACAAATGTTGGTAGCCTTACTCCTTATATATATATATATATATATATATATATATATATATATATATATATATATATATATATATATATATATATATATATATATATGTGTGTGTGTGTGTGTGTGTGTTAACGTAATACACTTTTATCTTTTGACCTTAATTTTTCCGTCCTGGAATTTAAAATATTTAACGTCTTTCCATTAACAATTATAAGAATTCTTTCAAACCACCGAGAGTCATGGCCGATAGCACCCCCCGCCCCATCGAGAGTCCAACGTTTAAACTTGACCTGACATTCTCTCTCAAGCAACATGAAGTGGAATGTCCGCTGCAAAGAAGTAGGCTCCTTCTACCAGGCTAGAAAGTTCTCTCACTTGCCAGTATCATATATCTCTATAAAGCCACCAGTGTACGCTGTATTGTTACCAAATCTGTGCTGGCGTACCAACCACTAGACTCTCTCGCCTTGAGAAAGGTAAAAAAATAACTTCTAACCTAATAGGTCCTGTTCTATGTGCACGGCTCCATCCACTGTGGCATCGCTGCAGTGTTGCATTCATTTGCTAATTTTACAAGTACCTCTATGGAATGTGTCCCGAAAAACTTATTACGTAAATCCCCTGACCCACCCAACTAACAGCAAAATCCTACTTCTTCATTGTAGAGATTCCTAGATGCTGGAAGATATATATATATATATATATATATATATATATATATATATATATATATATATAGAGAGAGAGAGAGAGAGAGAGAGAGAGAGAGAATCAGAAAGATCTTGATCATTAATGCTCTTTGAAGTGCTGCCATAGATAGTTCTGTCGCCTGCATTAAAAATACCATTTTCAAGACGGATTGAATGGATACATCCCAAACAGGCGCTGTCCGTCGGTCGGTCGTTGTATATTCATTTTAGTCGGTTTGTCACGTTTACGTTTCAAATCGTATTCGAGTTGGTCTGTCATGCTTCTGTTTGAAATGAAATTTTCGTCTGTCACGCTCAGGTATGAAATATGATTTTTGTCTGTCACATTTATGTATGAAATATAATTTTTGTCTGTCACATTTATGTATGAAATATAATTTTTGTCCGTCACATTTATGTATGAAATAGAATTTTCGTCTGTCACACTAACGTATGAAATATAATTTATGGTTGTCACACTCAGATATGAAATATAATTTTCGTCTGTCACGCTCAAGTATTAAATAGAATCTTCGTCTGTCACGTTAAGGTATTAATTAGAATTTTCATATGTCACACTACGGTATTAATTAGAATTTTAGGCTGTTACAGTTAGGTATAAAATAGAATTTTCGTCTATCCCACTCAGGTATGAAATAAAATTGGCGTTTGTCACGCTCAGGTGTGTACTCAGGTGTGTAATACAATTTTCGCCTGTCACGCTCAGGCATGTAATACAATTTTCGTCTGTCACGCTAAAGTATGAAATCGAATTTTTGTCTGTCACACTCAGGTATTAACTAAAATTTTCGTCTGTCACGCTCAGGTATGAAATATAGTTTTCATCTGTCACGTCTAGATATGAAATAGAATTTTCGTCCGGTCACGCTTAAATTTGAAATAAAATGTTCGTCTGTCACGCTTAAGTTTGAAATAATAGAATTTTCTTCGTTAAAAATCGCATTGTCACGTATGATGTTAGATGCGTCTAAACAATTCTATAAGATGCTTTGTCTGTAAGTCAGAATATCACGCTTAAGTTTGAAACAGCATTTTCGTTGGTCGGTCAGATTTATGTTTGATTAAATTGACGCCTATTAAGAAGATCCCTTATAATTTGTCTTTCCCGACTTTCATACTTATTTACTTCGTCGTCCACTTCTTCTTCTTCTTCTTCTTCTTCTTCTTCTTCTTCTTCTTCTTCTTCTTCTTCTTCTTCTTCTTCTTCTTCTTCTTCTTCTACATTGAAGAAAACAAAAACTCCCCAAACGAAAATGTTAAGAGTTCAGTCCTATTCTTCCTTTTTTTCTTTCATTTTTTAATTTAATTATTTCTTTCATTTCTTTTCTTTCTTAGAATGAAAGACTTAATTTAGTCTTTATTTTGTTTAATTTTTATCGATTCCTTCTTTAACTTGGTGAATACTCCCCTTTTTCTTCTCCAAATCTTTTTCTTAAATGTTATTACCTTTTGTCCAGAGGTTGAAATGCAATTCCATGACGCAATTTGAAAAGATTAACATTTCTCTTTTTTTGGGCCGATGGCGTCCATATTGCTCTCTTCAGAGTCACGCATGCGCACAACATATGCATCTCGTCTAATGATGTCGTCAACACACGTCAATAACGTGGAAGGAATTCGTAGACATTGGACGACGACATTTAAGTACATTCATGAAGTCGTTTGGACACCAGAGTGTCACGTTGCATTTTCTCATCACATAAGAAGAACGTTATCAAGTAATATCTACTTCGGTCGACAATTGCTCGATTTAAAATTCATTTTATGAATATAGAAATATAGATTAGTTTTATAGTTAATAAAAATCCTTTTTTAAAAATCAATATGCAAATATCTGGAAGTTTTGGCGGATGTCCTGCTGGCTTGGCAGGCGGAGAGCAGGCTCAATACGTTTCCACAAATAGTGGTGATGAAAAAGCGCTCGTAAAGTCAAGTCAATTCACGATAGTCACCGGTGTGGTGCGTGATTAAAAGACCAAGGCTTTTGAGGAAGTTGCGCGTGGCGGGGCCTATCGCTCCACTCGTCTCCACGGCGATCGGTTGGAAGACAAATTTGTCAAGAAGACCGGCATATTTTGATTGCTTGCGGTCCTCTGCTGACGCTGCTGCATGTCCAGGGTTTGTTGCCTATTCTATTAGTGACGAGGGCGCAAAAGTGTCGACATAAGTCGCATCGCATATACACGACTTGCCGTTTGTAAAAGGAAAAACCGTCGATTCAGTGGGCCGTTTGCAATACCACCTGTCAAGGTCAACTCGTTCGAGGATTGACGTGAAGCTAGCATTCTTTAGGGCCTTTCGGGCGATATCTTTGGGAGTGCTGTGTTTAGAAAATCTACAGGAAAGGGAGTGGAGTTCATATACGTCGACTAGTTGATCAAAACAGCAAATGTGGGTGCTGCACATTTTCGAATATGTGCAGAGCGACAATAAATATTACGCAATCGTCATCGAAATCGATTACCCGATTGACCGATTGTTAAGAAAAACTGGCGTCATTCAACTGAAATATACATCGTTAAATATAGAAAAATAAAGATCAAATAACACAGTTTGATATGCAGTAGAGCGTATATCTTCACCAAGGTTTAACAGTCATACACACATGACAAAATAAACAATTGCCTTTATATACTGAGACATTATAATAGTCTCTCTCTCTTTCTCTCTCTCTCTCTACACACACACAGATCCCCCACACACAGACCCCCCCCCACACACACACATATATATATATATATATATATATATATATATATATATATATATATATATATATATATATATATACAGAATACATTTTGCTTCAGGATAAAAACACATAAGAAAAATAAAATAAAATAAATTTAAAACTAAACTAATACAATACCTTACAATAGAAATAGAAAACGCACGCGTTAAAATAAAGTCACCTATTAATCCGACACATTTCCCCACCCCCGATAAAAAAGGTGTTCAACAAGGCTGAGCTAGACTATATAAAAAACAGAAATAGCAACTATCATAAAACCTTAAAAAATCCACTGGAAAGTTCAATTAAAATTCCAATCACCGATCATCAGAATTCAACCGAACAGTCTAGGCCCATGGCTCCCAATGATAGATCCCCTTCTCTACCAAGATATCATGTATCAAATGGCTCTCCGACAGGTCTCCCGCCACCATCAGCTGTCTATTTACAAACACTGGACCCTAGTTCTTAATCACTACTATCACCGAGATCACTGCCAACACTTTCATTTGAACTAGCACCTCTGGAATTGTCGGAGCCATATGATGAACAATTTGCTCTGGAGAAAGAACTTCATAACATCATTGAGGAAGTCTGGAGGCTGGAGAATAGACCGAATCTGCCTAAAATCCAATCCTCTGGAGCAAACACTGCTCCCCAAACACATCTCTCACAGAGCTGAATCAGGTTACGTATGCTGCAAGACTCTACATTGTCAGGAAAGCACTCCCTTAATTCCCAAAACAATGTGAGTCCAGAGCACCCAAAACGCCACCACCTTGGAAACTAAAATTTCACAAGCAACGTAATCTGTGCAAAAAGAGGTCGTCTCAGATCAAACAATTCATTGCAACCCCTACAGTGCAGGGGCGGTTGAAGAACATCATTTGCAGAGTCAGTTGAAAATATAAGACGGATATCGAAGGGATAAAAAACGTTGCAAGGGAGCTTGGATAAGAACACGGCAAAAGTTGAAAACAAACAGTTAAAAAATGGGAGACAGTTATACACAAATCTCATAAGAGAGACGATTACGATGGAATAGCCACCCAAATAAAACAAGAGCTAGAAGAATACTAGGGGTCTCTGTTTGAGAATGAGGCACAGTGGATCTTGGATATAGCTCAGAGTCATGAAAACAAGTCTGAAATGCCAGCAATAATGTCTGGAATGATAACGAGAAAGTTTGATCGATTCGAGAATCACAAAAAACCTGGCATAGACAACCTACCCAATTTCTGGGTCAGCATTTCATAGTCACTATAGTAGCTGCTTCACCAGACTGTTGAAGGGTGAGAAGTCGACACGAGAATGGCTAGTAAAAGGCGATACAACTTTCATACCCCAAACGAGTGAGACATATGGCTCTAAAAATACAGACCAATCTACTGTCTCTTTTCACTTGACTGGTTGCAGATAGCATCTATAAACACCTGTCAGCTGGAGAGTACCTCAGAAAAAAAACAAGCAGGATGCAGGAAGAAGTGTTTTGGCACCAAGGACCAGTTGTTGATTAATAAGAACTGTAGGAAGAGGCAGAGAAATCTAATGGTTTGGAGTGATTATCCAAAGGCATACTCGTGGCGACTGCAATGCAGTAAATGATATAAAATCAATCGGATGATAAAGAAAACTATGGCTGTCCATATACAGATGTGGCAAACAACCTTGTAATAAAGCCACAGCAATGAAACAATAATAATTCATGATGTCAAGATCCGAAGAGGAATCTTTCAAGGAGATAGCTTATCTCCTTTCCTTTTTTTGTCTGGCGATAGATCCTTTAAGTAAGCTACTGAATAAATGCCGGAGTGCCTACAACCTAAGTCAGGGTCACTCACAAGACCCAACCAAAAGAGTAAATCACCTGCTCTTCATGGATGACCTCAAGCTGTATTCCAGCTCAGACACTGACTTAAATCGACTTTTGCTGGTTGTACATACCTTTCCGAAGATATTGGAATGAAGTTTGTCCTGGAAAAGTGTGCCAAGTGCTTCCGCTGAGCTGGGAAGAAGATACACGCGGAAAACATTCAGCGAGATGAAGAGACTGACATCGAAGACCTAGAAAAAACAGGAGCAATCTAAATACCTTGGTATTGAACAAAATGATTCAATTCAACACGCCGAGATAAAAGAAAAAATTGCAGTACTCTCTGCAAATTTTACTGTCATCTTGGCGTGTTGACGCCATGTAAGAATAATCTGCAAAACACAGCTTACAACCAAATACAAAGTAATTAACAATTGTAGAATACAGATTTGGTATTATTGATTGGCCACAAAAGGACATTAACAGGCTAGACACTAAAACAAAAAATGTTGACACTTTATTGAGTAACATACGGAAACCAGTGTCCACTAAGGCTGTATCTGCTCAGAGGAGCCGGAAGTATGGGTCTTTCAGAAATTGACCATCAACATCGAGCCACTATTATGAGCACTTACCAATATCTGATGAGCTCCCAGAACCCGACCAATTATTATGGTACATCAACATAAAAAACAAGTCAGTAGAACAACCTCCATCACAAAATTAGCCAGGTAATTTGAACAAGACTGTCTCACAAATGAGACAGAAATACCATATAATCCTGCCACGAAAATAGCCCAAAAGAGCCATCAGAAATATACCAACACTTTCCATTTCAGAAAACTGGAAGAATAGGCCAACCAACAACGTGTCAAATATTTTCTGGAAGAACTATACCAGGAATATATAGATAAGGAAGGCTCTGTAGACTAGCTCAAAGAGGATCGCTCACATATAATCAGGAATGGGTGATAATCACTGGCCAAGATTAAGGTATGATGACCAATGTTTTTAAGAAGATGCGTGGTCTCCGAAAGGCTAACAAGTGCAAGTTCTGCAACACAGAATTAGAAAATGTGGGTCACATGATATCCAGTTGTAAGGTTCTGCTGGGTCATAGCTACTAGACAATGCGACACAATGGAGTGTTTTAATATCTCCACTGGACCATCTGAAAATAAAAATGAATATCTAGTGTAGCAGCAAGTCCTGGGAACATATACAAGAAAGAACAGTTGAAAATCAGTCATACACCATCCACTATAACTATGAAACCCCTACAGCTACATACCTAGAAAACGGAGCTGTTAAACCTGACATACTGATATGCGACAAGTAAGAGAACGTAGCAGCCCTAAGTTGAAGTCGATGTCCCTAATCATGCCTGGTGCTAGTAGATCAGGCTGTCTGAAGATACCGGCTTCCTAACACTGATGTTATTATTTTTTTCATTTGCCTTTGTAAAACTCAATTATGTTTTGCAAAGCACAAAAAAACCCAATAATTTTCCTCTACAAAACAACCGAACACAACAGCATGAATAAATATTTGAAGATATAAAGAATTTAAAGAATAAAAACTTTTACTAAAATGACTGGATTCGGCACTTAACAGCCCCAAAAGTAAAACAAAAGATCTCCAACTGATGCTTCAAAATCTTTTGTCTACACATGCTAAGTCGAGAATTGTTAATAACTAACGCCTCAATAATATTGAGATGGTAGTTCGACCTGGCACTGTGTAAAACAGAAAACCACCCATCGGAATAGTTGTCAGAACAACTATTTGTACTAACGAGGTGATTACCGATGGCTGATTCCTGTGCCTGAAAATTTTCTCTAACTGAAACAATTTTTTCCGCTCATATCTCATTCGACTTTTAGTTTTTAATTTACCATTCTGACGTTTCCTCTTAGAGGCTCAGACGATAAGGCCTTAAGGTAATTTTAACAATTTTCCTTTTTTTCCCCACCCGCCTGTTTCATTGATTAAAATAATGCTTCCTCTAAAATATACACACATATATATATAAATGTGATACTTAGAAGGCAATACAATGCAGAGGTGTGACGGATAGACACAAGTTGGAGCAAATAAGACATATAATGGTGGAACAAATTAAATAGTTTCACCCTTAATACAATGTATACATATATATATATATATATATATATATATATATATATATATATATATATATTTATTTATTATTTATTTTTCACAAACACAAAAATAATAATAAATAAATAAATATATATAGGGTGGGCAAAAATAAGGGTCCTATTTGTAAAAATTCATAACTTTTTTATTTATTGATTTTTTTTTTTTTTTTAGAATAAGTAAAGGACCCCTTCCGAAGCAAGCATGAGCCGTATTAGCCCTAAGGAACGTACCCTCATTTAGAAAACATTATTTTTGCTTAAAAAACTCAAAACCGTGTAAAAAACAATACTTTAGTTTTTGTAAGTTTTAAGAAGTGTTTTTCGGCTAAAATTTGTTTTGTTTATTTCAAAAAATCTCGGAAGGGTCAATCTACACACACATAAAGTTTGGTGAGTTTAACTTTTATTTTGTGGAAGTTATTCAAATTCAAGTTATTCAAATTTAAAGATAGGACCCTTATTTTGGCCCACCCTGTATATATATATATATATATATATATATATATATATATTTTATTTTTTATTTTTAAATACAGATTTTAATCAGACATGGACCAGTGGTTTCTGACAAGAAACGGGTTGTACGCGATGAGGTTTTTAAGGGCTGTATACATCGTAAACAAGCACTCCTTATCTATTGGCTGGATCGAGTGACTTAAGCCTTCCTAGAACCCTACATACATTTTTCAGACACTTACACACTTCCACTGCAGACTTCTTGTTCTACGAACCTGATCACAACCCTTTTTTCCTTTCTCCATTTTTTCCCTCTTTCTTATTTAAATTTTTAAATTTTTTATATTTTTAAAAAATTTTTAAAATTTTTAAAATTTTTTATATTTTTATATTTTTTTATATTTTTATATTTTTTTATATATATTTTTTTATATATATATTTTTTTATATATTTTTTAATATATTTTTATATTTTTAAATTTTTAATTTTTTAATTTTATTTCTCGAATCTTTATTTATTTATTTATTTATATTTATATATTGATTTTTATTTATATATTGATTTTTATTTATATATTGATTATTGATTTTTTATTTTTTATTTATATTTATATATTGATGATTTTTTATTTACACATGCATGTGTTTGTGTGTGTGTGAGTGTGTATATAATATATATATATATATATATAAGTATATATGTATATATGTATATGTATGCATATATATATATATACGTGTGTGTGTGCGTATGTATGTGTGTATGTGTACATGTGTATGTGTATATTCATTTTTGATTTTTTATTTATATATTTATTTATATTATATATTGATTGATTATTTATGGTTATATATTGATTTTTTATTTTTTATTTATATATTGATTTTTTATTTATGTATTTGTATATATATTTTTTAATCTATATATATATTTTTTTTATCTATATATATATATTTTTTATCTATATATGAATTTTGAATTTTTATATATTGATTTTTTATTTATATTTTGATTTTTGAATTTTTATATGATTTTTATTTATTTATATATTGATTTATTTATATTTCGATTTTTATATTTACATTTATTTTTATTTTGATTTTTATTTTCATTTATTTATATATAATTATATATTTATATTTATATTTTTATTTTTATTTATATTTTTATTTTTATTTTTATTTTTATTTTTATTTACATTTGGACTTTTGATCCTTTATTTACATATTATGATTATATTTATATATTGAATTTTTTATTTATATATTGATTTTTTTATTTTAATATTTTTTCTATATAGAGATTTTTTTATTTTTTATTGATTTATTGATTTTTTTATTTATATATATTTTATTATTTATATAGATTTTTTATTTATATTGTTATCTATATATTGATTTATTTATATATTGATTTTTCATTTATATATTGATATTTTAATTATATATTGATTGATTTTTTATGTATATATTAATTTTTTATTTATGTACTTATATATTTATCTATATTTATATTTTTTATTTATATATTTATCTATATTTGTGTTTTTACTTTGAATTGAGAATTATTAATTGAAATGATCGAAATTCATGAAAACATATATATATATTTTATATAATGATAAATAGTTACCTCCCCTTTTTTAGATAATTTAATTAATTAGAGTTGCGTACCTTAATTAATTATTTTCTACATATATATGTGAAGATAATATATATAAATATAAAAGTAATATTTTATTATTATGAATTTAATTTTTTTATTTTTCCCCTCCTTTCTTTCTTTCTTTCTTTCTTTCTTTCTTTCTCTCTTTTCTT
>OY744518.1:79663636-79673636 GCA_963556195.1 Sepiola atlantica
TTTTAATTTATTTTTATTCTTGAGTTAATAAAAATATCTGCATCTAACACATGGTTTCTTTGAAGGCATTCTGCCTCTATCTTCATGTTATACATATATATATATGCATATATATATTAATACACACACACATATATATATATACATACATATATATATATATATATATATAATACGTAGATAATAATACGTAGATAATACGTACATTATTATAAACCATTGTTTCGTAAAGGTATAAACATTTTTTTGAATATATATATATATATATATATATATATATATATATATATATATATATATATATATATATAAATTTGTTTATGGAGATGTGGATAGAAAGCCAACATGCTCGTAGTAAAAGGAACACTAACACAAAGTTAAAGTTGGACCAAGATTTCGATCGACATGTTCGACCGTATACATTTGGTAACATGAGCTTTATTTCACTAGAACTCGATATTTTATGCATTGAAAATCAAGCGGTAATAGGAGGGGCCAATAGATGCTGCATGTATAGGTTGGATACGTTAGTAGAGGAAAAGATGGAGGAGTAAAAAAAAAAAATGTAAGAGGCAGGTGAGAAAGATGCGAGAAGCAGGATTGAGTAGAGTGGTGAGTAAGGAGGGAGGAGATTTAACACGAGGTGGGTGGAAGAATAAAAATAATGAATGAAAGCGCGTTGAGAAAAATAAATTGAATGAAAATAAAATAAAAACACGTGGTAGACACAACAAAATAAATTAGAAACATGTGATGGAAAACGAAAGTTGAATTAAATAAAAATAATCATATTAACAAAAAAATAAACGAATTACACCATATAATTTAAAATACAAATAAATACAAAATGAAACTATGTGGACGAAAGAAAAAATCAAAAGGAAAAAGAAAAGAATTTTCAACTTTGTCTGAAATTTTATTTCATATTTAGTCTCTCTCATATATATATATATATATATATATATATATATATATATATATATATATATATATATATATATATTATATTAAAAAAAAAACCCATTACAATGGTGGTGTAAAATAAATAAAATTTATTTTAATCTTAGCTTTCGAGAATATACTTCTCCTTGTAAAAGAGTGTTTTTCTTTTCTTCTTTTTCTTCATCGTCCGATGGAAATGGACTTCGGGTCTGAAGGCGAGGTCCCGCCAGTTTGAATAAGAAAGGGTATTTAGACATGTTTTTTAAACCATTGTTTAAGAAAAGAAAAAACACTCTTTGACAAATAGAAGTATATTCTCGAATGTTAAGATCAAAATAAATTTTATTTATATATATATATATATATTGGTACAGAAAATTTACAACAGAAGCTGAAGAGAGCCAGATGGCTAAGTCCTTCCGTGCTTGAAATCGACGGTACGAATGTTGTACTAATTTTTCTGTACCAAAATAAATAAATAAATAAATAAATATATATATATATTTATTTATTTATTTATTTTTCTGTACCAAAATAAATAAATATTACGCCTTTAATTTTTAATTTTTAACTTTAATTCTTAATTAATCGAGCACTTAATTAATCCTGCTATATTACAAAGAAGTATATATATATATATATATATATATATATATATATATATATATATATATATATATACTTATTGTTAATAGTCAGAGTTTTAGATATGGTGTTCATCATCATAAACTTATATTCCTAATTGAATGCTCTGGTGATGTGATTTTTACTGATTTTATGTTATTTTTTATTTCCTGATGTTATTGACAAGATTAGTTTTTACTTTTTTTCATAGAAACACCAGGATATATAAATATGCATTTTGGCCGTCTGAGTGTTAACGAAACGGTTTGTCAGGAAATTATCTTTTTAGAAATTAATAAAGGCATTAGTACTTGAACGTAACCTATTATATATATATATATATATATATATATATATATATATATATATATATATATATATATATGTAGTAGTAAAAATATACTTATGACAAACTGCACATCTTAGTTTTCCCCGAATGAAATAACCAGGGTATTTGCATGGATTTCATTTTAGGATTATTTTTATAGTTAAGCAGTGCTTACACCTGCTTTCAACCAATCAAAGCCCTTGATTTTATCACAGCATCATTCCTATACATTCCCTTAAGTTAATGAATTATACTATCTTTGTTTAAAAGAGATTTTTGCGTTTCTAAGTGGGTCAAACAAACAAAGAAATGTTTTTTTGGTTACAAGTTGATCAGATTGTGACCCTCCCCCATCTTTTTCTCCTAAACTTGTCACTGGTCTACATTCTACTTTTTAAAGTTTTTAGTCGTAATGCTTGAATAATTTCCACGTATTTACTCTGATGAGTGTGGACAAAACCGGTTTAGTATATTCATGTATTTCTTTTTTTGTTTTCCTCTCATTTTTACACTTTTCAATTTCATTCCCCACCCCCTCCACCTGTGACAGGCAACATGGAACGTTATTATTCAGGCTTATTCTATACACTTGTAGAAAATACTGTATGACCTTCTTCGTGAAAGTACCCGTCGCTTTTTAGCGCTCTTTTAAAAGTATCGAATAATCGCCCCGCTTGATCATTGCTTCCTGCATGATACGGCGCGACTGTGAGGTGTTGTACAAAATACAACTGACAAAACATTTTGAATTCACTGGACGTGAATTGAGTACCGTCATCCGATACTACACAATCCACGACTCTGAAACGTACGAACAATTCATGGAGAAACGAAATTGTTGTTTCTGTCGTTGTTTTTTTACACTTAAGTATTTCTGGCCATTTAGTGAAGCTGACATTTACAACCAGATAATAAAACCCGTCTAATGACCCAGCAAAGTCAATATGGATTCTCGACCACGGTCGTTCCGTTTTAAGCCACGGTTTGAATTTCATGGGAAACGTGTTTGCTGCTAACGAACAACCTTTGCATGGTTTAACTGTATTCTCAATATCTCTATCCATGTTCGTCCAGTAGACGTAACTTCGCATTAGACTCTTCATGCGTTATATACTTGGATGCCCAACATGAAACTTTCTTAGAATACGTTTTTGCAATGTCGCCGTAATGACCACCTGATCACTGTACATTTCTACATCGTCACATATGGAATATGCTTCCGGAATGTTTTTGTTCTTTTCTATTATGCCCGTTTTCATATTTTTATAAAATCATCGTACATCACCTTTGTCTTTATTTTCCATGGAATCGCTCCGCTTGATCGTTGCTTCCTGCATGATACGGCGCGATTGTGAGGTGTTCTACAAAATACAACTGAAAAAACATTACGATAGTGCATAACGTGTTTTTTACCTTAACTTCCGCTTGTAGAGAGGAAATTACCGTGTCCTCAAAAGGTCCAACAGATTTCGGTATCAATCTAATCGTCATCTGTTGACTCTCTCTTTCTTTCTCTCCTCCTCTCTATCTACTTATGTCTGTATCTGTCTCTTCGCTTCTCTTTCTCTCACATTATTGTTTTATAAATAATTGGACTTGTTTTGGTTTGTCTTCACAATGGCAGCCATGATTGTTTATTTATTGTTGGTTTGAAATTGTATTTCTTGTCCTGGAGTAAAATTTTACCCTAGCATATATATATATATATATATATATATATATATATATATATATATATATATATAAAATCTAGATAGTAGTTCGTATGACTGATCTTTGAAGATGGCACATACTCCATCTTGTATTTATAATTTAGGAAGATGATTCACCATTTATGTAACCTATTCGCCGTATGTGTAGGTAAACCCTTTTTCGATCCATAAATTGTTAATAAAGGTTTATGGTCGGTTTGTAATAAAAATCATTTTCTGTGCACGAAACGGTTAAACTTTGTTACCGCAAATATGATGCCTAGCGCTTCTTTTTCTATTTTCGATTAGTCATCAATAACTGGCATGACGCTTAGTCGTAACTGTATTTATTGTGTCTGGGTGAATCTATTTGTTCCCGAAATAGGTAGAAATAATTCTTCTGATAAAAGTGCACGACCCGCATGCGCTATCGGCTTCAACGAACCGTCGTTCATTCTGTGTAAAATACAAGTTCATTTACCTATGAACGATTTCGCTTTCTGGACTATCACGTTTTAAAAATAAATCAGACGTGAAAATGTTCTTTGTTTTCTAAAATGTCCATCGGCATTCTGTCGTCAAAAATCCAGTATTTCTCTTTCTTCAGTAGTTCGTTTAAAGGCGCTAGTAAGTTATGCATACTTAGCACATTATAGTAATTCGCTAACCCAAAGGAAACTATGTAAAGACACTATATTTTCTTGCGCTGGCATATTCTTTATTGTACCTGCTATCTCTCCCTCCCTCCCCTATATATATCTCTCTGGGTCGAGTCTTTTCCCACTCTTGTCTTTTATTTGTCCCAGATACTTAATTTGTTCCATAAAAATTCACATTTTTCTTCTTCCTTGAAAAACTTTATTTTGCTCCGTAGTTTTTCTAATTATTGAAATATAATCCAGATAGACCGTCGCTAACTCTAGACCAGTAAGTAATGCGTCCATAACCTGCTGAAATATAGCCGGCACAACCTTTACTCCGAACGGTAATCTTTTAAATTTGTATAACACTTTATGTGTATTTATACACAATAACTTCGTCCACCTATATCTGCAAATATGCGTTGCTTAAACCCACTTGTAAAATAACTTTAATCCATTTAGATTTGCGAATATTTCCTCCCGACTATGCAACTGATAATGACAATCTCTCAATGTCTGGTCCAAACCCGTGGAAAAGTGCGCATACACAAATTTCTTTATTCTTTTTCTGTACGTAAATTGTCGGCGAACCCCATTCGCCATATTTAACCCTTGATAGCACTTCCATTTTCTAGAGTCTATCCATTTCCATGTTGAGTTTTTCTTCTGACGTGAACGGAACATTTCGCTTCTTTTTTAAGATCGTGTGTATATTCGGTTTCAACCCAAATTTTGCAATTACTTTGTTGCATGCACCAGGAAAAAAACTTGTAAAAAATCTCTTCCAATTATTTCTTTAACTTTTTTGTCACGGCATCTTTAGTTTTTACAGAAAGAATTTATCGGTAAATCACACAGTTGGAACTTCTCCATTCAATATGTGCAAGCAGGTTACTTGAATTATTTATCATAAATACTTTTAGTTTTAGTGTTTTTTCTTGTTGTGCAACTGTCGTTATCAGTTCATCTTCGAATTTTTATTTACTCTCCGGTTACACATTTGGTTATTTTATTAGTCGTCTTCAATAAAGTTGGCTTGCCGATTTATTTCCATGACTGTAGATTTATAATTGTCAAATCGGAGCCTGAGTCGAGCTGAATTTTTATATTTCTATTCAATATTTTGACTTGAGCAAACTTCCTAATATTTCCAATTTCGTCACATTTACTGATTCGGATAAAACTATTTTTTGTTTTATTTTTTATTTTGCAATGCGTACTTTTATGCCCTACACAATCGTATTTATAGCACTTCTTCGTTTTATAGGGGCAATCTCTGTACTAATGCGACATACGTTCGAAGAAAAATGTTGGAAAGAATAATACCGAGTACCTTGTCTCCAGCTTCGTTGGATATAGGTTTAGAATTCTTCCTTCCAGTCTTGTGTGACAAAGGTTTGGGTAATGTTCGAAGAAATCCTCAACGCCAGTGTTATAGGATATAGGTCTCGAATCCTCGTCGCTAGTGTTGTGGCTTTGAAGGGCCGGGAATAAACAAAACAAACACAGTGGTATAATTAACAAAAGTCAACAAAAGTATGTTACAGAAAGTATGCGTCCGCTTCTGTGGCCATAAGTGCCATCAACCACGTCAGAATGTGGGGAGAATCAAGCCAGCGACCCTAAAGAAAGGACACACTGGCCTATTAATAATTGCTTGGACAGCTCCGTTGACATTCCCCAGCCGGGGCGCTTTAGGCAGTTAGCAATAAACTAACTCTACCCTAAAGAGGGAAGACAAGGTCTGAGATAGTGAACCACCTAGGACTACATAGGACAACTACCTCAGTTCAACCGATAAAAAAGCTACCGAAAGGGCCCAGTGTGTGTCGAACTGATTGTCGAGACCGGATCCTCCACTGATATGTGCCCGTTAACGTCACCGGACGGCAAATGAATTCCACTAATAACTGCCACGACGCTTAGTCGTAACTGTATTTATTATGTCTGAGTAAGGCTTTTATTCCCAAAATAGGTAGATCAACTTACACCATGATGATATGGTAATGGGGTATATCTAAAAAGAACTAAAAGTAGTTCGTAAACAAATGAATAAAGAGAAGGTACGACTCTGGTCATAATATATATATATATATATATATATATATATATATATATATATATATATATATATATATATATATATTATAAATTGAGAATAAAAGCCCTTTTCAATGCAATATATATTTCTGTCTTTTTTTTTTTACATTTATCTTATTAATTTCGGAGATATACCTTATCTTCAGAGATTCTTGTTTTTTTTTATAAAATAAACACACATTTTAGTTTTGTTTATCTATAAAACGTTCTTGTGTTTGGTTTGACGTAATGTCCGCATGTGTTGTAATTCGCGGTTCTTGTTTTGAACGGAAATGCGCCGGGCACGCTGGTATTTTAAAATATTGGTCGTTCTTTTTTTTTTATAAGCATCGAAGGATAAGTATTATAAATTGAGGATAAAAGCCCTTTTCAATACAAGATATATTTATTTCTTTTTGTTACATTTATCTTATTAATTTCAGCGATATACCTTATCTTCAGAGTTTCTTGTTTTTTTTTTATAAAATAAACACTTTTTAGTTTTGTTTATCGATAAAACGTCCTTGTATTGGGTTTGACGTAATGTCCGCATGTGGTGTAATTCGCGGTTCTTAGGTACATTATTCGGGCAGAGAGTTTTATATATATAATTATGTTTTTATAAAAAATATTTTAATATCCATAGACATATATATGCTTTGTGTTCCTTACAGTCGTCAGTATGGATAGCGTAGCCGTATCGTCGGTCAGACGGATCCAAATATTATGAACTCTGGCTTCTTACCTCTAGGCCGTCATGACCATCACGTTTTGAACTACGAGAGAAATAGATCTTATATTTTAAATGTAAACACAATGAGATTCAGGCGATGTTGTAATCTCCTAATAGGAGAGAACCTCGCAACGTGGCTAAATTTGAATCTTCAGTGTAATCTCTCCGAAAGTGCTCAACTTATCGGAACTTAATAATAGTAATTTTATTTTTAAATAAATATTTTTAATAATCATAGACATATATATGTTTCGTGTTCCTTACGTATGGATGACGTAACCGTACGGCCGGTCAGACGATTCGAACCCCGGATAAAAGTACTAGTTTCTTAACGTTGGGCCGTCGTGACGACCTCGCTTTTAAATGAGAGAGAAATATGTTTTGTATTTTAAATTTTAAAACATGTAATGACATATATATATATATATATATATATATATATATATATATATATATATATATATATATATATATATATTGGTTGATTGATAAAACAACTAACAGACATTCTAACGCACAACCATAACCGATACTTCTGAACATCGCACTATACCCAGATAATGCTGCTTACTCAACGGTGCAAACAATTATGGAAAAATATCCCCACATAGTTTCCTCACATCGTAACCCCAATGCAACTGGTAGAACCCCTTCTTCATTCTCTAAAGCAAGGCAGTTATCAGCTCAGAAAAAGGTTCCCAGAACATCGTAGCTGATTGTTTGTCACGATCAGCATATGCGATCACAATTTATATATGCGATTTGCAGGAGATTTTGAGACACCAAACCACTGACGAAGAAATAAAGACCTTCCGTGATCAACTAAAGCCGTATCAAATTAATGAGCATAAAACAATACTATGCGGCATGTCATTACTCTTTCCTCGAACTTTTGTAACACAAAAGCTCAGAAAATCTGTTTCTGATAGTTTGCATAACATCCCAGAATTACAGCTGCATTAAAAGTTTTTAAATCAAGGTATTATTGGCCCAAAATGGCTAAGTCAATAAAGGAATGGTGCAAGAAATGTTAGCATTGCCAGTAAGCAAAAATAACAAAACTCACAAAAAGTGAAGTGCATCCATTTGAATTGCCATCCAGTCGTTTATATTGTTGTCCCTTTACAACTAGTAAAGAACACTACGAACTCATACTTTTTACCTTTCCTTATCTAATGACATGCATTGATAGAAATACGAGATGGATAGAAGCTTGCCCATTAACTGACATAATTGCACAGACTGCTTTTGCTGATACGTGGATATCAAGATTTGATGTGCCTCCTCCATGTCGTTACAGATAGAGGTAGCCAATTCGAGTCGGAACTGTTATCGGAGCTGTCGAAAATTATAGGTTTCTACAGGTTAAAAACGACTTCGTATCAGCCTCAAGCAAATGGAATGGTCGAGCGGGAACACCGAACATTAAAGACGGCAATAATCGCCAGAAAAAGATCATGGTTGTCCGCTCTTCCCATAGTCTTTCTTGGTATTAGGTTAAAAACGACTTCGTATCATCCTCAAGCAAATGGAATGATCGAGCGAGAACACCGAACATTAAGGACAGCAATAATCACCAGAAAAGAATCATGGTTGTCCGCTCTTCCCAATGATTCAAGTCACTCCCCATTTACTACAGTAATGTGTGCTAATGCACAAGTACATCGATTATTAACTTAGGCGTACGAAGACAAACACATTACAATAGCAGATGATCATATAAAACCTTATCTGAAAGGGATCCGGAAATTTGACACAAGCAGATTATCCAATGTGCACATCCATTCTTTACCAAATGTGTACATTCCTAAGGATCTTCAGAAGTGTAAAAGAGTTTGGTTGAGAAGGGACATAATTCAGAAATCTATGCAAGCTCCGTATACAGGCCCATTCTAAGTTGTACATCGACATAGCAAATATTTTATTATAAAAATGTCTGGTGCTGTGCACAGTAATATTTCAATTAATAGGTTAAAATCTGCATATAAAGTGTGAGCCAAATGCACGCAAATTATAAAGTCTTTATTAGATGCATATTAAATCATATTAAATCATATTAAATCATATTAAATGACACTAAATGTAATAAAAAAGCAGAGATAATGGTGTGTGTAACATTACAACAAATGTTCAATTATACTGAATCCTTCATCTTTAATCACCAGCTCTGCACGTTTCATCAAATTATTCACGGCCTGCACAAGTACATCACTGGAAACTTTATTTACCTCTAAAATGTGTGATCTTTGAGCTCATTAAGATTGTTAGGCCGAAATTGATGGAATACGCTGACCTTCAGCATGCCCCTAAAATAGAAGTCCAGTGGGCTGAGATCAGGCGACCTTCGTGTTGCGTATCCTCGGCCAATCACACGATGTTCTTGGAATTTTGAAGCCAGAAAATCTCGAGCCAACAACGAATAGTGGGGGGGGGGGGGGAGCTCCGTCGTATTGAAAGACAACAGTTCGCATTTTACGCTTTCTCTGTAACTGAAAGATGAAATAATCGCGAAGCAGGGCGGTATAATTCCATCGATCAATTGTTGACTCGACGAAGAATAGTTGAAATCGATATTTTACACTAAATGCCATCCACACACGCACATTTTCTGAATGCAGACTTTTATATAAAACCGCTTGTAGATTTTCAAAGCTCCAAATTACACGATTGTGGCGGTTAATCAAGCCGTCAAGCGAGAAATAAACCTTGTCTGACCACATCACATCTTTTAACACCAACTGATTTTCCATAACTTAATTTGCGAAAGTAAGTCGTGGTTTGTCTCTATCATCGATAGATTGGACTAGGCTGATGCGGCAAGGCTGCATACCTTGATGATGAAGAATCCGTGAAACACTGCGTTTAGGAATGCCTGCAAGTTCAGCTACACCTCTTGAACCTGCAGGGCCAAGTGGAATAGTTGACTGTAAGATTGTGACTGCTTCTACAACAGCACCCACAC
>OY744518.1:79678636-79688636 GCA_963556195.1 Sepiola atlantica
GGCATTATGGATATTTTTATGTGTGTTAGCGCAATGGGGTTGCAAGCAAATAACAGAAAACATTCCAGAAATTCATATTTTTATTTATTTATTTATTAATGTGCTTACATTAATAAAAGCTACTGAGGAAAAGAATGAATAAAATCGGGCTATTTGTCTACATACAGCATCTGTTGGACAAATGCGAGGAGTGTAACACATGTCGGCTTTTACAAAGCTAGAAGAAACGCTCGTTCGTATGTGGAAGGGGGATTTGAATAGAAAGCAAGACTGACGTGTAAACCGGAAGTGAATGTCATAATAATCTCCCTTTGGGGAAAAAATGTCGATTTAGCGAGTTTTACAAAAATAATTTAAACAATTCTCTGCAGCAAAAGTCGCCCGGGACTTTAAGATATGGAGGTGTTGTTTTACGCATTTAGTAATTAAAACATTTTAAACAATAAAAATGTAATTTGATAAAATCCACTATTTTTTTTCCTTTAACGTAGCTTACCCCAAACAAGGCAGCCCGCCAGTGTAGACGTAAGGGGCTACTGAGAAGAAAGAAAAGGGGAGAAGGTTGGGGGGGGGGTAACCTAAATTGGGATCTACGCAGCGAGATGTCTGTTTGCATGTCAGTACTATCGGGGAAACAGGGGGCAGGGAGGGAGTTCCAGAGGCCAGCAGCACGAGGAAAGAAGCTATTTGTGTAGAAAGCTCTCCGGCATCTGGGGACCTCCACAGTGAATGGATGGGATTTAGCTGATTGTCGAGTTGGTCTAGTGAATTTACGTCGAGGGGGCACCAGAGTAGCCAGTTCATCGGAGCATAATCCATTGAAGTATTTGTAAAACAATCACAAAGATGCTACATTGCGGCGATGGGACAGGGACTGAAGCTTGGTTGACAGCGAGGGACCTATTAGGTTGGCGACTCTTTTTTGGGCCTTGTCAAGGAGGGAGAGACTAGTAGATGATGCATCAGCCCAGATGTGGCAACAATACTCCATGCATCGGCGGCTGGTGGCTTTGTAGATATACGATACTGGCAGGTGTGAGGAGTTTACTAGCACGGTTACCGATATGTTGAAATCTTAAAGCAAAAAAAAAAAAAAAAAAAATTAAAAAATAATGTCTTCGTTTCTCTCTAATACTAACAAAGAAAATTATACGTTGGCCCGGATTGAATTCGTAACATTATTCTTTTTTTGTGCCGTATTACCTTTTTGTATTCTTATGTTTTTTTTATATAGGATAATACTCGTCCCAAGACGGGTAAAATAAATTCCCCAAACAGAACAGTTTTCCACACGTTTATGCCCACTTACGAATATCATAATCAAGGTATAATAACAAATTTGTAACAAATATTGTAACAAATATAATAACAAATATTGTAAAAAATATTGTAACAAATATAATAACAATATTTGTTATTATATTGTAACAAATATAATAACAAATATTGTAACAAATATTGTAACAAATATTGTAACAAATATAAACACAAATATTGTAACAAATATTGTAACAAATATTGTAACAAATATAATAACAAATATTGTAACAAATATTGTAACAAATATAATAACAATTCATCAAGGGATATTGACTTTGCATGTTTTTATTTTAATAACTTCTGCAAAGAAATTTTTTTTCAAATTGTTCACAATCAAAATAATAAACGAATTTTAGTCTTTAAAATCCGTGAAACAGCGTGATGTTTATTTACTTGAACGAATCAACAACACACAGATTAACTTCGCAATCTAGTGGGGATGACTTCTTCTCTTCCTTAAAGTCTCTTTCGCACAGAAGAGATGTTACTAACCTCTATCTACACTATCTCTATGTTCATAGTAGGCGTTCGACAGAGCTCCAATCCCTGGCCCCACAGAGAAAAAAACATTCACAGCAAGAACTCGCCTAGATACAACAACAGCAATCACACTTTTCTTTCTCTCTGTACCAAAAACAAAACGGAACTTTCATGAACAAAGTTTCTTTCCTAGAACATCCCATCTGTAGAGCAGAATACGACGAAGCTGCTTCCCAACCAACTATAACATGGTGATCTTCAAGTCTAACGTAAAAAAATACTTGTTGAGCCGTCCTCTTAGACAATGAATTCCTCTTAAGTAATCTTCTGCCCATTCTCACCCACTGATTCAAATGCTTTCGTGATAGCGTTTATCGTCCAACTGACAATCTCCTTAGCCCTTATCCTCGAGTAGACCCCAACCCTAACCTCAGGACTTCATAAGTGCTAACCCATTAGTAAGAACCCCCCTTCTCCCCAAAAAAAACAAAAACAAAAACAAAAAAACATTTTCTTTTAATTAATTCTTCTTTTTTTTTTAAATATTGAATAAAGTTCAGTTTCAGCATAAATCGGATCGTGTTCCTTCTCTTTATTGAATGCAATATTTAAAGTTTTATAATAATTTAAAAAGCTATCATGGATTATCGACAGCCTAACTTTACTGTATGCCTCTCTTGCTCCAAAGTGTATGACGTCACTTTCGATCGCAATGGCCTTATGTTTACGAAGGTCACGAAATAGGCACCCACCTCTTAGTTACGACTATTCCCAGGTCCACCCTGACTCAGAAGAGTGGTAGTACCTGTCAGGGCCTCATCTATGGGTTGAATAGAAAAACATAATTTACAAACTGTTTGTTTACTAAATATACCCCTAAAATCAAATTAATCTATTAAACAATTGGACGGTAAACATCTTTATAATAAAACGCTTAAGCAGTTCAGCATCGTACATACGTTATCACCTTTCACACACATTACAAAATGAAATCGTTCGATCAACAAAGATGGCGATTGGAAATTAATCTGATGTAACTAAAGTAGAAAAAACTCCGACTTTACCAATTTGAAAATGAATTGTTCCCAAATCAAATTATGACGATGATCCGTTGACTAAAGCAGTACATTTTTAAATGAATACATTTCAAAAAGTTATTTTCGTTTCATTGATTTCAAGTATATTTAGCTGACAATTATTCTTACGGTCAAAAGACAGAGAATATTTATTGTTTTAAAAAGAAATAAATTGCTACAATTTTACATAAAGAAAGAGGGGACTTATTCGTTTTAGTTAGTTGAAGGATATTTAGCTGGCAAGGACAATTATTCTTTACATCAAGAAAAGAGTAATTTTTGATAGCATTGATCCTGACATACATTAATTTCAAAAATAATATTATTATTATTTATTATTGTTGTTGTTGTTGTTCATCATCATCATCATCATCATCATCATCATCATCATCATCATCATCATCATCATCATCATCATCATCATCATCATCATGATTATTATTATTATTATTATTATTATTATTATTATTATTATTAACAACAACAATAGTAAATTATACAGATTGATGTAGAAAGCACCGTGGAATTTTCACGGGGCCCCGCTAGTATATAAGATTTCGGCATGAACATCGGTTGGCATGCATTCAAATACAACAACTAATCCACAATCTCTGTTAGGCTCGAAAAGGACCAAAACAATTCCCTTCCATAATTTCCTGTTTTTTATTTATTTTGCTGAATAGCAGACAAATCATCAACTTAACCCCATTCTAAAGTCTTTTATAAACCTATCAAATGTGACCCCTTTTCTCTAATTCTAATTTTCCCCACATTTTTTAAAAGGAAGAAGATTGCTTTGTTATTGTTTATGCAGATGTTATCCCGCTGATCGGGAAGGGCGTCACCCCCTTATTTGTTTCAATATCTAGCCGGAATGGTATTATTAATATAATCTTTATTCATTTATCCCGCACATTATTAGATTCACGTATATATAACCACACTGATGATTGTTAGTAAAAATAAAACATATATGTCTGTGGATAATGAATATTTATTTATAAAAATAATTATTAGAGCTCCGTTGAAGTTGAAAAGTCTCTAATCAAGCGACATTGCAAAAGTTCTCTCCCTTTATTGTAGATCATACAACCTCTGAGACTTACAATGTTCTTAAATATAGGGTTTATTTCTCTCACATTTAATATTGCCGTCACAGTAACCAAATGATTAAGGTTGTTGGATTGGGCTTACTCGGATTCACGGTTCGAATCATTCGACCGGAAGTACAAATATGTAGCCACACTGATGATTCTTAATGAACATGAAACATATATGTCTGTGTATAATAAATATTTATTTATAACAAATAATTATATATATATATATATATATATATATATATATATATATATATATATATATATATATATATATATATAATTAGTTGTTATAAATAAATATTAATATGTGTTTATATATATATATATATATATATATATATATATATATATATATATATATTGTGTGTGTATTTAGGCAGCATTTTCTCATTTATGCAAACATTATAAAAAGTAACAGAATTACTCTGTTTAATTATACCTTAATGTAAATATACCCCCATAATAATAATAAAGCTAATAACTGCATTGGTTTTACAAGCACTACCGTATCCCACCGCTTCACCATGCATCTTGTACACTTTAACTCAATTTACTAACATCTACAAAAACATAACTGCTCTCCCTCTGATTAAAGACAAATTTTAGGAGAATAGAAAGTTGACCTTGGTTTTACTTTCGGCAGCCTCGTAACTCTCGCTTCCCTTATTTTCTCCTTTAGTCTTCACATTCCATGTGCGATGTTTCTGACAAAGGGGGGATAATTGCTGTTTTCTGGGTCGGAATCGATCCATCTAACACTTATCATTGGCTAGTTTTTAACCCTGAAGTACTATTTTTTTGGCTTCTTACATCAAGTGGCTTCATGACTTGTCTGGAACGATTTCCATAAAATAAAAATTAAAAAGGAAAATTCTAGTTAACAACACTAAAATAATCCATTCTGAAACAATTTAAACAAATTAAAAATACTGGAAGCTTTCTACATAAAAACACAACAACCTAAAATGAACAACATCACATATGAAACCAGTGGTAACATTTTAAAATTCTTAACGTAATGCTATTTTGTTCTGTGATGCCATTCTAGCGTCGCTGAATTTTAATCGTCAACGACTTTCTGAAATAATGCTAAAAACGTTTTATGCACGTTTCTCCACCGTCTGTTAAAAAAATCTCTTCGTTCTCCAGCTTTTTTCTTCATTTGCTTTTGACACCTGAAAATGATTCGACGAAGAATCGAAAACGTTCGTGAAACCTGTGAAACGTATGGAACATTTATAATTTTTTTAAATTTTAATACAAAAAAGACCATCAGAAAAATTGAAAAAATGAAAAAGGAATAATAAATTATATATATATAATATTTATAAATAAATATTAAATCATTTTTACCTATAGGCGACGTCATTTTGAGGTTTTACTCTCATCAGTGTAGAGAAGTGACAATTTCAAACGGTCATGAGGCGCGAACTCGGTTCACAGATCCACTTTAGACTCCGCACGCTTTGACTATATCCTCGCGGTCATAGGAGATTATCACATCAAACATCTAAATTTATTCTCATTACATTGTAAACATCAAGACAGACTAAAGAACTCAACGAACTTACTACGAGTCTTGCTTTGTAGCTAAGTGAATGTCTATTTTGAATATCTCCTAACAGTGCGTTACTTTAATTTTCTTATAGGGTATTACTAATAACATTTGTAGATACATATTCAATTTTAAATCTCCCCATTTTAAGAATGTTAAGAATGTTTTTTTCAATAATGTTGATGGATTTAATCTCGTAACTTAATTACGTACAGGATTGAAATAATAACGTTATTTAGAAAGTCATTCTTAACATGTATTTTAACCTAAAAAATACTTAAACAAAAGATATTGTAAAAATTCAATTTACCTTGAAAATCTTATCTAAAAAATAGCCCGGTCCAGACCTTAATACATTATGATGGACTTAATCTCGTGACTTAATTACGAACAAGGTTGAAATAATAACGTTATTTAGAAAGCCATTCTTAATATGGGGAGACTGAGGGGGGAGAGCTTTGTATATTATTATTGGCTTTGATTTTACAATTTAATAAACAAAAGATGTCGTAAAAATTGAATTTAACTTGAAAATCTTATCTAAAAATTAGCCCGGTCCGTAAACTGCACAAATACAATAAGGATGATACAAGAAGTGTTTTTTTTTCGGAGTGTGGGGGGGGGGGGGAGTCCTGTACTTACAACTATATCCACCGCAAGAACCGTTCTAAAATATATTTTACATCGAGATTTATTTCAAAATTGCCGAATTTACCTACTTTGCCAAAATTGCCGAATTTTCCTTTGCCAATTTTTCCGTTGCCGGATTTTCACGGCACCACACACACACACACACACACACACATATATATATATATATATATATATATATATATATATATATATATATATATATATATATATATATATCTTTGTAAGATTAGTTGAAAGGAACATCAGCAGTTTTCTCGAATATCAAAATAATTAAAAAATAAGAGCACAATATTTATTTATACGAGAAACGTTCAATAAGTAATGCCCCTGACCCACTTCCAGTTGTCTGATCTAGATGAAATTTTGCATGTGTAATGATTTATATCTGTATGGGTTGCAAAAACAGCTCTGACTTAATTGTGGTTTCTGATTTACAGGTGTTTGACCTGAATCAGGTGTGAAATGGAGCTAGTTGAGTATCGCGCAGTGATCAGGTTTTTGTATTTGAAAGGACGCACACGTCAGGAGACGTTTGATGAGATAAAATAAACTTACAGTGATGATGCTCCACCATATGACCTTGTAAAACGCTGGCATCGTGAATTCAAACATGACCGGAAGTCTGTAGAAACAGCTCCCAGGCCTGGTTGTCCCTCTTCTGCCATTTATGAGGCATCTGTTCGTCAAGTTGCAGCTGCCATTCTGGAAGAATGACGCATTACTATTCGCCAAATAGCCGAAGGTCAAGATTAGAACAGGGTCTGTGGAAACTATCATTCATGACCATTTGCATATGCATAAGGTGTATGCCAAATGGATTCCCAGGTTGTTCACACCTTTCCAGCTGTAAGAACGCGTCGAGTGCTCGAGGATGAATTTGGAGATGTGCCAAGAAGATGAGTCAAAGTTTTTCAAAAGACTGATTACACAGGATGAAACTTGGGTCCATCACTATGATCCAGAGACCAAAGCCAAGTCAATGTAGTGGAAGTACTTGGACTCACCACCTCCAAAGAAGGCAAGGGTGCAGCCCTCCACTGGCAAGGTCATGCTCATAGTCTTCTGGGACCAGGACGGAGTAGTGATGACAGATTTCTTGGCAAAGCTAACCACAATTACAGGAGCCTATTACGCTTCACTTTTGATGAAATTAAGGGAAGCTATCAAAATCAAGAGGCGGGGCAAGATCAGCAAAGATATCCTTCTCCTGCAGAACAACGCTCCGGTTCACAACTCGCATGTCGCCAGATCAGAAGCACGGGCGTGTGGCTATGAAATCCTCCTCCATCCCCTTCCTCTCCTGACCTTGAACCCTCTGACTTTCATCTCAGTCAGGAAGTTGTTTTTGAAAAGGAAAGTGTTTCCCAGATGATGCAGCCTTGATTTCTAAAGTTACGACGTGGTTGGAGGACCAACCTGGGTGTTCTACTAAAACGGTGTCCAGAGCTGCATCAAACGATGGGAGAAATGCATAACTCTGGGTGGTTCCTATGTAAAAAGACTAATAACTGTGCCAAGTTTCATTAATCTACTGCTATGGGAAATGAGTCAGGGACATTACTTACTGAATGCCCCTCGTATATGTATTACAGAAGTTTAGAACAACATATGTACCGTCGGTTTCAAATCTAACAAGGGGGAATATAATCCAACAATATATATATATATATATATATATATATATATATATATATATATATATATATATATATATTGTTAGATTATAATCCACATACAGACTGTTTCGCTGTATCACAGCTCTTAAGTGCGGCTAGACTAGTTAGTGCCTCAAGACGGGATTGAAACTCAACCATCGAGCTGACAGTCGGCGCCCCTACCCATGAGTATATATATATATATATATATATATACAATTTATATTTTATTTTAGCTCATTTTGTTTTGTTTCACACGTTATCGTAGGCTTAAGCTATTGACATTCATTATTAGTTTCAAGTATTAGAATTGTTCTGTTTCCGTCATTGACCTTCGTATTTTTGTTGTTGTTTTCTCGAGATATTTTTTTAGTTTTTAATTATTGGTTTTATTTTTGTTTCTCCGGCGTCAGACAAGAACAATAGGCAGTCATAGGTTATCGTAACCTCGACTTATTTTCATAGATCCGGAAAGGAAAATCTTTTTCGACGTACCAATACTGTAAATAATCGTAAAATGTACTGATGAAACACCCAGACTAGAAAAAAATAGCACAGAGGATTGAAATATCTTTACGACCACACACAGCGCGCGAGTCGCCATTTTCCAAAGCAACACATGAAAACGGAGGCTGAGGAGAGTCTATAAAAGGCAGTCACGTGCTGTTTTCTCCTTGTTGGATTTGAAACCGATGGCATCAATGTTGTTATGAACTTCTGCAATATATATATATATATATATATATATATATATATATATATATATATATATATATATATATATATATATATATAAAGGAGATTGTAGTTTGCTTGAAGCATTGCTGATAAATATAAGTGCAGATTAGTCGTCCGAGGCTGTAGCAATGCAATAGTTGTATGATTGCTTTATGGAATTTTGACATTTTCTGCGTTCCTACTTCCAATTGTCTGCTGCCGTATTTCGATGTTTTGACACCGGTTTTTCCTGTTTTTTCGACCCACTCGGTCTTTTATTGTTGTTTTCTGAAAATGAAAGTTTTTCTTTCGAAAATTTAAGATTACCCTTTGCCGAACTGTTACTTACCAGACAGTATTTACTATTTTGGTATTTAATCAGTTTCGTGAAATTATTAATAAATCGTTTTGAGTTTCACTTTCTCTCTTCGTTTATTTCTTTTCATTTTTCCACCTTACGGCAACTACACCGCATTGCTACAGCCTCGGACGACTAATCTGCATTTATATATATATATATATATATATATATATATATATATATATATATATATATATATATATATATATATATTAGAGGAAGCATTATTAAAATCAATGAAACAGACGAGTGAGGAAAAAAAAAAAAAAAGGAAAATTGTTAAAATTACCTTAAGGCCTTGTCGTCTGACCCTCTGAGAGGAAACGTCAGAATGGTAAATTAAAAACTAAAAGTCGAATGAGAAATGAAGGGGGGAGAAAAAAAAATAAATAAATAAAACTTATTTCAGTTGGAGGAAACGAATGAGAAGGGAAAAAAAAAAAAAAAAAAAAAAATTAAATCTCTCAACGTTATGGTGGCTTTGAATCATTAAAGATCTCCAACTGATGTTTCAAAATCTTTTGTCTACACAGGCTAGGTCGATAGTTGTTAATGACTAACGCCTCAAGAATATTGAGATGGTAGTTCGACCTGGCACTGTGTAAAACAGAAAACCACCCATCGGAATACCTGTCAGAACAACTATTTGTACTAACGAGGTGATTACCGATGGCTGATTCCTGTGCCTGGAAGTTCCCGGATGATCTCGAAACCTTCACAAGCTGACTTTTTACATAAAATAAAATCTCTATGCCCAGTGGAATCGTCGGCGTGCTGAATGAGGTTTAACCACGATGAGAAATGGTGTTATATCGATAAAAAACCGGTGCATTCCCGGAAAGTGTCCCTGGAAAAAATATATTGGTTGAGTTTTATTTTATTTATTATTTATAGTTTTTATTTTATTCTAATAAGTGTTTTATTTATTTATTCCTTTGAAGTTTGGTATTTTTATTTATTTTTAGGTGTTGTTTGTAGGTCGTAGCAGATAACGGTGTCTTGGAAAGTGAAAATGCAAAGGGGGCGGCGGTTGAATACGTCGTTTAAAGGTTGTAATATTGAAGTCTCTTTTTGATGGT
>OY744518.1:79693636-79733636 GCA_963556195.1 Sepiola atlantica
CATATATATACATATATATACATATATATATATATGTACATATATATATATATATATATATATATATATATATATATATATATATATATATATATATATATATATATATATAACCACGATAGACAGCTATATAGATCAGGTGGATCAAAATCAAAGGTAATTCGCTGGTTTTTATTATTTTTTATATCAGACGGCAACCAATCTTGGGATACATTAATGCGCGTGCGTGAACAACCATATTAGATCGCCGCGTTTGTTAAGCGCCATTTAGCTTGTGCAATGTGCGACATTCGCATTTGAAGTCGTCTCTCTAAAAGTGGATCTACGTACGATCGCAGTTGCTATTTCTGTCAGCCGATAACCTACGTACACATTTGGTCTGCCTACGTCCTCGGCCTTCACTTGGATGTACTTTCTTAAGATGTGTCCATTCAATATGCACGTTGAATGCTATACGCAACTTAAGCGCGCCAAAACGACGGCGAGGCGGGACGGAAAAGCTTCGTGGAGACGCGTACACGCACCTAAAATGGTGTTTCAAACTTAAGCGTGATGTAACATACCACTTATTTTCATCAGGAGCTTACAGATACAAGAAGTCGTCTTTAACACAACGGACGAATTTTCTGCACGTAATTCCATCTTGGGCATGCTGCAAAAAAGAGTCTGTAACTCAATAGGCCCCGCACTGTCTACAAAGATCCATACCCTGTCTCATCGCCGTAATGTTGCATCACTGTGATTGATTTATAAGTACTTCCTAAGGAATGTCTTTCGATGAAATTACTACACTTGTACTCCCTCAACCTAAATACCCCCGATCGACCCGAATAGCAGCAAAATCCCACCCCTTCACTGTAGATATCACCAGATGCCGGACAACTTTCTAATCTAATAGCTTCTTTTCTCTGACTGCTGGCCTTTGGCCTTCTTTCACTGTTTCCCCAACTGTACAAACATGCAAATATTTAAATGTAATGTGATCAAACATCTTGCTATACAACTACTGACCCCTAATCACAATAGCCCCTTACGTTGCAGTATGTCTTGTTTGGGGTGAACCAAAGTAAAACATATATAGTCTGCGCGTGCCGACTAGTATCTCCTCTCAACGATGTGACGCTTACTCTGGAAATTATGAACATCTGGGAACCTCTACAGTGAAGGGATGGGATTTTGCTACTAGTTAGATTGATCGAGTATATGGCGTCTCTCTCCGCAATAGTCAGTAGACTCGGTTTTCTTTTTAGCTTTATTTATTTATTTTTTTATTTGTGCTTTAATTCACCTCAAACAAGACACATGCCACTGAGCCGTAAGGGGCTGCTGTAAATTAAGGGCATTACATACAGGGGCATCCTAAGTGGGTAGTTGTGCAGCGAGATTTTTGTTCACATTACATTTAAATTTCTGCATCTTGGTTCAGTCAGGGAAATAGGGAGCAGGTAGTGAATTGTTTCTTCTTTTTTGTATTTCTCATCATAGAATTATTGAAACGAGTACAATGCAAGTCTTTCCCCAGCACGCCCCCTCCTCGTAGAAGATGGAAAGAAGTCCTACAAAAACACGTCTGCCTCGTCTCGCAGGTCGAACCAAAAAAATATTAAGTAGTCATTGTTTTTTTTGCAACTCCCGTTCGTACGTCACTATTTGTTTCTCAGCCACGTGATTCCTATTCGCTAACTTTGTTTTGCGTAACCTACGTATCGTTACAGTCACTGTAACAATACGTACACAATAGAAAATGAAATTAAAAACTCAAGCGTAACAGACCGATCAACAGATAGAGTTTGTTATAGAGATAATCTAAGATGATGTAAGAAAAAATGATGCATATAAATAGTCTGTAGGCGTATGAATAGTCTGTAGGCGTAATAAGGTCACAGTGACGGTCCAAACTTCGGAAGGAACTCCTTTCATACCACACCGTAATAACAGCGTCAAAATTACCAACACCAACGATTTTTCTGTTAAAATCACTCTGCAGACTACGTTTTAATCAGTCTTTTAAAAATGTCGGTTGGCCTCTACACATGCAAATCAGTTGCCCACGCATGCAAATAAGGTCTAACTATAAAAGTCCACAATTATTAACACATTTTTTTTTACTTTCTCTCTAGAAAATGGCCACCCGACACGCAAAACATCTAAGACGCTTTGAACAGACGGGTCGATCCTACGCACAAAATATAATGTTCGCCTGATTCTGAAGTGCCCACTCTGTCGTTGAATTTCAGTAAGCTGTGCAGGGCCCACATTCGCTGCTAAAAAGCACACTGTATGTTCAATGAGCCCCCGCATGTCACTGTGCCTTCGCTAGGAAACTGTCGGTTCTGGTCAGATCTTATTAGTGTCACATCGACAGAAGTGGTGTACTCCTTCACATGTGAGGTTGATATGTACCATGAACATCTCGCTCGCGGCTTTGGTGGTCAGCCCAGATTTTCTTTTGAGAGCAGTGGTCACCCAATGGACCACACAAAGGTAAAACTAAAATACATTCGAGCATATAGGGTAAAACCTTACGAAAAAAAACGTTGATCGACTCACAACCAATATAAAAAGGTAAAATGTTTGACTGTAGTCGAGAGTGACCAGGAGGCCCCCTTTTCATTGACTACTACATCAAGATGTAGGGGAGGGTGGAACTCCTTTCCTAAGATTGCTCCACTTACCCTTGAGTCTTTGGTATGACGCGACCAAGGATTGAACCGGCCATAAACGCTCTAACCATGCGAGTTGATGAACGTATTCTGAAAATAACTCTTTTCTCTAAAATCCGAAAAAAAAAGAATGTTTACGAATCAACGACTGCCCGAGCGATCGTCTCTCGTTTTTAATTTCCCTTTTGGTTCGTGACCGGCGCCGTTCACAGGCCGCTCAACGTTCACATCTCATTCATTGTAAGCAATGGAGTATTCATGCATCCGTACAAGCTTTGTTGCGTGTACAAGTTATCTCTCAATCGATAACTACTTACCCTTCGACGTTGTGTATTTAAGTAATTACGGGGTGACCTAGCCCACACCCCCCTTAAAAATTATTCTCATGGAATCGTTAATAAAATAAAATAATATATATAATAAAAGTTAACGTACGTCTATCCAGCGCATATCGAGGTATTAAAAACGATAGATAGAGATACATAGATAGATAGAGAGATAGAAATAGATAGAGAGAAAGAGAGATAGATAGAAAGATAGATATAGATACCTATATAGAGAGATAGATAGATAGATAGAGAGAGAGAGAGAGAGAGAGAGAGAGAAAGAGAGAGAGAGAGAGAGATGGATAGATAGAGAGAGAGAGAGAGAAGGAGAGTTAGGTATGGAATCGTTAATAAAATATATAATAAAAGTGAATGTGTGTTTGTCCGGCGCACTTCGAGGTCTTAGAATATATATATATATATATATATATATATATATATATATATAAATATAAATAAAAATGATAATTTATTTCATTTTGACTACAAAATTGATTTTGTTTCACAAGAGCAGTTTAAGGGGCCCCCGATCTTCAGGTCTTGAAATAACATAATGTTATTTCAAGACCTGAAGATCGGGGGTCCCTCAAACTGCTCTCGTGAAACAAAATCAATTTTGTAGTCAAAATGAAATAAATTATCATTTTTATTTATATTTCTGCTCTATATTTTTGTTGAGCACTCTCATAAACCCGGTTCACCTCCTCTGGATTTATACCCTGTGGATCTATACTATACTCGGATTATATATATATATGGAACTAAAAGTATACATTTAGAGGATAGAACCTATAATGAAATGGCTTTAGCTCAATATACCAGATAGAGCAATTATAAAGATAAATGAAGGAAGAGAGATAAAGATATGCGATCCCCAAATCTATTTCAACTTCGATTGTTCTCTGCAAAGTGTACTCGATAAAAAAACATGTTTATTTTCCTTTCCTAAAGCCAAGACTTTTCAAAGATCAAATCTTATCATCAGAGGAATTACATAGATGGATAATTTGGCAGTGGAAAAGCCAAAATTCAAAATTAAAAAAAATATAAAGTAATGGACAGTAAGAGTATGCGTGTAAAACAATATGGAGTCTGTTCAGTTGGTGAATGTCCGTTGATAAGGTGTTCGGTGAATAGAGATTTAAAGATGAAAATAAGGGGTTTCGTGAAGGTAGCGTTGAAATTGTTCAAAATGAAGTAAATCCAATCGAAAGATGTTTAGTTCAATCGGAGATTGAACGCACTTATTCGGATTCCATAAAAAATAAACATGTTTTTATCGAGTAAACCTTGCATTGAACCAGAGGTCTTCAAAGTGGGGGTCGCGACCCCCAGGGGAGTCGCGTAACCATAGAAAGGGGGTCGCCAAAATTATAACTATGGAATTTTTTAAATAATATTCAAACTTATTTTTTATTTATAAATAATTTTGGTGGGTCACGAAAAAAAAAATTTTCCAAAAAGGGGTCGCGACAAAAAAAGTTTGAAGAGCACTGCATTGAACAATCGAAGTTGAAATAGATTTGACATTCGTACATCTTTATCTCTCTTCCTTCATTTATCTTTATACATATATATATATATATATATATATATATATATATATATATATATATATATATATATATATATAGAGAGAGAGAGAGAGAGAGAGAGATATGAGAGAGATATGAGAGAGAAAGAGAAGGGGTAGCAATAGCGTAGTTTTGTCTGTTTTTCTTATTGATCTGTTTTGTCTTCTCATCGATTAGTTTTGACCTTTTCTTATCGATTGGTTTTGTTTCAATGATTTCAAGTAGTGAATAGGTATTGAATTTCGAAGCGATAGCGTGCGGCTAATTTAAAATAAACGATACAAAACTTAAAGCAAAATGACTCTTGGGTGGGAGGTGACGGTTCCTTAAGCGGTGAACGACACTGTGAAAACCTGGGTGTGCCAAGTTCGAATCCAGTTCGTTCCACAGACATATTTTCACTTAGGATGTTGCCAACCTTTACGTGGTCCTAGTGTAAGTACCCGATTTTTTTAGACGATATCGGAGAAACCAATGATAACAACAGAATCATCTAATTCATACGAAATGAATGAACGAATGAATGAATAAATGAATGTATGACTGAATGAATGAACGAATGAATAAATGAATGAATGAATGAATAAACGAATGAATGAATGAACGAACGAACGAATGAATGAATAGATGAACGAATGAATGAATGAATGAATGAATGAACGAACGAATGAATGAATGAATGAATGAATGAATAAATGAATGAATGAATAAACGAATGAAAGAATGAACGAACGAATGAATGAATGAATGAACAAATGAATGAATGAATGAATGAATGAACGAACGAATGAATGAATGAATGAATGAATGAATGAATGAACGAATGAATGAATGAACGAACGAACGAATGAATGAATTAATGAACAGATGAATGAATGAATTAATGAATGAATGAATGAACGAATGAATGAATGAACGAACGAACGAATGAATGAATAGATGAACGAATGAATGAATGAATGAATGAATTAATGAACGAATGAATGAATGAATTAATGAATGTATGAATGAACGAATGAATGAACGAACGAACGAACGAATGAATGAATGAATGAATGAACGAATGAATGAACGAATGAACGAATGAACGAATGAATAAATGAATTAACGAATGAACGAATGAACGAATGAATAAATGAATGAATGTATAAATGAAGGAACGAATGAATGAATGAATGAATAAATAAATAAACGAACGAACGAATGAATGAATGAACGAATGAATGAATAAACGAAGGAATGAATGAATGAACGAATGAATGAATGAATGAATGAACGAACGAATGAATAGACGAATGAATGAATCAATGAATCAATGAATGAACGAATGAATGAATGAACGAATGAATGAATGAACGAATGAATGAATGAACGAATGAATGAATAAATGAATGAATGAATCAATGAATTAATGAATCAATGAATGAACGAATGAATGAATGAACGAATGAATGAATAAATGAATGAATGAATGAACGAATGAATGAATGAATGAATGAACGAATGAATGAATGAATGAATGAGCGAACGAATGAATGAATAAATGAATGAATCAATGAATCAATGAATGAACGAACGAATGAATGAACGAATGAATGATTGAACGAATGAATGAATAAATGAATGAATAAATGAATCAATGAATGAATGAATGAACGAATGAATGAATGAACGAATGAACGAATGAATGAATGAACGAATGAATGAATGAACGAATGAATGAATGAATGAACGAATGAATGAACGAATGAATGAAAATGAATCAATGAATGAACGAACGAATGAATGAACGAATGAATGATTGAACGAATGAATGAATAAATGAATGAATGAATCAATGAATCAATGAATGAATGAATGAATGAATGAACGAATGAATGAATGAATGAACGAATGAATGAATAAATGAATGAATGAATGAACGAATGAATGAATGAATGAACGAATGAATGAATGAATGAATGAATGAACGAATGAATGAATAAATGAACGAATGAATGAATAAATGAATGAATGAATGAACGAATGAATGAATGAACGAATGAATGAATGAATGAATGAACGAACGAATGAATCAACGAATGAATGAATGAATGAACGAATAAATAAATTAATGAATGAATGAACGAATGAATGAATGAACTGTCTGATAACGCCGAGTAGTCGCTATTAGTATTCTATATTTAAAAAAAAAGAACATTTAAAACGTAACTACGTGTTTATTATGGACCCTCCGTTCAGTCTTGAGAAACAATGGATACCCCATGCAAGGGTGGCTACGTATGTAATTGTGAAGCAATGGTTGCGCAATCTGCTACCACACCTCTCTTGAGTCGGCAGTGCTTGCTTCTAGTGGCAAGGTAAAATCCAGAAAGACTGGAAAAATGTCCAGATAAGCGGAGAGCACATACACCATCTGTCATTCCCAAATGGTCACCCATTCAAGTACTGACCAGGCTCAACGTCGCTTTACTTCGCATATCTAACGATAACTGGTATGTCAACGTGATTATGCCGTATATTAAGTGTGTACGTAAAAAAAATAAAGCTGAAAAAGAAAAGGCAGCTTTTAAAAAAAAGTCGGCTTACGGTACCACGTATTAAGTTCAGGGGTGGTTTCCAATCGAATTACGGTGAGCTTTTTTGAAAAACAAATTTAAACCTGAAATTAGTGACAGCCTAAAAAAAAAATCGACCGCCATTTTTAATTGACGAATTCGACTTAGTGAACGTAACGAAACACATTTTGAAATAACAAAACGTATAAACAGTTTCACGAGTTTAAAACAATGCAAGTCGATAAAAAAATTTTTTTGTATCACTTGGTAAAAGTTTTTTGTATCTTTTGCTTATTTTCCATTTTGATACTTACACTCCATCATTGCCCAATCGGGAGGTAAGCTAAGTAATGTGAGCATTCACCAGTAGACAGTTAGCCATCTCTTATTCCCTCTCATCAATACGCGGTTGAACACCTTACCCCCAAAGCATATCTACTTTTATATTTACAAAGAAATTCTGATATTATTAAAATAAAATAAATTCAACATTTGCATATTCAAAATTCACAAGATTAAATAATGTAGTACAGGGTCCCCCGCACCTCAAATTCCACCACAATAATCGTTAATAAACTTGCCAATACTTTCTGAAATCCAACCATACTTTATACAAATAAACTTTAGTCAATGCTTGGCTTGTTCACCAAGTTTCACTCATGAATGTCCAACAGTTTTTATTTTATCGCCGTTCAAAATAAATACAACTTAATAGCGTCTCCCATCTAATAGGTCCCGAATTGTCAACCAAGCTCAAGCCCCTGTCCCATCGCCACAATGTTGCGCCCCTGTGCTTGTTTTACAAGTACTTTAATGGAATGTGCCCTGACGAACTTGTAGTACTTGTGAACCCTCGGCGTAAATGCTAACAAGACAAGCAGCAAATTCCCACCCCTTCATTGTAGAAGTCCCTAGATCCTGGAAATTATACGCCGTTAAGCAATCGTACTTTTGAATCTTGCACACGCTTAGCACGTAATAACTTTTGCATAAAACATCGTAATATTATAGACTTAATTTATCCGTTATTAAGTGGCATTCTCTCGTGGCCTAATGGGACTAGGTGAACGGTTACAGATTCAAGGTGTATCTGTGAACCTGGTTCGCGTCCTATGACCGTCTGAGATTATTTCCCTGCACTGATGAGAACCATAAGCTCGAAACGACGTCGCACGTAAGTAAAAAATGATTTAATATTATATATATGCATATATTATCCACAGACACGCGTTTCATATTCACTAAGAATACTAAGAATAACTGCACTGACAGTCGAAGGATTCGAACACCAAACCCGAGTCACTATTTGTTACATCCAATATCCTTATCCATTCGGCCACCATAAAACGAGAGAAAAATAAACCCTATATTTCATTTACGAACATCGTAAGTCTCAAAATGTATTTGATCTTCAAAGGGAGCGAACTTTTGCAATATTGCTTGATTACAAATCTTTCATATTTTCCTAAAACTGTTCGACTTGAAGGAACTTTTTCATAATTGCTTGTCATGAATTAATATTTATTATTCACAAACATATATGTTTCATGTTCCGTAACAATTCTTAGTGTGGCTGATATAACTGTACCGCCGGTCGAACGATTTGAACTCTGGACCCGACTCACTATTATTTAACACCAATTAAATATTATTATTATCTATCTATCTATCTATCTATCTATCTATCATATATATTGATAACATGAACTTGAAACCAATATTTTTTTCAAAAGTGCTCAATACAAAGTAGAGGTTTTATAAATAAAATTATTTTATATATATATATATATATATATATATATATATATATATATATATATATATATATATATATATATATATATATATAATAAAATATAGTAACACGAAATTACATAATCATCGATGCAATAATTTATTTCAACCTTCTGGTATTGTCAAGCATCCAACTTAGATGTTTATTACATTGAGCTCTCATACCCGGATTTCCTCCTGGAATTTATTTCATTATAACACACACACACACACATACATATATATATATATATATATATATATATATATATATATATATATATATATATATATATATATATATATTTGTGTTATAGTGGAATAATTCCAGGAGGAAATCCGGGTATGAGAGCTCAATGTAGTAAACAGAGCAATAATAAAATATAATAACACGAAATCACATAATTGTCGATGCAATAATTTATTTCAACCGTTCGGTTTTTTCAAGCATCACTCAGACAATTACATTTTTGAGACTGATAGAAAATTGAATTTCCCTACCACAGTTCCAATACAATCATAGATGGTAGTAGTAGCAACCAATTTGATACATCTTTTATAGAGAGGGGGAAAATTTAAAACTTATATTTAACTATGGCGGGCGAAGGGGAGGGATCTTTAAGTTAATCAACTAAAAACTGCCATGTCAAAATTATGACACATACGACTTGGCGATATCAACCATATAGGCAATTTTACTCACGCGCATACACAAAACTAAATACGCACGCCTCATATGCGCACTCACATACATAATCTCACTCGCACATTATCATAACTAAGCATAATCACATACGCAACTTTTATTCATCTCCAGCCAGAATGCGTCCGGCGAAACTCGTGTTCTCAAATTCGGTTAGAGAAAAGAAAGAAAGAAACAATTAACAGGCACAGAGAATATATAGACAGACCGCGTGTCATAAATTCTCAGTCCGTCTGGGTTGAAATAAGATTACACGCACATACATATATGTATACATACAAATCCATACGCACATACACACACATATATACACATACACACCCACACATATACATATCTATACACACATACATATACACACATATATACATATATATATATATATATATACATACATATACATATATGAATACACCTATATATATCTCTGAATCTATTTGAAATATTGACCAAATGCATACGCATGTAGTTGTTCACACATGTAAACATACATACACATACATACACACACACATATATACATATACGCACATATACACACATATACGTACGCACACATACATATATATCCACACACCTACACACAATATTTACATAACACTCTATATTCTTACTGATGTAATATGAGTTCTAAAAATTAGTCTTACCTTATTTATATTTTAGATTAATTTGATAATCTATTATTATAAATATCATGCGGGGGGGGGGGGTTATCGTACCTAATGTTATTCAATTTGGTATCTTCACCGTTGTAATTCTAGAGGCCCATCGGATTACTAATTCAAGTCTAATAATGTCTATTGGTAATATTTGACATTTATACTTATATTAATTCAAAAACTAGTGTATTACCTGCAGAAAAAATTTTCATACCACTATCTTATTTTAAGTAAATAATAAATATCCGCGTATCCACAAATACTATATATCACCAAGTCAGTAAATCTGTGTCTATCACAGATATTATTATAAATATTATGGGGGGGGTTTACCGTAAGTAATGTTATTCAATTTGGTATCTTCACCGTTATAAGTCTAGAGGTCCATCGGATTACCAATTCAAGTCTAATAATGTCTAGTGGTAATATTTGGCATTTATACTTATATTAATTCAATAACCGCAGAATTTTTTTAAAAACACTATCTTATTTTAAGTAAATAATCTGAATAAATAAATATTTCAAAATACCATTATATACGCATACACACAAATACTATATATCACCAAGTCGGCAATTCTGTGTCTATAGCAGATATTATTATAACTATTATGTTGGTGGTGGTGGGGGGGGGTTACCTTAAATAATGTTATTTAATTTGGTATCTTCACCGTTATAAGTCTAGAGGTCCATCGGATTACTAGTCGTTGATTATTTTAAATTTATATTTATGTCTGCACTTAGCCATAAGTTCATCTCGTTTATTCAAGAGGTTATTTCGATCATATTTTAGGATTCTTATTTTTTCTTCTAGACATAAGTTGCATCTTTGTCTAAATCCATCTGGAATATTCGAAAAACATAAGATTGACCACGAAATCACCGGGGACCTGTTCTCATTTTTCAGATGCCACCATTGTTTAGCTAACTCCGTTTTGCTCTTGAGTTCTGGGTTATTGAAAGAGTGTTTGTGGTCATAAAAACGTTGTTTCCAGTTTCCCGCGGAGATGCCGATGTAAACCTTTTTATCCCTGTTGTTATCTTCCGGATGAATAGTGGCCTTATAAACCACACACTCAACTTTACAGTTACCGTCCAGTGGGCAGTTATTTTTCACTTGACAATTACATTTATTTACTGTGACCTTATTCTTACTAGGATTGTTAAGTAATTTACGATTATGGGTGCTGATAATTCTGTCCATGTTCTTGGTGCAAGAGTAGCTGATTTTAATGGTTTTTCTATTAAATTTTTTAATAATGTACACTATTAGCAGAATTGTAGAGCCTAATTTAGTGGGGTTATATAGGGATGATGGACTAATTGTTATCCCCAATAGTGACGGCCCCCTGGTATCCAAAATACATAAAAAATTAATAAGAGCATTCAAATACCTTGGATTTAAAATAGATATAACCCCAAATTGTAAAGAAGTAAACTATCTAGATATTACCTTAGACTTAGGAAAGGGGACATACAAACCCTTCAATAAAGATAATCACACACCATCTTATATCAACACTAGATCTAACCACCCGAACTGCATAATTAAACAAATACCTAAAACAATTAATACTAGAATAAATAAGCTTTCGGCTAACAGAGACATTTTTGAAGCAAATAAGCATTTATACAATGGAGCGCTAGAGAAAAGCGGATATAATGAAAAACTCAAATATACCAAGAAAGAAAATAAAAATAAATCCAGGAATAGAGGCCGAAAAATAATATGGTTCAATCCTCCCTACTGCCAACTATCTAACATCAACATCGGGAGAGTATTCTTGAACCTGGTAGATAAACATTTTAGCATAAATAATCCACTTAGGAAGATATTTAATAGAAAAACCATTAAAATCAGCTACTCTTGCACCAAGAACATGGACAGAATTATCAGCACCCATAATCGTAAATTACTTAACAATCCTAGTAAGAATAAGGTCACAGTAAATAAATGTAATTGTCAAGTGAAAAATAACTGCCCACTGGACGGTAACTGTAAAGTTGAGTGTGTGGTTTATAAGGCCACTATTCATCCGGAAGATAACAACAGGGATAAAAAGGTTTACATCGGCATCTCCGCGGGAAACTGGAAACAACGTTTTTATGACCACAAACACTCTTTCAATAACCCAGAACTCAAGAGCAAAACGGAGTTAGCTAAACAATGGTGGCATCTGAAAAATGAGAACAGGTCCCCGGTGATTTCGTGGTCAATCTTATGTTTTTCGAATATTCCAGATGGATTTAGACAAAGATGCAACTTATGTCTTGAATAAACGAGATGAACTTATGGCTAAGTGCAGACATAAATATAAATTTAAAATAATCAACGACTAGTAATCCGATGGACCTCTAGACTTATAACGGTGAAGATACCAAATTAAATAACATTATTTAAGGTAACCCCCCCCCCACCACCACCAACATAATAGTTATAATAATATCTGCTATAGACACAGAATTGCCGACTGGGTGATATATAGTATTTGTGTGTATGCGTATATAATGGTATTTTGAAATATTTATTTATTCAGATTATTTACTTAAAATAAGATAGTGTTTTTAAAAAAATTCTGCGGTTATTGAATTAATATAAGTATAAATGCCAAATATTACCACTAGACATTATTAGACTTGAATTGGTAATCCGATGGACCTCTAGACTTATAACGGTGAAGATACCAAATTGAATAACATTACTTACGGTAAACCCCCCCCATAATATTTATAATAATATCTGTGATAGACACAGATTTACTGACTTGGTGATATATAGTATTTGTGGATACGCGGATATTTATTATTTACTTAAAATAAGATAGTGGTATGAAAATTTTTTCTGCAGGTAATACACTAGTTTTTGAATTAATATAAGTATAAATGTCAAATATTACCAATAGACATTATTAGACTTGAATTAGTAATCCGATGGGCCTCTAGAATTACAACGGTGAAGATACCAAATTGAATAACATTAGGTACGATAACCCCCCCCCCGCATGATATTTATAATAATAGATTATCAAATTAATCTAAAATATAAATAAGGTAAGACTAATTTTTAGAACTCATATTACATCAGTAAGAATATAGAGTGTTATGTAAATATTGTGTGTAGGTGTGTGGATATATATGTATGTGTGCGTACGTATATGTGTGTATATGTGCGTATATGTATATATGTGTGTGTGTATGTATGTGTATGTATGTTTACATGTGTGAACAACTACATGCGTATGCATTTGGTCAATATTTCAAATAGATTCAGAGATATATATAGGTGTATTCATATATGTATATGTATGTATATATATATATATATATATGTATATATGTGTGTATATGTATGTGTGTATAGATATGTATATGTGTGGGTGTGTATGTGTATATATGTGTGTGTATGTGCGTATGGATTTGTATGTATACATATATGTATGTGCGTGTAATCTTATTTCAACCCAGACGGACTGAGAATTTATGACACGCGGTCTGTCTATATATTCTCTGTGCCTGTTAATTGTTTCTTTCTTTCTTTTCTCTAACCGAATTTGAGAACACGAGTTTCGCCGGACGCATTCTGGCTGGAGATGAATAAAAGTTGCGTATGTGATTATGCTTAGTTATGATAATGTGCGAGTGAGATTATGTATGTGAGTGCGCATATGAGGCGTGCGTATTTAGTTTTGTGTATGCGCGTGAGTAAAATTGCCTATATGGTTGATATCGCCAAGTCGTATGTGTCATAATTTTGACATGGCAGTTTTTAGTTGATTAACTTAAAGATCCCTCCCCTTCGCCCGCCATAGTTAAATATAAGTTTTAAATTTTCCCCCTCTCTATAAAAGATGTATCAAATTGGTTGCTACTACTACCATCTATGATTGTATTGGAACTGTGGTAGGGAAATTCAATTTTCTATCAGTCTCAAAAATGTAATTGTCTGAGTGATGCTTGAAAAAACCGAACGGTTGAAATAAATTATTGCATCGACAATTATGTGATTTCGTGTTATTATATTTTATATATATATATATATATATATATATATATATAATGATAATGATGAGCGGGTGCTGATTTTTGTTATAATATTAATTCAATATTTCTTATATAATAATTTTTAATGATGTGGATTTAATCTTTTTATATATCACTATACATCTCGGCAAACTCTAGGGCAATGTTGAAAATCATTAGAAAATGTAGAACTGTTTTAATCAATACTAATGACCAATGGATTAAAAAAAATGACAAACTCCTTTGATTTGGCCATGAGTGCCCTTGACTCAGCAGAGGTATCAAATTATGTGGGGTTATTTATTTTATATACACTCTCAAATATATTTGATATCGGCATTTATAGAGATGATGGATTAGCTATTCCAAAGAGGTCAAGGGAGAAAACTAAACATATAGAAAATGAAAAAAATTGGGCCTAAGAGTAAAAGTACTGGCTAACATAAACATAACTCACTTTTTAGATGTCACCTTAAACTTAAATGAAAATACTTACGAGCCATATTTAAAAGATAATGCTAATCCAATACACGTACACCCAAAGTCCAATCACCCCATCATCATAAAACAGATTCCTAATTCTATCGAAAGTAGGCTTATCCATAACTCTAGCAACGAAAATGTTTTAAAAAAATCAAGCAACATTTACAATACAGCTCTAAAAATAGTGGTTACCATAATACCAAAATTAAATATAAGAAACAGGACACCAATAATTATAATAAATCAAAAATAAAAGAAAAATAAATATAATCTGGTATACACCGCCCTATAATCAGATGTTAAAAACTAAATCTCATTGAAAAACACTTCACTGTACCAATCCCTGCATAAAATATTCAATAAAAATAACCTAAACCTGTTCTGCAGCTGCTGCGAAAACCTAGAAATGATAATTAAGGCACATAATAACAAAATACTAAAAAAACAGTAGAGAAGTAAAAATAACAAATTGCGTAAAAAAGTGACCAATATAGCAATAATAACACTAAGAAGAACAAAAATATAAGCATTATACATAGTAATAACCGAAACCGTAAAAGCAATCACCCAAATAGAAATTAAAAAGTTAGTAATGAAGAGAAAAGTTGTAACTGCATAACTTGTCCTCTTTGTCCACTACCAAATAAATGCTTAACCAAAGGTATTGTTTGCCAAGCCACAATATTTGCCAAAAAACATCGAATAACAATAAGTACTACGTGAGTATGATCTCCCTGGACTTTAAAACCAGATATTACGACCACAACAGCACATTTAAAAACAGAGAACGTCGAATTAAAACAGCACTAGCAAACCACTATTGGGAGCTCAAAGAAAATGGGCGCTCACCTATAATTGAATGGAAAATAATACGACAGGCCAGTACATGTAGAAATTTAGACGACACGTGTAGATTATGTCTGAATGAGAGATTTTAAATCCCAAACTTTAAAGATTCTCAAAACCTATTTAATTGTAGAAGTGAAATATCAAACAACTGCTCACATAGAATAACATTTACCTAAGGTTAACAATACATGATGAATAAAGGAATAAAACTAAACTGAACTAAAACCTAAAATAGAAATACAAGCAATCACGTGTTAAAATACGGTCACCCATTATTTAGACACAACAAAGAAACATGGATGGGCAACCCTATAGAAAAGAGAACAATAGAATAGGAAATAGGAAGTCAAAATAAACCGAACCTTTGTTTGTGAGAAGCCAAACGATTGGCTAAGAGAATAACAAAGAATCTGATTGGTTAACTAGCTATACTAAATACCATGTGTATGTATAAAAACATCCGGCAATATAAACTCCATGCATTTTAGCCTGACGATTCCCTACGGGGATAAAACGTGGAAGGTTCTGCGTAGTTTCTTTGCTAGCTAGCTCTACTCACGTATTAAGCACTGTTGAAGTAAATACTGAAAATTGATACATAAAAGATTATATCTCCTTATAACATTTGATGTGGAAACATAAGATAATATATATATATATATATATATATATATATATATATATATATATATATATATATATATAATAGAATTAACGATAAGTCAAGTATCGTAAAGTTATCTATCGTGATGAAATAAAGCTCAATACGTTGAGTAGAGCAATCAATTTTAAAGAAGGAAAGATGAAGATAACAAATTGCATAAAATTTTTAAAATTACATAAAATTGATACACATTTTATTACATCGAAAGTTCAGATGCAAGGATTAGTGTAACTCCTTGCACTTGAACTTTCGATGTAATACAATTTGTATCAATTTTATGTAATTTTTAAAATTTTATGCAATTTGTTATCTTCATCTTTCCTTCGTTAATATATATATATATATATATATATATATATATATATATATATATATATATATATATATATATATATATAGAGAGAGAGAGAGAGAATAAATAAATATGAAACTAAAAGTCAACTTTTAGTAGAAAGAACCTATAGTGAAATGGTAAAAGCTCAATATACGAGATAGAGCAATTATAAAGATAGATGGACGAAGAGTGATAAACAAGCACGAATGTCCAAATTTATTTCAAACGTCGATTGTTCAATGCAAGGTATATTCTGTAATAAAATTATGTTTATTATTCTTTCCTTAAGCCAAGGCTTTTCAAAGATCGAGATCTTATCATCAGAGGAATTATACAGATAGATAAGTTGGCAATAGAAAAGCCAAAATTCAACATTTGAAAAAATATTAAGAAAATGATGGGTGAAAAAAAAGTTCGTGTAAAAAGATATTAGGTTTGTCCAGGTGGTAATTGTCCGCCGATAAGGTGTCCAATGGAAGGAAGTTTCGATGGAGAAGAAAAAGTTTCGTGGGGGCATCACAGAAAGGCGTTCAAAATGAGGTAAATCCAATGCTGAAAATTTAGTTCAAGTCGTAATTTTCACGAAACTTTTTCTTCTCCATCGAAACTTCCTTCAATTAGACACCTTATCGGCGAACAATTACCACCTGGACAAATCTAATATCTTTTTACACCCATCATTTTCTTAATATTTTTTCAAATGTTGAATTTTGGCTTTTATATTGCCAACTTATCTATCTGTATAATTCCTCTGATGATAAGATCTCGATCTTTGAAAAGCCTTGGCTTAAGGAGGGAATAATAAACATAATTTTATTACAGAATATACCTTGCATTGAACAATCGAAGTTTGAAATAAATTTGGACATTCGTGCATGTTTATCACTCTTCGTTTATCTATCTTTATATATATATATATATATATATATATATATGATCATTTATTTTACCTAGAGACACTTGTGTTTCATGCTTTCGCAGTCATCAATCTAGAAGATGATACTTACTGCTGGTCGAACGATTTTCCCCACGGCCAGCAACAATCATCACTGGTAATAAAAGAGAATTAAGATCTATATTGTCAAGGCAGCGGAAGTATATAGAAAGCACGTCAAATAGTGTAGGAACACTGCATTACACTAAAGTATACATCTTACTACAATTCTCTTAAAGAGGTCCAAATCCTATTTTTTGAAGGGGGCTCATCACAATATTTTTAATCTATAGATATCAATTATTTTTTTAATATATAGATATACATATATAAAGAGAGAGATAGAGATAAATACTTCATAAAATGAATATTAGAAATAAAAGTTGTACAGATACAATATTTATTAAAACACCAGTAGTTCAAAAGCAAGGAGGGGGGTCTCATTACCCTTAATCCATGGATTTTCAAAGATAAATTCTTTTTATCAGAGGATAAAAATCGGTAATGTAAATATTCAACGTTATATATATATATATATATATATATATATATATATATATATATATATATATATATATATATATATATAATCGAGCACTGTTGAAGTAAATACTGAAAATTGATACATAAAAAATTATATCTCCTTATAAAATTTTATGTGGATACATGAAATAGTAATGATATATATATATATATATATATATATATATATATATATATATATATATATATATACATATATATATATACACATATATATATATATATATATAGAGAGAGAGAGAGAGAGAGAGAGAGAGAGAGAAAGAGAGAGAGAGAGAGAGAATGAACACACACTCAATACATGAGAAAAAGTCATAATATAATTGGTAGAGAGAGAGAGAGAGAGAGAGAGAGAGAGAGAGAGAGAGGAGAGAGAGATAGAGAATGAACACACACTCAATACATGAGAAAAAGTCAGAATATAATTAGTAGAGAGGGAGAGAGAGACAGAGAGAGAGAGAGACAGAGAGAGACAGAGTGTGTGTGTGTGTGTGTGTGCGTGAGAGAGAGAGAGAGAGATCGAGATCTTTTCAACTCGTTCCTGAAGACCTATTTACGCCTCTCCGCTTCCAACCCTAACTCCCAAACTGCCGGGGTGCTTAATCGCCTGCTATTATACGTTCGTTATCCCGTGATCGAGACCCTTTTCAGGTGGCATTTCAATCTAATGACATCGGTTCATAATACGAAATATTATTAATCATACCCCGATCGTGACACTGTTGCAATTATTGCAAGCATTGCCAGTTGTACGAGCCAAGCCTTTCTCGCAATCACACTAGACTGCATTCTTTTCGCATTCCCCATTACTCGTCTGACGAACCGTTCGACCTCGAAGCCCTATCAAGTTTATATTTAACGAAATACCTTGTGCGACTTCCACCTCCCACTTCATCGCTTTTTATGTCTTCAATAACGAAGTCGTACGAGTTAAAATATAATTTCGTCCCTTTCTATCTCTTAATTAATTCAATTACACTCGTAAGACTTTGTTTAATAATTTGGTTTCTAAATTTACAAGAAAGCCCAACGATTACCAATTGATAAAGGCTTTAGTAGCGGGGGATTAGCGCGTTATTGAAGGCAAATCAACCCATATCCAATAACTCATTGGCCTCGGGTAAGTTAGCATCTTAGTCGAATGAATGAGTCCCGTCCTCGTTTTATGTTTTTGGTAATACAGCTTCTTCAGGATACCCACTCCCCACTCCTATTTTAATCTTGGCCTTCCCAAATTAAATTCATCTTGGATGGACATAATCCATTCCCAACCTCCACCCATTCCTCATTTTCTCCCACATAACTCCCACTCCCACTTAGATATGAACCTACTTGTTTTTGATCCTAAAAAAAAAACCCACACATATATATATATATATATATATATATATATATATATATAGTAAGCAATAAAAATATATATGGCAATCAAGCTACACAGAGGCTCCCGTGTTTCATCCCCGGGGGGAATCGTCAGGCTAAATGCATGGAGTTATTTTTATCAGGTGTTTTTATATACATGGCTTGCTAGTTAACCAATCAGATTCTTTGTTGTTCCCTCAGCCAATCGTTGAACAAAGGCATTGTTGGTGACGCTCCTATTTTTGTTAACAATGGATTTTCCTATATCCTGTTTCCTTTGTTTTGTCAATACAGTGGGCGAATTTATTTTAACACGTGGTTTCTCGTATTTCTATTTTAGGTTTTAAATTTTAACTAATTCAGTGTTTTATTTATTTATTTATTTATTTTTATTTATTTATTTATTTTATTTATTATATCCTCCTCAGGTAAATGTATTTCTGTGTAAACAGCTGTTTGCTATTTCACTTCTAGAGGTTAATAGGTTTCGGGGATCTTTAAAATTTAAGATTTCGTATTTTTCATTCAGACATAATCTACACGGGTCGTCTAAGTTTCTACATGTACTGGCCTGTCTTACTATTTTCCATTCAATTATTGGTGAGTGTCCATTTTCTTTGAGCTCCCAATAATGGTTAGCTAGTGCTGTTTTAGTTCGACGTTCTTTGTTTTTAAATGTGCTTTTATGGTCATAGTATCTGGTCTTAAAGTCTAGGGATGTCATACCCACGTAGTATTTCTTGCTATTTGGTCTTTCGTTGGCAAATATCGTTGCTTGGTATACAACACTTTTAGTTAGGCATTTATTTTGTAGTGGACAAAGTTTACGATTTATGCAGTTACATCTTTTCTCTTCATTGCTAACTTTTTCGTTTCTATTCGGGTGGTTATTATCAGTGTTTTGTTTATTTCTATTAGTATTGTTTATATTTTTGTTCTTCGTAGTGTTATTTTTGTTATATTTTCTACTTTGTTTATTTTTTTCTTCTCTATTGTTGTCTTTTAGTATTTTGTTGTTGTGTGCCTTAATTATCATTTCTAGGTTTTCACAGCAGCTGTAGGATAGTTTTAGATTATTTTTATTGAATATTTTATGTAGAGGGTTGGTTACGGGGAAGTGTTTTTCAATCAGATTTAGGAATTTTTTGCCTAGTTTAGTTTTTAGCATCTGGTTATAGGGAGGGGTATAGTAGATTATATTTCTTTTTCTTTTGTTTTTATTTTTAATTTTGTTGTAATTATTGGTGTCCTGTTTTTTATATTTAATTTCGGTATTGTGGTAACCACTATTTTTTAGAGCTGTATTGTAAATGTTGATTGATTTTTTAAAAACGCTTTCGTTGCTAGAATTGTTGATAAGCCTATTTTCGATCGAATTCGGGATATGTTTTATGATTGATGGGGGGGTGATTAGACTTTGGGTGTACGTATATTGGGTTGGCGTTATCTTTTAGGTATGGTTCGTAGGTGTTTTTACTTAAGTTTAATGTGACGTCTAGAAAGTTCGTTGTTTTAATGTTAGCCATTACTTCTACCTTTAGGCCTAGTTTTTTCATTTCCATATGTATAATTTTCTTTAAGTTTTCTCCCTTGACTTTGTTAGAGTCTCTTATTATCGCTAATCCATCATCTCTATAAAGGCCGATATCCGTATTATCGAATATATTTGTGAGTGTATATAAAATGAATATATACATATATATATATATATATATATATATATATATATATATATATATATATATATATATATATATATAGCGAGAGAGAGAGAGAGAGAGAGAGAGAGAGAAAGAGAGATAATATGAAAATAAAGATATAATGTACACCTTTAAATTTAAACCTATCATGATAGAATTGATGCTCGATATACGAGATAGAGCAATTATATAGACTATTAAAAGATGAGAATAAATATTGCAAAAATAAATAAATAAATCTATTACATTTTCACTTGTTCAAAACAAGAGGTTTATTTTTCCTTCCTATAGACATATTTTATAGATAAAGAATTACCAACGACCAATGACCAATGACCAACGACCTCCATTTGCCTCACATTTTGATGGCTGTGTGACTAATTTGTTCAAATAATGCAAAGAATTGTATCACATTTAATTTAAATAAATAATATTTGTAAGAAAAAATCTTTAATGGTGATCATTGGTGTCCTGAAAGGAATGCTTTGGTAAGCTTTCATAAAATCGCATATATATAGATATATATATATATATATATATATATATATATATATATATATATATATATATATATATATATATATATAGATATATATATATATATATAGAGAGAGAGATAGAAGAAAAAAGATTGATAAATATGCGACGATTGTCCAAATTTATTTTAAATTTCAATTGTTCAATGCAAGGTGCATTCAGTAATAAACTAGTGTTTATTATTCTTTCCTTAAACCAAGGCTTTTCAAAGATCGAGATCTTATCATCAGATGAGAAATACAGATAGATAAGTTGGCTTTCGAAAAAACCAAAGTTCAAATATTTGAAAAATATATGAAAAATATGATTTAAAAAATGCAATGAAAGTTCCGTAAAAAAGATATGTGGTTTGTCCGGGTGGTAATTTTCCGTTGAAAAGATGTCCACTAAATTGTAGAATGATTATTTTTATTTACACAGACATGTACAAAATCTGCGACACTGGTATATCGATGTTATCGATCAACTGCTGTTATAAACTGAGATTTCATCAGGTAGAGTTAAAATCCGATCGTAAATAAACATTATCATATATAAAAGCTCTATTTAATATTGACCACTTTTTATAAGCCCGGTTGAAATTCTTCGGATTACTATCCTGTGGATGTTTACCTTGCCTGGATTATATATATATATATATATATATATATATATATATATATATATATATATATATATATATATATATATATATATATATATATATATATGATGCACGTACACGTGACGGAAAGAAAATATCGTACACCAAAACCATGTAAATTCATCAAGTAGTATTTATTTTACAAAAGAAAATTAAATTTTATTACTCAAAGACGAGCGTCGATCTATCGACGCCATGTTTGAAAACTAAGGGAGATAACTCCCAAAATTCCAACTTTTGCAAACTCTTCAGAAATAGAGTTTAGAATTAGCTTTTTACATAATAGGAATGCCTACGAATTGCCATTAATCGCTTAAAATGATTTATTTAAAAATAAACAAACTTTTTTTTATCAATTTACGTTAATTTTGGTGTACGATATTTTCGTTCCGTCACGGGTACGGGGCAAAGGTGTAACATATTTCTATTTAAACTTCTTTTTCTTTACCCCTCTCTTTCCGTCTCTCTATCTTTTCTCTCTTTCCATTCCCCAGCCCCCTTCCCTATCCCCTCTTCACCCAGCACATTCCTCTCTATGAGCATACACATACGTATACGCACAGACAACTCTCTTTTATTAAGATTCTTCGAGGAATGAATTGGCATAAGGGAAGTAACTAATTTATTAAAAAAAACATAGTTACTTCCTTTTAGTTCATAAACTGCTGAATAAAATGGCTGAAAACCCGACCACCCCTGACAAAAACTGGCCCAGTTGACCCTCAAAAATGAATATTTTCAAAATATTAAAAATATTATATCTAAGGCAACGCTGATCATGAATGTACAAACTTTGTGAGCGTTTATTTTGTAGTTATTTACGTTTTGCTGGACATACACACACAGACACCCATAACATCGAATGGAAAAGTGACAGTGTTCTATGATAAAGACGTACAGACGATACATAAAAGACAAGGCCATCAAACCAGACATTGTAATCTGGAACAAACCAGAAAAAACTGCTCTCATCATTGATGTAACCGTCCCAAATGACTATGGCCTCAATAGAGCCGAACGGGAAAAAATAACCAAATACCAAGACCTCAAAAATGATTTTAAAATAAGATGGTCCCTCGATTAAATAAACATCATACCGGTTGTACTGGGGGCAACTGGTCTAGTGAAAAGAAAATACTTAGAAACAATCCCGGGAACACCAAACTGTAGGGAAGTACGGATAGCAGCCCTAAAAGGAACAACATCTATCCTTAAGAGAGTCCTCGGATCTCAATTTTACTCATAGGGAAATCAAGTGTTAGTCTTAAGAAGGGGGCCCTTGATCTCTTTTAGATAAACTAAATTAAAATGAAAAAAAAAGAGAAAAAACAACTGCCCTTTATATAATAGACTATCAGGTTTACCCGACGTTGCCCTGGTAAAAAAACTTCAATTAAACTTTTATTGCTCTCTTTCCCTCTCCACGTTTGTCCACCTCACTCTCCCCACCCCTTCTTTATCCACCGCCCAGCCCATTCTATCTCTGTACACGCACGCACATATAGATTCCTCAAAAAATGGGTCGACATAAGGGAATTAACTCCTTGAAAACATCAGAGTTGCTACCTTATCTTAGTGGGTGGAAAGCAGACCACCCCCCCCCCCCCCGTGACGAAATCTGCTTAGGGTCAGAAAATGAATAATTCTTCTAAATTTTAGATATTATTCAAACACGCCAACGCCGATTATGAAAATACCAACTTTTGTGGTGTTTTTTTTGTCGGACATACATACATACATACATACATAACTTTACATAACTAGAGATACATACATACATACATACATACATAATACATACATACATACATACATACATACATACATACATACATACATACATACCTAACATGACATAACTAGAGATACATACATACATAATACATAATACATAATACATACATACATACATACATACATACATACATACATACATACATACATACATACATACATACATACCTAACATGACATAACTAGAGATACATACATACATAATACATAATACATAATACATACATACATACATACATACATACATACATACATACATACATACATACATACATACATACATACATACCTAACATGACATAACTAGAGATACATACATACATAATACATAATACATAATACATACATACATACATACATACATACATACATACATACATACATACATACCTAACATGACATAACTAGAGATACATACATACATAATACATACATACATACATAAATAATACATACATACATACATAATACATACATACATACATAACTTTACATAACTAGAGATACATACATACATACATACATACATACATACATACATACATACATACATACATACATACATGCATAATACATACATACATACATACAACTGCCTTATCTTAAACTAAAAAAAATTCCTACCAGCAGAACAGCTTTTCACCACGGGTATGTCCTCTTACGAAAATCAACATTAAGATATAATGATACTAAGCTTTATGTCTAGAATCCTTATTCTAATTTTGATCAAAATCCACTACATTATTTTGATTCTAGAAAAATGGCACACACCAAAGGATTAACCCTCTGAGCGCTTGTTTTTTTTTGTAGAAATATTATTTCTTACACCTATTTTTAAAATGACTCTGTAAGCTTGACATTTGTAGCATATAAGTAGAACTATTAAAATTGTAAAATTTAACTAATTTACATATTGTGATGGCGGCCATTTTTAATTTATAACGAGGATACACACATTAGTCAATTGCTTAAGTTATTGTGCATATTTGTACGTTGTGTCTTATATTGCAAATAAAACTAGTTTTTCATGTAGTATCGTCTGCTATTAGATGGGATAGACTTGTCGCATCTGTCACTGAAATATTTCCTTTTCGGAATTGAGCAAACCATTTATGACACACCCGTTCTGTAACATCATTCTCCCCATACACAGGGCATAGCTTTATGCAGATTTCTCTAGCTGTTTTCTTCTTTTCTGTAGTTACAAAAGCATCAGTAGTGCTTTGCTTGATCTTCCATTTCAAGGCCTGAAATACAAGCAAAAATGTAAGAACTCTTTTGCTCGAAGGCTTAATATTACACACTGACGTCAACATACTCGCTACACCAAATACAGTATTTGAAGAATAGGAATATAAAACGATCTTTAGTAGGCCGGAAAGATGATATTCAAAAACGAATTAACTTTTTGGTCAACCCAATAAGTAAGACTATCAAAATAAATTGTAAAATTTGACTAATTTGCATATTGTGATAGCGGCCATTTTGAATTTATAGGTTGACCATCCGCTCATGGAAAATTGCCATTTTCTCATGCACATAGTAGTCAATTGCTGAATTTATTGTGTATCTTTGTACGTTGTGTCTTATATTGCAAATAAAACCTGTTTTGCATGTAGTATCGTCTTCTATTAGATGGGATAGACTTGTCGCAATTTTGCGACAGCCGCGCTAAGAGGGTTAAGCTTAAAGTATATTAACAAGAAACTTAAATTCAGAGAATCGTGCTTAATTGGTGGCTAATGACTATGGATCACATTTAATGCAAATCTGAAATATTTGAATTTTCAAATAGGAAGTTGCGCCTCTATCATGAAGTAACGTCTAATTCCTATTGCTACTTCACTAGAGTTTATTTTTTAAAATTATCTAGTCTTGCTCGGATAACGATAATTTTGAAAAAAAAATCAGTTATGACTAAAACGTCAAAATCATTGAAGGGAATAACATATATTTTTCATTGAATTATATAAACTAAGTTGTCTCTCGTACAACGAAAATTGTATTTGGTTTTCTTTATAAGTTTAAAAAATGGTCAAGCAAATACACCGTAAAAACTAGAATATCTCCGCTGCATCCCGGGCAACGCCAGGGATATGCAGCTTGTGCTAAATATTTGAAACTCTATCCCGCTATTAAAATAAACAAATACAAATAGATGGTCTTCTTTTCTTTAACTCGTGTGTGTATCGGTATTTCATGTGGAACGTGTCAATAGGCGCGGCAAATACTGTCACGAACGGCTTGCGTAATGAAGGGCTTCCGGCCATTGGCCATCGGCGCACGTGGCATGCCCGAAGTATCGCCACATGAAGGTCATCTTTGCGTTTGATGACGACGAAGCTGCCAAGCCACGTGCACGACGCGTTGCTTCGCTTTGGCCCACTGTCCATGACCGAGCAGAACGAACAGCCGAACATATTGACATGAAACAGAAGTGCCAAAAAATTAGAGACGACTTTGTTCTGCTACTTTTCTTTTTGTTCTAAAATACGCAAGTGGGGAACGAGGCAGTCGCGAGCCGTATGCAGCTCACATTCCTTTCATCTGTGGCCCTTTTCTATTTCCCTTTCTTAACAAGCAGTTAAAATGTAATTTATTCTCGAATCCAAGTCTACATTATGGATGTGGATCTACATTCTTTTCCCCTTCCCCCATTTTTTCTCTTCCCCCTCTATTGATCTCTCTTCCTCTCTTTCCCCATTTCTTCACCTCTTTCTCTTCCCCTCTCCCTTCCTCTTCCTATCTCTCTCTTTCTCTTACCCCCTCTCTCACTCTCTCTCACTCTCTCCCCTCTCTCTTCCCTCTATCTTCCTCCTTTCTCCCTCTTTATCCCCCTCTCCGTCTTCCTCCATCTCTTTCTCTCTCTGTTTTTCTTGTTATTATCTCTTACTAGAAGTCGGATAAAATGAATTCTCTAAACAGAACAGTTTTGCACTACTTTTATGTCTCCTTAATAATTCTACTAAACCTTATGTCTAGAATCCTCATTCTAATTTTGATGAAAATCCATTACCTAATTTTGATACTAGAAAATGTATAAAATCTAACGCTTAAGCCTTACCCTTGAGTCGCCTTTTGGCCTTGAGGAGCGGGGATTCGTTAGTAAAAAACATAAAAATAAAGAAAACAAAACAATTTATCAGTCTCCGTAGTCCATCTGCAATCTCTTTCCACCACACACACAAAAAATATGTAAATATTAAAATTAAAAAAGAACCATAAAAAATATTTCCTTATTCTGGACATTCAAGAAAAATACACAATAAATTGTTTGCAAAAAAAGGTTTGCTCTGTTCGACAAGCGTTCGGGTAGCTAATGACGTCACGACTCGGGAATTCTTTTGATGTTTATTCTGCACTTTCACCAACTAATAAAAATTACAAAGAACATCTTCGTTCCTCAAATCGCGCGTACAAATACATTCTACTTAAACACATTCGAAGATTGACACAAAAAAACAGATTTATACGGATGGACATTTCTGTAATAATCTTTCGTATTCCTTTTCATTAACACATGCATAATTACTACTTTAAAAAAAAACATTATTTACCTTAAAGCAAAATAGATCCTCTCACAGTCTTCACTTATTAATTAACTAAAAAAATCGCCTTAAATAAGCGTAATAGATACTATTATTTCAGCTATTCTTACGCGTTCGTGCTTCCGTAGAATTTTAGGTTTCATCTCTACTTCATTTTAAAAAAAAATCCACGCATATTTCTTTTAAACGTCTAGGTACAAGCTCCGTGAGTAAGCTTGGTTGTTCCAACGCATCTCCCTGGCTATCGTTAGTGGCAACGCTATGTCAGTAACGGCGGCGTCACTTCCGTTCTAATCGTCATCTGTTAGCTCTCTCTTTTCTGACAATTGTATCATAATCAAGGATTTGTCTCACGTGATTCAAGACGCCTCATTCTTTAACCGTTGTCAAATACATGTTGTTTCGGTGTTTATGTTTTAGTACTAAGGGTAATTTGGCAATTGCTAAATGGTTACTTCAATCATTATCATCATCATTATCATTACACCAACAGCTCTAACTACTAGGTATTGAAAATCGTGTTGAACGTTATGAAGTTATAAACGAAAATGGAGAATACATTATTGATCAAATCATTATTTTTTCTTATTAAACCTTTTGAATTTTCATTAAAAAAAAATGGCGATAACTTAGTTATCAACCCAATATTTGGGTTTGAATTTTTTTAATCCGACAAGCTAACTTTATATGTTAGATCTCTATCTATAGCGAAAGCTGTATGCATTTGTGTCCATAAGCTCTTATCTCTTTTTTCACCCAATGTGAATCAAGCCAATTATACATCGTCGTACATAGGAAATATTTATAACATCAACAAATAATTGGAACTAACATTGATCCTGACTTTAAGACCAATTAAGAGTAAGGAAGATAATTCTTTTTTTAATGTTTAAAAATGAAACAGCATTTATTGTGTTTTATGTCTCTGTATTTTTTAGATGAAGAATGATAATTTGTATTATTTAGATAATTCGGACTACTGTTCTCATCTTTGGCTAGGATCAAAGTATAGTATCTGTTCTGATACTACACTTCATCTTTTCTTTCTTTAGTCAATAAAACAGATATCTTTCTAGACTGAGTCAATTTTATTTTTTTTCCCAATTTAGAATGCCATTTTTGAGGAGCTGGATTTTCCTCAAGTTAAACACCGACCTTGTGCCTAACTCTGCGCTCGTGAACAGACAAATAAATAGCGACTTCATCTTCCCTTTCCCCGTTTTAATCTTTCCGAGCAACGTTGAAAAGTCAATGGCATCACTTCGAGATGACTTTCGACAGTTAATCAACTACCATGGCCTCTCTGATTACTGAACAGCTCGTCGGCTTCGATCGCCCCGTGTGTGAACAGATTATTAATAGGAGCAGGCACGAGAGACAACTGCAAAGCGACCGCCATGTTTCCGATTCGACGGCGAAAACTATGGAAACGCTCTTCTTTTACCCGCCCCCTCCCATATTTTGATGTAACGTGTTTTGCGCATGTCCGACAAACGTCATCAATACATACGACGCCATGTTTATTTGTCATTTGAAAAGTGATTTTCAAATACAGTCAAACCTCTACATACGAATTTAATTCGTTGCGAGACCGAAGCGAAACTGTGAACAGAACTCTCCATCCCGTCGTGAGTGCTGCCGCATAGCGGGCTAACCACGAAACTTCGACGTCGTATGTTGGATTTTCCATCGGGTGTAGAGTGGACAATTTGATCGAATTTTGCGTCGTAATGTTGGAAAAATTCGTATGTAGAGGAAATCGTATGTAGAGGTTTGACTGTATTTTTTGTAATTATTATTATTTGTACTCACTAGGAGTTCTCACACAGGTCATCGTCAGTGATTGCTCACCGACAACAACCAGTCGTATTTCCTAGAATCTGAGTGACAACACGCCTCCCCAGATTTCCAGTATTCTTCACCTCTTTTCGATAACCACCGCAAATAACCTTGCGGTATAACTGATTATTTTGTAAAAATTTTTTTGGGGGTGGGAGCTGATTATTAGTATAAAACTCGAACTAAAATATACTTTCTTGGACTTCAGGCTATGATCAAAGTGTAGTATATGTACTGTCTAAATATATCGTGGGGTCCGCGTTCATAAAATGGAAATATGTCACAAATTCTAACAAGGGTTTTGGAGATACCCCCCTTACCAGATATATTCTAAAATTATATTTACCAGAGAACTTAGATAAGTATGTTCAAATTTTAATAAAGGCTTCGCGCTAGACGTCCGTAGAATACACAGCAGAAATATACAAGTGACGAACGATAAAACCCGTGGAATTTCCACGATCCCTTTAGTTATTATTATGTACTCACTAGGAGTTCTCACACAGGAAATGCTGTTGTGATAATGCTTTTACATTATCGCAACAGCAGCTTACCATTGGTCTGATCTGAAATTTGGGAGGTAAGGGACCAATACCTTCCGAACCCTTTCCAGTGGAGGTCTGGTTTGTGCTCCGACCTCTCGCTCTTTTCATCCTCCTTGATCCTTCAAACTTATTTTGTGTGGTTATTATTATTTGTATTCACTATGAGTTCTCACACAGGTCATTCTCAGTGATTGCTCACTGATAATCACCGGTGGTGTTCCCTTGAGCATGAGTGACAACAAGCCTCCCTTGATTTCCAACTTTTCTGATGTTTTTTTTTGTATTAAAATTAAAAAAATGAATGAATTTTCCATAGGTTTCACAGGTTTCACGAACGTTTTCGATTCTTCGTCGAATCATCCTCAGGTGTCAAAAGCAAATGAAGAAAAAAGCTGGAGAAAGATGAACATTTTAAAAATGACAGCGGAGAACGTTTTCGCATTGTTCCAGGAAGTCGTTGACGATTTAAATTCAGCAACGCTGTATGGCATCACAGAACAAAATCGCATTACGTTAAGCATTTTAAAATATTACCACTGGTTTCATATGTGATGTTGTTAATTTTAGGTTGTTGTGTTTTTATGTAGATAGTTTCCAGTATTTTTAATTATTTTAAATTGGTTTCGGAATTTTTTTTTTGATTTTAATACAAACAAGACTATCAGAAAAATTGAAAAAATAAAAAAAATATATAATTAAACAGACGAATTCTGTTATTTTTAACAATGTTTGCATAAATTAGAAAATGCTGCCTAAATACCCCCCCCCCCCAATTTATACCTACCAGCGACCATGCGCAATTTAGTTCAAATTTAAAAGAGACATTTACACCGTTAAGTCCACACAACATCGGACGTCACTTCTACAAGACCAGGAAGGATTGTTACGAAAAAAAAAGGTTAATACCTTTTATTTGTTTAAATCCCTGACGAGGCTTGTTGTACCAAGCGAAATTATTAGAAAAAAAGTCAAGATGAAAATAAAAATGTCTGCATCTAACACATGGTTTTTTGAAGGCATTTTGCCTCTTTCTTTAAGTATATATAACATCCGTTTCTTGGATAAATAATAAATTCCTTCACATTTTACAAATAAAAATAGCCCTGTGGAAAGCATAAAAGCATGTAAAATTATAGGTATTATTATAATTTAAATTTTAATATTTCAAGCGCTCTTCTGCTCTTTATAAAAATATGGTCAAAAATTAATTAAATTAAAACCGTTAAAAACCGTGGGATTTAAAAATTTAGGCAGTGTTCATTAACGCGCAAGTCAGTTTGCACAAACTCTTTCTACTGATTGGTAAAGAAAATCGGGTACTACTCCAGATGAAGCGCCTAATTTCCGTGACTGCTCGGCGGCAGCGATCGGGCAGGTCGTGGAAGCGCTCGAGAGCTGCCGAGACGAAAACGAGGCTAAAAAAAACAAAAAACTAAAAAGAAATCTGACCAATCAGGTTGCTGCAAAGCAGGTTATAGCAAGCAGCCGATAATAATGGGAAGGAATCGCTAATCAAAATAAAAATGAATTTCCAGCAGTTGTGTCAGGCCGTGGCATTTCCGGAGCAAGTAATTCAGTTTTGCCTGCAGAAATGTTTTCTGCCGACCAGAATGAGGTGTAACAAGTGTGAATGACCTTGCCGCTTGACGTCCAGGAAGAATCTTTCGGACAAGTATTCTTGGAGATGCCCCACCCAAGAATGCAGGGCTTGGGTGTCTGTACGAGCAGGAACCTTCTTTTCGCGATCCAGGATGGAAATAGCAACGATACTAAAAGTAATCTACCTGTGGTCCCAGGATATGGCAACAGGGAAGAACGTATGCAAGGAATGCGGCGTACTGTGGACTGGAAGAATTTTCTGCGGGAGGTCTGCATAGAATATCTGTTGCGCAACCCTCGGCGACTCGGAGGCCCAGGGCATACGGTGGAAATAGACGAATCTCTATTTAACCGCCGTAAAAACAATGTTGGACGTGTTTTCCAGCCGCTCTGGGTCTTCGGGGGATACGACCTCGCAGAGAAGGAGGGTTTCCTGGTGACAGTGCCTAACAGGAATGCCGAAACCCTAACCCTTCCAATAACCAAACAGTACGTCGTACCTGGGACCACGGTAGTATCCGATTGCTGGAGGGCCTATAACAGGTTAGGAGAGGAGGGGTATCAGCACCTTACGGTGAACCACAGTGAGAACTTCGTGGACCCGACAACGAGGTCTTGCACCAACCACGTCGAGAAGATGTGGAAGGAAGCGAAACAGAGAAACAAGAAGGAGTGCGGGACGAGCAGAGCACTAGTAGACGGCTATCTGCGCGAATTTATGTGGTGTCAGAGATTTCGAAACGACCCCTTCGACGCCATATTAATGCAGATAGCAGAAATCTACCCTGTCGACCACCCTCCTTCCACTGCCTCGACGACCCCCTCCTCTTCTGCCTGTCTTTCGCTCAGCCCAACAAAACAAGCGGCAACAAAAGTATCAGTAAACCCTGAACCTCTACGAGAAAATATACGCAACCCCCCACCTTCCAAAATATATAAAAAAAACTTGCTTAAATATCGTAAAAGTAATTGTAAAATTGACTTCTTTGATTTACGTAACAAAAACACAAAAACAAACTTAAAAATGGTTCATTTGGCCCACGAAAACAATAAAAAACAGTTTATTTATAGTTCTTCAGCTATGGTTTGTTCATTTCTTTCATTTTTTTCCAAATATATGCATTTTTTCTTTTGTATTCATCGTCTTATATTGTCGTCTGCCAATCTTCCATTTTTATGATTTTCAGTTTTGTTTACAACCTCGTTTTCGTCTCGGCAGCTCTCAGGCGCTTCCGCGACCTGCCCGATCGCTGCCGCCGAGCAGTCACGGAAATTAGGCGCTTCATCTGGAGTAGTACCGAAAATCGTTGTCTTTAAGAAAATGAACGTAAACGAATGTTTTCTGAATATTCGAATCTGAGTGATTTGAAATATTCTTTTAAGTCTATCCATTTCCATTCCGCCATTGTTTTTTGGTGTTGTTTTCATGGTCACTTAAAGACATTTTGTAGCAAATTTTGATTCGATGGTGCACGATTTTGATTTGACAACTGTTCTCTGACGATGTGAGTTTTTGGTTTACTGCCTGAATTTGTTCACGTATGCTTTTGAGTTTTCTAGAAACCCGTGTTAGTTTTTCTTTGCTTAGAAACTGAAAACCATGTACAGTATGACATAACTTCCATCTGTCAATTTATTTATTTATTTGTAGCAAATTTAAAAATAACTACTTAAAGGTTTTAATATTTAGCTTCATTTTGCGTTGGAATTTTATTATCATCAGAATAAATATCTATCTATCTATCTATCTATCTATCTATCTATCTATCTATCTATCTATCTATCTATCTATCTATCTATCTCTCTCTCTCTCTCTCTCTCTCTCTCTATATATATATATATATATATATATATATATATATATATATATATATATTGTGTGTGTGTGTATTTAAGCAGTGTGTTTTCATTTAGATATATTTTGTTGTATATTACGGAATGTTTCTGTTTTATCAATCTTTTTTGTGATCTTCTCGATCCTTCGGATAATCTTTCGGATAATCCTTCGGATAATCCTTCTTTCATTTTTGTCTAATTGCCGGATGTAGTCTCCGTAGCTGTTTTGTTCCATTTTTGTTCGGGGCTACTTTCGATTGACTTCCCTCAATCGTCTTCAGGCAGAGGGTCGGACTTGCATATTAATGACTGCTAAGTTTGTAGCTGTGCGGTAAATTTATAACGTTTAAAATAACGTATGTGTGATTAGACTCCGTATGTGATCACGTGTTAAGCGCGTGGTTGATTAAAATTTACAATATTTGAAATTTGTCGCAATATTTAAAATTGACAGTTTACGATATTTCAAAAAGGTGAAATGTAAAGTTTTATTTCTTCTCAGCCTAGGCACTTAAAACTATTTTTACTAGATTCATAATTAAGGTTGTTATTGTGAGACGTTTGGTCTTTATGTACAAGGCCTCTAAGATTTTCAGTCTTTTTACATTAGGTGTAGAATTTTCGTGTTATTGGCCAACAGTTGTCTGAATTGCGAGTGGTGGGAGTTATGTTGCTTTAAATGCTGGCAGATTGAACTTGAGTCTGAAAGATGTAAGGCGAGTCCTCGAGAAAGAGTAGTAGAAGTGTTGCCGATGTAACAGTTAGTTTTATTATTAACTAGCAGGCGTATCCGGCGTTGCCCGCCCTACGCTCAATCACCCCCGCACCCGTTTTCCCCTTTCTTTCTCTCTGCAGGAAAAAATGTAATTATCTCTCTTTTCCCCGGGGCAAAAGCTGTGTCTTACCCGGTCGCCCTCTCATCCCCTAACCCAACGGTCGACTCCACCCTATTCTTTTTCCCCACTATCTTCCCGCTGCCCCCCCCATGCAGGCAAAAGTGTGTATTCCTATCGTTCGGTCGCCCCCTCTATCTCGCCCCAGTCTTCCCGCCCCCCTCCCCGCCCTCCATTTACCACCTCTCTCTCCGGGGCAAAAGTAAGTACTAACCCTGTCTCCCCCTTAGATATAAATTTAGGGCACCGTTAAAAGAATCGTCGAATCGTGCGAGTCGACTGTATCGAACGCTAAACCTTTGGATAGTGGATCTGCGACTATAACCACATGACTAAATTATTAAATAAGTCAGTTAAACGAAGTCTGAAGTTGACACGCGTCTAATGCGTGCACGCATGCGCAGAAAGGCGACCAAATTTATTTACCTCTCGTCACACATTTTTGGGCATTTCTATGCAAAAATATTGATCTTTTTTCCCTTTTTTGAATATTATGAGCTGGAGGATTCAGAAAATGTCAACTTTATTGTTACTGTCGAGTATCTTGGGAGTGTATTCCAGACATACACACATACAGACATACACACAGACGTATTTTAAAGTGCTTCGGCTAAGAAAAAAAATCAAACTGAAAAAAAATTGTAACGTTTTGAGCATAAAGAAAAACAAAAACCTGAAATATCTACTCCTTATGGCAGCAGAATCAAGGCATTTTATCATACTACCGGCCCAAATTCTAGTATATATATATAAAAAATATTAAATTGGTTTTAACGTCACTACGTAGTTAAAACAAAATAAATTGTTTTAGACTATTAAAATAATTTCCAATGCTATTGATATTGTTTACCCATTTATTTATTTATTTATTTTATTATCGATTATGTTTGAATTCATGTTTTGAAACATGACGTAAATCATAAATCTATGATGTTACGCAAAAATAATTATTTTGTTATGGTAATATTTTAAGCTCTATTTATAAAAGAAGTTCAAATAGGTAGAACCTCAAGGTTTCATTTTCGATTTGCGGCCCAAACATTCGATTAATTTAATACTAATACAATATTTTCCATTTCTAAAAGTAGTTAAGATCTCGAATATTTCGAAACAAGACAAATTCCGCAATGTATTTATTACGTTTAAAAACAATTTGTGATTGACGGAAAACAAACATGTGACTGACGAACGGATGGACAGATGTACGTAGCGACATGGGCTCGTGAATTAAAATCACGAGATGAATACTATCAAATGTACCCACTTACTTTGTAACACACTAGCACCCAAAGGAGAGGTAATGCCTGTGAGGATGGTTTCATGACAACAGAATAGATACTATACCCCCCAAATGGAGGAGGTAATTCATCGGATGATCTTACCATTACAAAAGAAAATATTCTATACTACCCTTTTCCGATAAAGTAGAAGGTAATGCCTGGGAGGATGGCATCACTACGAACGAATATATACTACATATACTACACTGGCACCGTCAAAGGAGGAGATAATGCCTCGAAGGATAGTTTGATGATAGCAGAACCAATACTAAACTACCCTCTCCCCACCAAAAAAGGAAGACGTAATGCCTTGGAGGATGGTATGACAACTGGACAGATACTACACTATCCCTCCCCAAAATTGTGCATTGAAACATTATAGATTGTACTATCTCCCCCCAACCGCGGGAAGGTGTGGCACAAGGTCGGAATGTGGGGATTAAAAGGCCAACGCACAAGAGGTGTGTGTACTCTGGCCGTCAAAAAATTCCCGAGCAGCCCCGTAGAAATACACCGGTAGGGGCGCCTTAGGCGGTTAGCAATAAACTAAGCCCTTTTCAAAAAGAGAACGTAAAGCTTGGGAGGGTGGTGCTAGCACTAAACAGAACTACCGCGGGGCTGCTTCCCGGCTGACTATAACATTACCGTTTTCAAGTCCAATGTAAACAAATTCTTGTTGAACCGTCCTCTTAAATAGTTAATTCATGTCCAGTTACAACCATCGCTACTAAACCTATCTACAGCCTACCTGTCAAACTTAATATCCATTATCCTCGAGTGGCCTGTGGGCCATGATAAGCGGTGACTCGTTTGTAAGAAAAAAATACCTCAGCTAAAATAGTATAGTGAACTGAATTGAGTATTAAAATATATTAATAGTACAGTTTCGGTTTCAGACAGACAGATACCAAACTTCCATTAGTAATAGATTAACTGCACTCGCTATTAGCAGCAAATTAGCGATGGCAACGTCGGATTTGTAAATAGCTATGCAGATATACAACGTCTTTTGTTATAGTAGAGGAACGGCTGTCGCTGTCCATGCGATAGATCTATTTGTGTCTTTTCTTTGAAAGCGGAGACGCCAGATGTACTTATCTTTATGATGGACAGTTTCATCTTTTGTATCTGCAGACGGCGACATTTGTTGTTTATTGGGCCTTGGTCTATTTTGGCTGCTAGCGGCGTTGCTCGGATATAATGCGCTCGCTTGCATCACCCTCCCTGTTCTACTGCTGTTCGATCACGCATGCATAGGCAAAACGTTTAACAAAGAAAGCTATTTCGGCTGGATCTCGTTTCGATATAACAACAATTTTGAACATATTTACTTCTACCTGATCATGGCTGACAGAACGAGACCAATTTACCCCCGTTCATTAACCGTTAAATGTTTTTTGTTTCAAATATGACACATTCCAACAAAATGCTTATTTAATATAACATTCAACGAAAATGTGGATATCTGCAACTTGTTTCACATCTGCAAAGAGACTGTTGGCAAGTGTGAGTAGGTATTAGTATGATGTTGCATCAGCACACCCGCTAAATAGGTAATCAGTATCTTCGATGTCACGGGCGAGTGTCATCGATGTGTGATCCGCCTAATTCAAGAGCTTAAACTTTTAAATCTGGTAATTTTAATGGTAAGTAAACATTATTTTAATGGTAAGTAAACATTATTTTATGATTCTCTAGTGGCTCTGTTTCTTGGCCATTTGGCCAAGATCAAAGTGTAGTATCTGTTCCGATGGATACTGCACGAGAGTGGTCCTGTGCAGTTCTAGGAAGTCCACCCTCCCAGGCTTTGCCTCCCCTCTTTGGGGCGGAGTAAGTTTATTGCTTACTGTCTGAGGCGCCCCTACCGGGGAATGCCGACGAGGCTGCCCAGGCAATTTTTAAATGGTTAGAGTGCTCACCTCTCGAGCGATGGCTTATCTAATCACACTTTCCCGACCTTGTGTTACATCTTACCTTGTGGGGGGTAGATAAATATCCTCTAGTGTATTATGATTATTTAGATGCATATATTGTAGTGTTTTGTTATACATGTACAATTTTATGCCATTTGTTGCACATTTGCAACATCATTTATTTTTGTTCAATAAATTTTTTTTTTTTCAAAACTCATTTATACTACTTAATGGAAGTTTTTTTTTTTACTGTTTTCAAACCAATATGAGAAATAAAGCCTTTAAGGGTCAAATATAGGTTTCAGTTCGAAATGACGTATCTTGAAACTGTTTTGTTCAAAATCAAATATACATAAACAAGAACCTTTGTTAATTCTTTTTACAGAACATTTACGGTTATTGGTTTTTATTGATTGGCGTTTGTAACTTATTACTATTTGATGAAACGCAGACCCCATGCCATCATTTTACCCCCATTGATCCAAATTAAACATTCGTATCATAGTACTCTCGTTAATGTCATTTAAGAGTATATATGTATATGAAGGCCTATATCTAAGGATACATCCTCGACAGTCAGTCCGACAGTGGCTTGTTGCTATCGGAATGAGGTATAGTTCTTCTCAGTTCTAGGAGGTCCACATTCCCAGGCTTTACCTTCCGGCTCAGAAGCTTCTCACACTCATTCACACAGGAGGTCGGAGGTAATTTCACCCTCACTCTAATATCTACTCCCACATTGTCCCAGTGGTTGTGTATAGACCCCCAATTTTTTTCGCCTTTCCGTAAATTTTGAAAGTTATTTATTCATAAATACTTACAAAACACTGTAATTAATATTTTCAGCTAAGAAAAAATAGTTTATTTCGGCTATTAGCGGCGTTGCTCGGATATACATTTTTTTGCTTGTTTCACTGTATTTTTTGTTGAATCACGTTTTTAAAATTAAATATGTTTTACTTGTATTCACTCCGAACAAGGCACAGTGTCACTAAGGTGTAAAATTTTTAGGGGCATCCTAAGTGGGGAGATGTGCAGCAAGAAGTTTGTTCACATTACATTTAAATTTCTGCATGTTGGTAATGTCGGGGAAACAGGGAACAGGAAGGGAATTCCAAAAGGTAAGCAGTCTAAGGAAAACAGCTATTAGAGTAGAAAGCTTTCGGGCATCTGTGGACCTCTACAGTGAAGGGGTGGTATTTTGCTAATAGTCAGGTTTGTCGGGGGTAATTACGTTGAGGGTGCACATGTGCAGCAAGTTTCTCAGAGCACATTTCGTTGAAGTACTTGCAAAACAAGCATAGGGATGCAATATTGTGGCGATGGGACAGGGGCTGGAGATTGGTAGACAGTGTGGGACCTTTTAGATTAGAAGCTGTTTTTTAGACCCTGTCTAAGAGAGATAGAGTGTGTGTGTGTGTGTGTGTGTGTGTGTGTGTGTGAGAGAGAGAGAGAGAGACTAGTGGTTGGTGCACCAGCCCAGATGGCAAAAACGTTTGACAAAGAAATCACTTTCGGCCTGATATGATTTTGATGTAAGAAGCTATTGATGTATACCACTTGAGAAACAATTTTTAACATATTTACTTTTATTCGGTCATGCCTGATGGAACGAGAACAATCCACTCCTGAATGAATGGTTAAATCACAAAATTAAGGTTCCTGAGTTCGACATAAAGATTCCCAATTTCGATTATTAGGTTCTAAAGTTTGGAAAGGTGCACCTGAAGAAGGTCGGAGATCACATCGGCCGAAACGTTAAAATAAACAAAGTAGTCCCTATTTACTTGCCTCCTCACGGTTTTTTAATGCGGGAAAATCCAGTACCCCAAAAAGGGGCAATCTAGATGAGAACAAAAATGAAAAATGTCTCAGTCTAGAAGGATATCTTCTTCTCTGACAGAGGATAGAAGATGAAATGTACTATAAGAACAGATACTACACTTTGCTCCTAGCCAAAGATGAGAATAGTAGTTCGAATAATCCAAATCATCCAAATTATTATTCGCTTTTATAAAAAAACTACGAAACATTAAATAAAATAAATTTTATTTCCCCTTTTTACATTTTAAAAAAGAGACTCATGTTTTTTTACCCTTTATTGGTCCTAAAGTCAGGGTCAAGTATTTAGTTCCAATTTTTTGTTGATGCTATAAACAAATGTTCCTCGGGTACGATGATTTATAGTTGGTTTGATTCACATTGGGCGGGGAAAGCGTGAAAAGGTAATAGACAGACATGCACATTTGGCTTTTATATATAGAAATCTAACATACAAAGTTATCTTGTCAGTTTCAAAAATTCTATTTCAAACCTAAGCATAAGAGATCAACGAAAATTCTATTTAATACTGAACCGTGACAGATTAAATAAACTATTTAAAACTGAAACGTGACAGACCAACGAAAATGCTATTCAAAAAGAAGTG
>OY744518.1:79738636-79826136 GCA_963556195.1 Sepiola atlantica
AAACGCGTGTTTGTGACATATTCCAATTATATGGACATCAAGTGTTAACGTAGTCCCCACGATATTATTGGTGCCAATTTTGTGACAGAACAGATCCTGAAGACCAAGAATGTGTATTTTAGTTTGAGTTTCACGTTCGACACAATAGCGCAATGAGATGAAAAACAAATACTAGATTTTTAAAATATTTCCGCAAGGACCCATGGCGCAGTGGATATAGTACTAAGTTAAATTCAGTTCCAAGCGATAGTCATCTGAAGGTTGAAGGTTCAATCCTCGGTGCGGGCGATACGAAGAATTGCGAATTACTGAATACTTCTCCCAGTCACGGCTGACGGAACAAGAGCATGCTACCCCCGCGGATTAAATAAAGGGTTCCGTTCGAAATTCCGTCCAGATTCCCGAGTTCGACAGAAATATTCCCGAGTTCGAAGAGATACACCTGAAGAAGGCCGAAGGTTACAGCGGCCGAGACGTTGTGATGATAACACTCAAAATGAGAAATGTAGTCCGAATAACCAAAATTATGCAAACTAGATTTTTTGCATTACATTTTCAGCGATCGGGCGATCCTATCTAAAGAGGGGATGCAGGGTGATAATTTACGTACGAATAGTAGTGTATTATATAAGTCTGTAATCCTGCCTGCCACAAAAAATTAGACAATGAACTAATTGAAAATGTAGTCAACTGAGATATATTGGATTTATGCTATTAAATAACAGATGTAACACTGATTTATGTATACGTCACTTTATTTCTCTTTGCTGATCATGATGGCTGAAAAGCAAAGAGTTCTATTATTTGCCATTCACGTTAGCTTTGCCGCCTATTGGAAAGAAGGGCACTGTGTCTTCATATACTTCCCAGATTTATTTCCTTACACCATTCCCTTATAAGGAGAATCTGTCCTTTTAATATTAGTGTCTTTCCGATCTAATTCTAGTTAAACAGTATAGTCACCTTCTGTTGGATATACAAGCAAAAGAGTTCTATTATTTTACTATCTACTTTGCTCACGTGTTTACGGTGTTTACGAACACACTATGTAAATTAGACGACAAAATAAAATACCTAAAAAGTAACGCCAAAGAGAGAGAGTCACTCTTTCTCCAAATGTTCACAGTGACATTAAACATATTAAAGAATGATTAAATCAACATAACATTTAGAATATTAATACTACAGATATGAATAAAATACTCTCTTATATAATCTCTACTTTAAATCTAATTGAAAATAGAATCTCCATGCATCGGATTACTTTCAATAATATAAAGCAGACTATCAGAACTTCATTAATTAAATATATAGAAATATGCCACGTTTTATAACGGTCCATTATTAGAAAGGTCAGATCGTATCATCCGGGTTTGAACTTCTATAAGCTATACATTGCTCAGGTTTTAACTATTATGAAATCTAATGATAATATCCTTAATCTAAAATCCGAAATTATCTCATCTTGCCTCCATAGCTATAAATTCAAATATAACCAACTTAAAATAACTTAATTAATTATAACCCAAATTGGCATATAGACTTTATATTAATTGTACTCCTACGGAATAAATGGATGATTAAAAATTAAATACATACCTTATGATAATAATAATAATAATAATAATAATAATAATAATAATAATAATAATAATGATAATAATAATGATAATAATAACAATAATAATAATAATAATACAAGAACAGACATGACTGTGTGGGGAAAGCAGTACACCGGGAACTGTGCAAACAACTGAATTTCGAATACGCAGACAAATGGTACAAACATAAACCAGAAACAGTACTGGAAAACGAAAAACACAAAATCATCTGGTATATGGATATACAAACAGACAAACTCATACAAGCAAGGAGACCGGATGTTATAATAATTGACAAGAAGGTAAAATCCTGCAAAATCGTAGACTTCGCCGTTCCAGCAGACCACAGAGTGAAGATCAAAGAAACGGAAAAACAAAGCAAATACCCGGAACTAGCCAGAGAACTGAAAGGAATGTGGAGAATGAAGAAAGTCAGTATAATACCAATAATCGTAGGAGTACTAGGAACAATCCCCCAAAACCTGGAAAAAAGACGGAGAAATTGGAACTAAACGGATCATTGGAACTATACAAAAGACGGCAATGATCAAACAGCTACAATCTTAAGAAAAATCATTAAATGCGGAAACCAACCCGCATAAGCTACGAAGGGTCACACGGAATCTACTACAGGAAGAAAAAAACACAGAAAGAACACATTACAAACAAATGAACAGAAAATGCAAGAAACATCACTTTATAAGCTCCCCCCCAATAAATTACACTGGCTTCAACTGACACGACACAAAAATGAACGAATGAACATAAATAAATAAATAAATGAATAAATAAATTAAAAAGAAATTGGTACCAGCCTACGCTGACACCACACAAAACATTTGCATAGGGTCAAGGAGGATGAGAAGACAGAGGAGAGACAGCACAAACCAGACCTCCACTGGAAGTGCAGAGACTGCTGGGACCTTGGGGAGGCTTATTGTCACCCAAATCCCAGAGAAAACCAATGGTCTTTACCAGTGAAAAATCAATGGTAAACGGCTGTTTCGATACTACAAGGTTATTTACGGCAGCTATCGAAAAGAGGTAGAGAATACTGGAAATCTGGGGAGACTTGTTGTCACTCAGACTCCAGGGAATACCACCGGTTGTCGATGAACAATCACGGATGCCCTGTGTGAGAACTTCTAGTGAGTACACATAATAACAATAATAATAATTATTATTAACTAGCGGGACCCGTGTAAATTACACGAAATGATGTTTTCAATACTAATTATCTTGCTTCTAACCTATTCATGTTTTAATAAAATATGATAAGATTTGACTTGTATATTTATTTATAATATAAACAATACACAAAACTTCTTTATATACAATATTTCAAGTGAAGGTAATATTTCGACAACTAAACCTTACTTTGTAAATGCTTTAGATTAAATTAAATTTGGCTCCAATTCATGAGTAGCATACAAAGATTCGGAAGGTCGTTGCTTTTGATGTAAGCGTGACACACAAAATAACACACACGCTATCGTATTAATATATGTCTTCCCGGTCGTCCCCACCCTACCTCCCACCCTTCGATGAAGAAAAAATATCCCAGAGGTTGGTTGGGATCGAACTATAAACCGGTCGGGCCGACGTCAAAAACCTAGCGCGCTAACCCTTGCACCAAAGAGAAATACCTGACACTATTATGAAAATTAAGTAACTTGAATGCATTTCCGAATCTAGGTGCGGCAGAGCTTTTGATGTAAGCGTGACACATGAACGCACACGCTATCATATGAATATATAGAAGATAATAATAATAATAATAATAATAATAATAATAATAATAATAATAATAATAATAATAATAAAAAAAATACAACCGCACGATAGAGGCGCAAGCATAGGCTGACACCACGAACATTATGGACAGAGGGTCGAGGAGGGAAAGCGCAAACCAGACCTCCACTGGAAGAGCGCGGACAGCTCTGGGACCTTGGGGAGGTTAGTTGCCACTCGGGCCCCAGAGGGGACCAATGGCCCTTATCAGCGGGAAATCGGTGGTAGGTGGCTGTTGCGATACCGACAGGTCATCAGCGATGATGAACGAAAGGAGGTGGAGCATACTGGAAGTCTGAGGAGACTTGCTGTCACTCAGACTCCAGGGAATACCACAGGTTGTTGGCAGTGGGCGATCACTGACGATGACCAGTGTGATAACTTCTAGTGAGTAAATAATAATAATAATAATAATAATAATAATAATAATAATAATAATAATAATAATAATAATAATAATAATAATAATAATACAGAAATGAAAGAGAAGATTGGAAAAGAATATCTACGAAGAACAAGGAAACTCTTAGAAACTAAACTATATAGCAGAAATTTAGTAAAAGGGATAAACACATGGGCTGTATCACTAATAAGATACTCTGGACCATTCATAGGCTGGACCAAAGAAGAACTCAGGCACCTTGACCAAAGAACTAGAAAACTAATGACTATGCACAATGCACTGCACCCAAAAGACGACACGGACAGACTCTACGTGAAAAGAAATGAAGGAGGTAGAGGACTGGTAAGTATAGAAGACTGTGTGGAAGACACCAAAAAAGAGCTGGAGAAATATGTAACCCAGAACACGGAAAGACTGATCACCACAGCAAGAGACACCAGCCCAACAAACAACCCCGGAAGCACAGAACCCAGAAACAAAAAGACAAGAAAGGAAAAGTGGGAAGAAAAACAACTACATGGACGCTTTATAAGACTCACAAGCGATGAAGCCAATGAAAACAGCTGGGCATGGCTAAGAAAAGGAAACCTGAACAGAGAAACGGAATCTCTGCTGACGGCCGCACAGAACAATGCGATTAGGACAAACTTTATTAAAGCAAAGATAGATAAAACCCAGAAAAACAACAAATGCAGATTGTGTGGACAAAGAGACGAAACGATAAATCATATAATAAGTGAATGCAGCAAGCTAGCACAAAGGGAATACAAGAACAGACATGACAGCATGGGGAAAGAAGTACACCGGGAAATGTGCAAACAACTGAATTTCGAATATGCAAGAAAACGGTACAAACACAAACCAGAAACTGTACTAGAAAACGAAAAACACAAAATCATATGGGATATGAATGTACAAACAGACAAACCCATAACAGCAAGGAGACCGGATATGATAATAATCAACAAGAAAGAAAAATCCTGCAAAATCGTGGACTTTGCCGTTCCAGCAGACCACAGAGTGAAGATCAAAGAGACGGAAAAGAGAAGCAAATATACCGAACTTGCCAGAGAATTGAAAGGAATATGGAACATGAAGAAAGTCAGTATAACACCAATAATCATAGGAGCACTAGGAACAGTCCCCAAAAACATGGAGAAAAGACTAGGAGAAATAGGAATCAAAGGGATAACTGAGACCATACAAAGGACAGTAATGATCAAAACAGCTACAATCCTGAGAAATGTCCTCGAATGCGGAAACCAACCCACATAAGCAACGAATGGAGAACAAACACATGGAAGCACAAAACAACAGAACCGGGGAAAATACAACCGAACGAGAGAGGCGCAAGCATAGGCTGACGCCACGAAAATTATGGACAGAGGGTCGAGGAGGGAAAGCGCAAAACCAGACCTCCACTGGAAGAGCGCGGACAGCTCTGGGACCTTGGGAAGGCTTGTTGCCACTCGGGCCCCAGAGGGAACCAATGGCCCTTATCAGCGGGAAATCGTTGGTAGGTGGCTGTTGCGATTACCGCAAGGTCATCAGCGGTGATGAACGAAAAGAGGTGGAGCATACTGGAGGCCTGAGGAGACTTGTTGTCACTCAGACTCCAGGGAATACCACAGGTTGTCGGCAGTGGGTGACCACTGACGATGACCAGTGTGATAACTCCTAGTGAGTAAATAATAATAATAATAATAATAATAATGATGATGATGATATAATAGTAATAATGATGATGATGATATAATAGTAATAATAATGATTATGATATAATAATAATAATAATACGAATAATAATACTAATAATGATGATAATATAATAGTAATAATAATGATGATGATGATATAATAGTAATAATATTAATGATGATAATATAATAGCAATAATAATGATGATGATGATATAATAATAATAATAATACTAATAATGATGATGATATAATAGTAATAATAATAATGATGAGGATATAATACTAATAATAATAATGATGATGATAGATTAGTAATAATAATGATGATGATGATATAATAGTAATAATAATGATGATGATGATATAATAATAATAATAATAATAATAATAAAAATACTACTAATAATAATACTAATAATGATGATAATATAATAATAATACTATTAATGATGATAATATAATAGTAATAATAATAATGATGATGATATAATAGTAATAATAATAATGATGATGATATAATAGTACTAATAATAATGATGATGATATAATAGTAATAATAATAATGATGATGATATAATAGTAATAATAATGATGATGATGATATAATAGTAATAATAATAATGATGATGATATAATAGTAATAATAATGATGATGATGATATAATAGTAGTAATAATAATAATAATAATACTAATAATGATGATAATATAATAGTAATAATAATGATGATGATATAATAGTAATAATAATAATGATGATGATATAATAATATAAATAATAATACTAATAATAATACTAATAATGATGATGATATAATAGTAATAATAATAATGATGATGATATAATAGTAATAATAATGATGATGATGATATAATAGTAATAATAATAATGATGATGATATAATAGTAATAATAATGATGATGATGATATAATAGTAGTAATAATAATAATAATAATACTAATAATGATGATAATATAATAGTAATAATAATGATGATGATATAATAGTAATAATAATAATGATGATGATATAATAATATAAATAATAATACTAATAATAATACTAATAATGATGATGATATAATAGTAATAATAATAATGATGATGATATAATAGTAATAATAATGATGATGATGATATAATAGTAATAATAATAATGATGATGATATAATAGTAATAATAATGATGATGATGATATAATAGTAGTAATAATAATAATAATAATGATAATAATATTAATAATGATGATAATATAATAGTAATAATAATGAATGATATAATAGTAATAATAATAATGATGATGATATAATAATATAAATAATAATACTAATAATAATACTAATAATGATGATAATATAATAGTAATAATAATAATGATGATGATATAATAGTAATAATAATGATGATAATGATATAATAGTATAATAATGATGATGATGATATAATAATAATAATAATACTAATAAGAATACTAATAATGATGATAATATAATAGTAATAATAATAATGATGATGATATAATAGTAATAACAATAATGATGATGATATAATAGTAATAATAATGATGATAATGATATAATAGTATAATAATGATGATGATGATATAATAATAATAATAATAATAATACTAATAAGAATACTAATAATGATGATAATATAATAGTAATAATAATAATGATGATGATATAATAGTAATAATAATGATGATGATAATATAATAGTAATAATAATGATGATGATATAATAGTAATAATAATAATGATGATGATATGATAGTAATAATAATAATGATGATGATATAATAGTAATAATAATGATGTTGATGATTATATAATAGTAATAATAATGATGATGATGATATAATAATAATAATAATAATAATACTAATAATGATTAAAATATAATAGTAATAATAATAATGATGATGATATAATAGTAATAATAATGATGATGATGATATAATAATAATAATAATAATAATAATAATACTAATAATGATGAAAATATAATAGTAATAATAATAATAATGATGATATAATAGTAATAATAATGATGATGATGATAAAATAGTAATAATAATGATAATGATGATACAATAATAATAATAATACTAATAATACTAATAAGAATACTAATAATGATGATAATATAATAGTAATAATAATAATGATGATGATATAATAGTAATAATAATAATGATGATGATATAATAGTAATAATAATGATGATGATGATATAATAGTAATAATAATAAAGACGATGATATAATAATAATAATACGAATAATAATACTAATAATGATGATAATATAATAGTAATAAGAATGATGATGATGATATAATAGTAATAATAATACTGATGATGATATAATAGTAATAATAATGATGATGATACAATAATAATAATAATAATAATACTAATAAGAATACTAATAATTATAATAATAATAATAATAATAATAATAATAATAATAATAATGATGATGATATAATAGTAATAATAATAATGATGATGATATAATAGTAATAATAATGATGATGATGATATAATAGTAATAATAATAATGATGATGATATAATAATAATAATAATAATAATACTAATAATAATACTAATAATGATGATAATATAATAGTAATAATAATGATGATGATGAAATAATAGTAATAATAATTATTATGATGATGATGATGATGATGATGATAATAATAATAATAATATATATAACAATGATGCCAAAATACACTCACTATTTATTATCAATAATAAAATAGTAATTAGTGGATCTAAATAACCATAGTAATAATAATCTCAATATATATAAGGCAAAAATCTGTGTGAATGTATGTTATGCAAAAGTATTTTTAAATGTGTTTTCTTACTATTCTATCAATCTTGTTAGCAAGTTCAAATCAGTAAATTGAACGCGTTATAACGATTCTAAGGTGCATACATTTTTTTGAATACCCTGTATTTTAGACATTTTCTAATAAATAAATATCTATTAATTTATTTCGCTACATATCTAAGGTAAGAAATTCATATCTATCTATCTATCTATCTATCTATCTATCTATCTATCTATCTATCTATCTATCTATCTATCTATCTATCTATCTATCTATCCCGTTACCTTTTCAGAACGTATAGATGGAGATCTACTTATAAACTCCCGGTGACAAAGGCTCACCATTCGGTGGATTTTGTATCCGAAACTCAATATAAGACTGTTCTTCCTCATAAGGTTTGCTGACCACTGCCTTAACTCGTACGGCCATCTTAACTTAAGAGTTTGTTCTATTTTTATGCTTCCAATATGTCTCCGTCAACGTCCGGCCACGAGATTAAGAAATCCGTTTTCGGATAAGCCATGGCGAGGTTGCCAAATCGTTTTGGCGGGCTTCCCCAAAACACGTATCTTCTAAAAATGAGGTAAATCGTTTTCTGTTACGGCGATTGGTCACGTGACTTCCTGTGGTCCGTTTCAGGAAATCCCTTTCAAAGAAATATGTTCGAAGAACAGATACGTTCATTTTGAAGATACAACTATTCGATCTGCGCGTTTAGCAATGAAAATGCTATTTTGAACTTAAGTATGACAGACTAGAAAAATTGTTATTTAAAAAATTAGCATGACAGACTAGCAAAAATGTTATATAACAATTTGGCATGACACACAAACTAAAATTATATTTCAAAATTAAGCATAACAGACTAACGAAAACGCTATTTCAAAAAAAAAAAAAATTGGGGGTATTTTAATTTTTTAAAAATATTTTAAGTATAAAAAGGATTAAAAAAAGAAGGTTTTTAACTATGAAAACCCTTTAAGGAAATTAATGTTAAAATTTTTTGAAGTAAATAAATCTTTTATTACAGGGACTATTTTAAAAGGAACATCATTCAAATATTTCTTTCTTTCCAGGGAAGGATTGTTTTTTAGGAGAAAAAGATTTTTTCAAGGTTTTAAATTTATTTATTTATTTCAGGAGTATTTTTCGCCAATTTTTATGAAAAAAAGTTTTTACTGGAAGGGAATTAAAAAAAAAAATATTTGAATATTTTTATAATTTTTATAATTTAAGTTTTTTATAGAGATTTTAGAAATTGTATGCATATATCACAAGTCAACGGCATAATCACATTGACACACCGGTTCCCCGTTAGATCATCGATGTTAAGCGACGTTGAACCTGGTCAGTAGTAAAATGGGTGACCATTTGGGAATACCAGGCGCTATATGTGGTCTCCGCTTATCTAGGAATTTTTTTCCAATCGTCCTGGACGTTTCCTTGCCATTGAAACTCAGGAGAGGTGTGGTTTGGAATTACGCAACCCTTTTCTTTGCAATTAGACACACAGCAACCCTTACAGGGATATCTATTGTCTTTCAAGGCTGAGTGGAGGTCATGATCACACGTCCAAACATGCAATTAGAATAAAATGAATATATAAATAGAATTAAAATAGATCTTTTGTGGGGCACACAAAGGCAATCTCAAAGAAGAGTTTTTTTTAGAAAACTAGAATCGTTTAAAAAAGAAATGTAATACATAATTGAAAATATTCTTATATATATATATATATATATATATATATATATATATATATATATATATATATATATATATATATATATATATATTTGAAACTTCTTTGAGAAACCAGATAACAGACGCGTGATTTCATATCAATAAATGAAAATTTATTTAATCATTTTTAAAAAATTTTTTATAATTCCAAATTTTCGGTTTCATGGTAAACAGACATTTTATTTTATTTTTCTTTTCATGGTAAAGATCTGCCGGCGTCGCCGAAGATTTACGATCTCCTCCGATGTTATTGGGGATGTTTTAAATTTTTAAAATTTTATTTATATGTCCGGTGGATGTAGTTAAAGCCCTGGTTGGCCTGAGGTTTATAATATAAGTGTTACTACAGTTTTAAAAGCGTCGTTAGTAGATATATTTGAAAATTTCTTTGAGAAACCAGATAACAGACGCGTGATTTCATATCAATAAATGAAAATTTATTTAATCATTTAAAATTTTTTTTTTTATAATTCCAAATTTTCGGTTTTTACAAACCATATATATATATATATATATATATATATATATATATATATATATATATATATATATATATATATATATATAATATGAAACTAAAAGTATACGTTTAGTAGATAGAACCTATAGTGAAATGGTTAAAGCTCAATATACGAGATAGAGCAATTAAAAAGATAGATGAAAGAAGTAGGATAAACATGTACGAATGACAAATCTTTTTCAAACTTCGATCGTTCAATGCAAGGTGTACTCGGTAAAAACATGTTTTTTATTCTTTCCTTAAGCCAAGGCTTTTCAAAGATTAAAATCTTATCATCAGAGGAATTACATAGATAGATAAGTTGGCAGTGGAAAAATCAAAATTCGAGAATTTGAAAAAAATATTAAGTAAGAATTTTAAGAATGTGCGTGTAAAAAGATATAGGGTCTGTCTAGTTGGTAAATGTCCGTTGATAAGGTGTCCAGTTAATGGAGATTTAAAGATGGAAAAAGAGGGGTTTCGTGAAGGCAGCATTGAAAAAGTTCAAGAATGGAGTAAATCCAATAGAAAGATGTTTAGTTCAATCGTAGGTGGAACGCACTTTTTCGGAAGTAATTTTGAGAATTCGGGCCATTTTAAAATACTTCCGTACACCGAGAATGAGAGTAGTTTTTCAGAAGTTGAAATTGAATTGTGTATATTACATGGAGGCAGTCGGGAATTTAAGTAGTGACTTCGATCAAGTCTAAGAACAGAGTTACAATAATATTTATTTACAGAATATTAAAGCCTTTAAACTGGCGAAAGCTGTTTGTGTCTTTTGAGAATTGTGTATACTCCGTTATATTTATTATTTGTTTAAACCTTAGAAGTACTTACTCTCCTTATATTTGTATAATATCATTCGTCATTGGTTGAAACGACAATTGTCTAACTGTTTGAAAAGCAGTTTATTTTGGTTCATAGTACGCTGTTCGCCCTATTTTATTTTGTTACAAGGCGTTTTGTCCTTACGGGTTTGATGGGAAATATTTGCAAGTTTTTGATTCTCCTTTGGGACTTCTTTTGTGAAATGAAATCTTTTTTATTTGATTTCAAACGATACCACTTATTTCTTTCCTCCCTTTAATTTTATCCTTTTGTTTTATGCGGCTTATTTCTACCAAGTCGTATTTGTCTGAAAACGGATAAATTTCCGCCATTATTTCATAATTATTATTTTGCCAAACCTCTTTTAAATTTATTTGTGAAAAACCCCCGACTAGTTAACTACCGGAAATGATCAAATATGGCTGAAGATGGAGACGTCAATACGATCTTGGAATTGTATCTTTTCCATCTCTCATCATCCTCATCATCCTTACTATAGCCATATAATATTTTGGGATGGATAAAGAAACTTACCACTAATCATCCAATCCTATTTTTAGCTAAATATATTTAAATAATAAGAATAAACGGATTTACCATAGATAAAAAAACAGATTTCTCATACATAGCAGATAATAAATTTTTAAGATTACCTCCCTTGTAACAAAATTTAATATTATATTAAATTCAAACAGCCCATTCCACATAATTCCGGGCTTTTAGACGGACACAAACATTATATATTTTGATTCCCCCCACAGCCTACATTGTTACATTCATGTCCATATCACTGTAGCCGGAAGCTGCACCGTTCTTACTGGCACCATTAGAGCAGAATCCATTTTGACTACCGTTATTGAGCGGAGTTTTACTTTTATTAGATATGATATACATTTGTCTTTATTTAATGTCGGGGGAGGGTTGTATCTTCGAGTGATGCTTGGGCTGTTTTCAGCTGATGAAGCTTACGAGGAAACATCAGTTATCTCGGATGCTGAAGAACAATCACCCCCCTCTTTTTTCTATGTTGTCACAGTTCATTGCACTTTTATTATTCGACGAAGAAACAATGCGGTTATTTCACCTCAATTTTTGCATACAACACTTTTCGGAGAAGAATAGTCCGTTTTGATTTAACACGATCTTCTTCGAACGAGTTGGTCCGTGTTTACCTATGGATTTTACCACAGATCCGACGTCGTTTTCCGTATTACTGCTATTATTAGTGTTATCGTCTGTAAACTCGTCTCCATCATGGCCGCTACAACAGACTTCGTCCGCATCTTCTTCATAAATATAAATAAAACTCAAAAGAAAATAGTATTTTTTAAAGTCTGAGTTCTGTTTCCCAGCTTGCAACCTAAGATACGATGTTGATCTGGTCTTCTTATATATATTTTTCACTTATAAAATAGATCATTCAGTGAAGACCGGGGTTGTTCCAATAAAAACAAGCTCGATGATACTCGATTACAGAGTACAGAGCATCCAAAGCATTTCTTTTCAGGACACCAATGATCACCATTAAAGATATTTTTCTTACAAATATTATTTATTCAAATTAAATGTTTTTTCCTACACGTGTTTCACTACCAAGCAGGTACTTGCTTGGCAGATCATCAGGGAAATTAAATGTCTGGAATAAGGGTTTCAACTGCCGACAATACACAATGTGGCGTTGCAATAGTTGAGGTCACTTAAGAAGAGAAGAGGAAAAAAAATAAAAATAAAAGTTATAATTAAAAAACAAGAAAGAACAACGATAAAAAAGAAAGTCTTAGAAAATGTCTTAGTGCATTATTTCTACCACATTATTTCTACCACCAAGCAAATAATCGGTCCCAAATGCATTAAAAAAAACAAACAAACAAAACAATGTGCGATAATACACTTTCACGTCGGGCGGCACAATGATGAAGAAATCCCCCCCCCCCAAAAAAACTAAACCATTCAAGATACCGCTCACAAGTTACCATTCCAATCCAATGATAGTATGGGAATTCTAAATCAAATTCATCACAAGGAAAAGCAACATAAATGTTCGTCCGGAATGCCAGCGGTCAGACGAGTCTTGTTCCCTTTCGAAATAAACACACGACGAGTTGAACGTCAGTCTCGCAGAAACTTTCCTTTATTTTAAGAAAAAATCTTAATTAGTAGATAGAAACTATTTATTCAAAATACTGTTTCTAAAAAAATCTATTATTAAAATTATTCTTTATAGAAATTAATTATCTAGTGTCTGGGACGTCATTTTACATTTTGGGAAAATATCCTTCATTTAATCAACTGCCGAATTATTATCGTGTTGATGTTTAACGAAGCGAAAAAAACCTATCCTGCAGAAATTATTTAAAAAAAATCATTCATATATCAAAAATAAAATGTAATTATAAAAAAGTTTTCTACAAAAATCTAGTTATTATTTTAAATAATTTAAAATATTTCCTTAACGGCTGTGTCTGTTTGTAACTCTCTGGGGAGAATATTATTCTATATTCCAGAAATAAATATTACTACGGAATATCGTTATCAGAAATCTATTTTCTATTTAAAAAAAACATTTTTTAATGGACGGGATTATTTTATGCCACATTACGGGAAAATATCACTCTAACTCGTTAAATGACGGAAGACTTTGTTATTACTAATTTAAAAACCCTGTACAAAATACTTTTTATAAACATCCAATTGTTTCTATTTTTAGAAATTAAGTCCGTGTCGGCATGCATATTTTTTAATTATTTTTTCCTTAATTATTTTTTCCTCCAATTCCTGCCCCCCCCATTGTTTTATTTAATTTAATCTAATTAAAAACTAATTTAATTTAATTTAACCTAATTTAATTAAATAGTGATAGCATCCAGGTTGCTATTTCTTATTTTTCACTTAAAATTACTTGAAATTCCCAATGCATTTCGTATAATATATCTATTTCTGAGAATAATTGTGATTTATTATTTATTATTCCATCATCTTCTTATATGTTACAAAATTCCCCCCACCTCTATTCTGCTGAAGAAGTATTTACTATAGTTGACTATCAATGGGCCTTATTCCGATAGAATATTCCTACCTTATCACCCCCAACCTAAGTCCCGAGCCTCCGCTAATAATCGAATCAAGTCATATTTTAGCGTAAGTACGTGTTACTAACTCTTAACCTCTATATTATACACTAATTATTGCCTCAGATTGCCTCAGGAAGGGCTCACCCTGCCTATCTCTGCTGTAAGTTTATACTTCCCCCAATTCCCCTCCTATCCAGGTTTTAGGCTTGATAACAGGTAACGGTTTCTATGCAGACAGCATTGTAGTATTTCCTGCCTAGCGTTCAGTAAATTATCTCTAGATGTCATGATGTGGTACGACTCTAATGCACATAGGTTACATCTCTTCCTTTTGTTCGGTTTATATTTGCTAGCCCTCCCCAAAATGGACCATTTCAGTTCGAAAGGGTCTTGCCTAGCAATGAGGTTTCTCACAAAACGGCCAACATAAGTGTTAGGCCTATCTATGTCTTCCCTTTGGCCTCCCCTGAATGAACTCGTGTGATTTCTGAATCTATCTTTGAACTCCGATATATGATCTCCTACTACCTTCTGTTATCACATCGCATTTGTAGACAATGCTTGAAACTCTACAGTCCCCCCCCCCCAGTGGACAGATGTTAGAAGCTCTGCAGTTACAGTTGTGTGCTGAGCCGTTGCTGGATGTTCTACTACTACGCATATTTACAACGGTGGTTCTCACTGAACTGGTGTTACTGGGATCAACACCAGAAGAGAACATGGCATCCCTTGTTTTAGTTATCTTAGAATTATTATATCCTATGATGGATGCGGCTATATTTCTACAGGTTCAATAAGACAGTTTTACAGTATTTTTGTTAATGATTCCCCGCAATCTATCCATTGGAAAGTTTTTTCCACTATGCTATAAAAAATCTTTGGGATATTAGTCTTAATATGCTGGCTATGGAGAGGGGTTGAACCATGTAGTGGTCCTTCTCCTATTTTTCTTCAATTCGTTACTTCCAACTTCACGAATATTATTATCAACCGGTCCCCTCCCTACCTGGTTTAAATTACCGTGGGATACACCATGTCTCCTATATCTTGCCTTGCCCATTGCCCTATTATATGAAACCATTGATCGAGAGACGATCGGTCTCCCGTTTAGTCCCCCATTCCAAACGAAGGAGGCACAAGGTAATTCATGTTTTCCTTATATCCTGATCTGGTTAAAGCTTCATTGTAGAACTGCTTACTGATGTCGAATATTTGTTGATTCTTGGACAGCTTAGATATCCTACTCGAGATTGCAGGAATAATGGCTCTTTTCACCATATATATATATATATATATATATATATATATATATATATATATATATATATATATATATAGAGAGAGAGAGAGAGAGAGATATTTATATAGATATATATATAGATAGAAGGATGAAAAGGAATTAGAAAAGCGACGGAGGCAAATCTTTTTATAATTCAGTTGCTCAATGCAAGGTATATTCCGTACAAAATATACCTTGCATTGAGCAACTGAATTGAAAAAAGATCTGCCTCCGTTGCTTTTCTAATTCCTTTTCATCCTTCTATCTATATATATATCTATATAAATATCTATCTATCTATCTATCTATCTATCTATCTATCTATCTATCTATCTATCTATCTGTTCTATCCGGTATATTGAGCTGTATACTTTTCACAATAGGTTGTACCATTCCTAAAAGTTTGCTTTTAGTTCTCTACTTTATATATATATATATATATATATATATATATATATATATATATATATATATATATATATATATATGTATATATATGTATATATATATATGTATATATATATATATATATATATATATATATATATATATATTTGTTTTTTGGTTATTAACTATGTACGTATATGTTTCGTCCATTTTATTTAAATCGGAACTCATCAGCAACTATTCACTACTAGTCGCGTGATTCTAAACACGGCTACGAGTATTTTACAACTCAAATCTCGACACCTAGAACCATTCGGCCACCGCTGGATAGTAAAATAAACAGTGATAATTCGGCGGCGTGACGTCATAAGAGTGTTCTACTTAATGAAAGGAACGATGCATTTATAGCTAGCGACGTCATGCTGTTTTAATACTACACTTACAGTGCCCATCTAGAGGGGTTTCTAGGGGCTACATATAATAAATATTTGTTTTTTGTTTATTATCTATGTACGTATTAGCATATACTATCAGTACCTTTTGATTAGCAATCTCTTCAAAATTTCAGCTCGATGATTGTAAACCAGTAACAATAAAGCATATATAACTAAGTATGGTTCATTTTATTTTCCAATTAACAAAAAACATAACATTCCAGTGAGATATATATTTACGACTTGTTTCTCTTAAAGTAGGCCAACTAACATTATTATGTCAATATCAGCTCTGGCCACTACAAGTTCACCAGAAAATTCCACAAAGAAGAAAAGTTTTTAAATCTAAAAGTATTGAAAAAAAATTACACCACACAGTGGGTAATTGTGGAAAAAGCAAAGAGAAAAAAGCAAAGAAAAAAACAAAGAAAAATGTTTTCCACGTGTGAGTGATTTCTTTTTTCTGCACTTCAAAACATACACGCATACCTAACTTTATATAAATAATAGGTGGGTTTTCCAGCTCGCTATCGCTTCGCAAAGTCTGGTAATTAATTGATCTGTTAAGTACGACTGTAAAGAAATGAAAAGATAGAAAAAATCAAATTCACATGAGTAAGGGCGTGTGTTGAGGTCGTCTGATTTTTAACTTACAATTTTTTCTTTTAATTAAAAAACAATAAACAAAGAAAATGTAGCGTCGCTAATAGGCGGTAGGGAGTTGAGAAAGATAGGTAAGTCAGTCAGTCAGTCACTCCCCTGTCTGAATTCATGCTTATGCCTTTTACTAAATCACTTTAATTAATGACTGTTAACGTCGACATAATAATGATATATATGTGAAAAATAGGCCAAAAGATTACAAATGAATAACACAAGACATTGATTTATTATGGACTGTTAAAAAAATCGTTATGCAGATTAGGTATTCAAATAGCTGTCTTTGTGTCTTTCATCTGTACTTTATATACAGTATTTAAAAAAATGGTGTTGTATTATTGATTTAAATAACATAACCTAGTTTTGATGGCATCATGAAAAAAATGTATTCATTTATATATATATATATATATATATATATATATATATATATATAAATACACACGAAAGATTTTATATATATATATACATAAATAAATACACACGAAAGATTTATATATATATATATATATATATATATATATATATAGCATAATATAAAATGAAGTAATAAAATAAGGTTCGAATCAAATTTTATTAGAATTCAACGAATTTATTGTAGATTTCTTACCGAGGAGAGGAGTTTTCTGTTTGCTTGGCTTGCGGAGAGTGATTATTTTCGAAAATAATCTCATTCATTGTGATAATTTTTATCGGATCCGGAAGAAAAAGTGGCCGAATACATCACGTCGTTTTAATTTTATTCGAATTGGATTTACCGGAGTTTTCATTTGGCCAGCAAGTTATGGCTTATATTGTTCTGATCACCTCATAAGAACTTTGCACTTTGAACATTATAATTATTCAAATCCAAGTGAGTTTTCTGAACATTTCTTATGTTTTGGTTTCATTATCGTTTTATTAATTTGCATACACATTGGATACATTTTTCACTGTCATTTACTGCATCGATTGCAAACGGTTTTCCTGCTTGGATAACTTTTTCGTTTTTTGAAAAACCATTCACCACTTGGATCACTTTTCAATCAACATCTTGGATGTCTTTCCTGAATATGTTTTAAATTTTAAATTGTTTGACTTGGACGAACTGTATAGCGTTAACAAAAAAGTATGTTTTAGGCTGATATATTTTATGTTTTATGTACTTTTATGTATTTTTATATATATATTTATATATTTTCAAAGTTTAATTTTATTATCTGCAGTAATGTCATTGCGGTAATGGTCCTCTGAGGAGAAGAGTTTTCTTTGAAAACATGTGAGTTAAGGACTGTAAGGTACTTTGTTTGAACATTGAATTCTAATAAAATTTGATTCGCATTATTACTTCATTTTATATTATGCTATTAATGCTATATCCAGTATATTGAGCTTCAGTTTTATCCGGATGTTCACTAATTAAAGATATTAGTTGCCTCTTATACCTTTTGTTGGATTAACTTTATATATATATATATATATATATATATATATATATATATATATATATATATATATATATATATGAAGAAGAATGGAAAGGAATTAGAGAAGCAAAAGCCAAATCAAAATTCAATTCAACTGCTCAGAGCAAGGTATATTCCGCAAAAAGGCAATTTATTCAAGTTAAATTTTCCTTAAGCCAGGCTTTTCAAAGATCAAAATCTTATCATCAGAGGAGGTCGCTGGGATAGATAAGTTGGCAATGGCCAAGATTTAAAATTTGAAAAAATGAAATAAAAGTTGTAGGGAAAGAAACGCAGGGCAAAACTCTGCCCGAATGCAAGCAAATGTCCGATTGCTAAAAAGTCCGGTGTCGAAAAGTCCAGCGGAGAGAATAAGATGTAGATAGGTAGGTCGTTAAAGGCACGAGATGTAATGAGAGAGGATTCAAAGTTAAATTCCAAGAAGCCACAACTTCAGGTGCGGCGAAAATAGAAAATCCAAAAGGGTAAAAAGTCCAATAAGAGGTACGTTCGTGGATGCAGGCAGGCTCAGAGAAGATTGAGGTGGAAAATATTCGCCATTAAAAATACTTCCTGGGCAGAGATAACAAGGAAAAGTGTTTTAAAGTGGGGAAAAAAGGCAGCGAAAATATTTTAAAGCTAGCCCGTTGGGAAAGCCGGCTTGAAAGGAAGAAAAGCAAAAACTAATAAAACTAATATACTCTTCACAATAGGTTTTACCTTTCCTAAAAGTTCGCTTTTAATACACCTCTTTATATATATATATATATATATATATATGACAATATTTACAAAGAAATATTAAACATCAGACAATCTAACAGGTTCTACGAAAAAATGCTTTATATATATATATATATATATATAAATTCGTGAATCAAAAGTCAGAACACCATAAACATGCATTTTACGCCATGTTGATGTTCTTGATACCGTTTTCCTGGCATTCGTTTACCCGATTCTATTTTTAGAATCAGATACCCACCGAAGAGACCACGTGAAGGTTGAAAATATCGCTAATAACATTTATGGTGCTATTCATTCGACAGGACTACAAAAGCAGCAAGCCGAGTTGCCAGGTTTTTTTCCCCATCGACACGCCCCATGCGCAATGACGTCTAATGGAAGTTGAATATTACACTATACGGAACAAGAAAAATAAATAAAATAAAACATTATTGATGACTAAAAACTCTGACTCCCCTTTTAGAAAAAGAGGAATAAAAAAGAGGAGGAGGAGAGCAGGAAGCATCAGTGATGTGAAATGGTCAAATTGGTAGACCGTTGCGGTTGCGGGAGATGTTGACAGATAAGAACGGTTCGATAATGGCGGTTTCAAATCGATCGGTAAAAGTTAACATTTCGAACGCATCGAACGGGATCTTATTGATCGTAAAACAGCGATTAGACTGTACTTACGGGCAATCGAGATTGAAGAAAAGCCGTAATGAAATGGGAAACATATAATTAATTGCTTTATGTCTTGCGAAAATACCCAATGACTAGGCACGTATTAGAAAAAGTAGAACACACATAATTTCGCCAAATAGAATTGGCCTCTTCAGTGTGTTTGTAGATCCGATCTTATTGGATTTCCGGCTTCTGCTGGTGTAAACCGGCGTCGGATCTACAAACACACTGAAGAATCCAATTCTATTTGGCGAAATTATTTGTATCATTATGAACTAAAAATGAAAGTTTATAAAAAGAAGGAAAAATCGGTTTCGATTTTTCTTTTCTTTTAAAATAAAATTAATATCGCATCCTTAACATGCTTCGAAGGTATTTATTTTACCTCAATCCTCATTATAAAATTTCATTTGGATGCTTCAAAAAAAGTATAAACTTTTTAAATCTCTCTCTCTCTCTCTCTCTCTCTCTCTTTATATATATATATATATATATATATATATATATATATATATATATATATATATATATATATATATATATTACGAACTACATGTCCGATTAATATTCCTTTTCCTTGGTTAGGTATAATAAGTGAGAAGTTCGGCAAACAAATTAGCTATTTTGCTTCGAACGTGCGTATTATGTCTTGTAACCCTGTTATGTCTTGTAACCCTGTTGACGTCTTCTCGAAAGGACTTTCTACCCCCTACCATTACCTACGTGGGTAGTACGACGTTGAGATTGGACAACAGAGTACAGCAACACATCCCTAGCAAAATTAGGAATGGAACCTTTCGGTCAATGGACGTTCTAAAAAATACATACGGGTCTTCTATCACCGACCATCTGATTAAAAACCCGTTGCGCAACGAATTCAGCATTGACTCATCTACCATCTTGAGTCGTACTCACTCCATTTTCCACCTTAAAATCTAAGGAGACTATCCACGTACGTCTCAAGCGGCCCTCCCTCTTTACACAAAAATTGTGTATGTTGCGGTTGAGTGTGATTAGTCTCTAAGACCCCCCTCCGACTGTAAATAACATAACACTCCTTTTGTTTTAAATATATATTTTTTTCTTTTCTCTACATTCCCCCTTTTAAAATCTCACGATACAGGTCTCGTTAAGTGTGGGCGAAACCGGTCGGCTTGCACTTTTTCTCTCTCGTATCTTTTAATTATGAAAGATAAAACATGCCTTTTCTTTGTAATTTCCCTAATAAAATTATGTGTCCTAAAGGAAATAATGCTATATATATATATATATATATATATATATATATATATATATATATATATATATATATATATCCATCTACACACACACACACACACACACACATATATATATATATATATATATATATATATATATATATATATATATATATAACAGTCAATGTTGTTTTTTGTGTCATAGAAATCGGTATGTTAACAGTTCAAAAAGTTTTTATAATGTTTTACATTTTCCTTCAATTTTAACTGGGGTCACAAGTGGCAATTATCAGTTAGACCCATAAAACAAATTGAATATATTAGAACGTAAAGAAACAAAATTTATTTCTTTTAAACTGATCTTCTTCGTTTAATGAAACAAAAATAAATTCAAAGAATGTAGTGATGAATTTATTTTTAAAAGTTCTAAACATTTTAATAATTATTTTAACTAGCAAAATAGCCTCCCTACTGTCGTCTATTTTTATGTATCAATTTTCAGTATTTACTTCAGCAGTGCTCAATACGTGAGTAGAGCTAGGTAGTAAGTTATGAAAATTTATTTATGGCAATTAAACTACACAGAGGCTTCCGCGCTTCATCCCCGTAGGAAATCGTCAAGCTAGAATGCATCTTAGCCTGACGCTTCCCTACGGGAATGAAACGTTGAAGCGTCTGTGTAGATATATATATATATATATATTAGTACTTCATGTATCCACATAAAATATTATAAGGAGATATAATTTTTTATGTGTCAGTTTTCAGTATTTACTTCAACAGTGCTCGATACATAAGTAGAGCTAGGTAGTAAGCAATGAAAATATATATGGCAATCAAGCTACACAGAGGCTCCCGTGTTTCATCCGGGGGGGGGGGGGATCGTCAGGCTAAATGCATGGAGTTATTTTTGTCAGGTGTTTTTATATACATGGCTTGCTAGTTAACCGATCAAATTCTTTGTTGTTCCCTCAGCCAATCGTTGGGCTTCCCGCGAACAAAGGCTTTGTTGGTGACGCTCCTATGCCTATCCTACTTTTTGTTAACAATGGATTTTCCTATATCCTGTTTCCTTTGTTTTGTCAATACAGTGGGCGAATTTATTTAAACACGTGGTTTTTTGTATTTATATTTTAGGTTTTAAATTTTAACTTGTTCAGTTTTTTATTTATTTATTTATTTTTATTTATTATATATCATCCTAAGGTAAATTTATTTCTGTGTAAACAGCTGTTTTCTATTTCACTTCTAGAGTTTAATAGGTTTCGGGGATCTTTAAAATTTAGGATTTCATGTTTTTACTTAAGTTTAATGTGACGTCTAGAAAGTTCGTTGTTTTTATGTTAGCCATTACTCATACTTTTAGGCCTAGTTTTTTTCATTTCCATATGTATAATTTTCTTGAAGTTTTCTCCCTTAACTTTGTTGGAGTCTCTTATTATCGCTAATCCATCATCTCTATAAAGGCCGATATCCGTATTATCGAATATATTCACATTAAACGTAAGTAAAAACACCTACGAACCATACCTAAAAGATAACGCCAACCCAATATACGTATACCCAAAGTCTAATCACCCCCATCAATCATAAAACATATCCCGAATTCGATCGAAAGTAGGCTTATCAACAATTGTAGCAACGAAAGCGTTTTTAAAAAATCAATCAACATTTACAATACAGTTCTAAAAAATAGTGGTTACCATAAAAACCTAAAATATAAATACAAGAAACCACGTGTTAAAATAAATTCGCCCACTGTATTGACAAAACAAAGGAAACAGGATATAGGAAAATCCATTGTAAACAAAAAATAGGATAGGCATTGCTTACTATATATATGTTTCATTTTACTTCAGTCCAAATTCTCAGAAATTACGGGGCCCTTTCCTGGGACTAACACTTGATCTCTATATGAGATACATAGATATTCTAAAATTGCATTAAAATTCTCTTTAACCTGTCAACCGTTAATTTTCCTCTCCCCAATTGACCAGTTAACTATGTTGTAGTATATCTTTCTTGAAGTCTCTTGGTCTTACCGGTTTCCATGGCAAGAATTAATCTAGTCTGGTAGAGTATCTAGGTAAGTGCTGTTACTTGAGTTAACATTACGTGGAGAATGCGCACCATTCAACGTATGAGCCAGTATATAGTCGTGCCAAGATCTTATTTTGGCTTCGAATACTATGTTATTTTGAAAATTTAGTCAGGGTTTACTTGTAGGGTGAAGTATCCCTATGTCAGGTTGTCCTGACAACCCCTTGTATAGAGAGACCGGAGAAACTCGAGGATGGTGTCTTGTAGGTAATTGAAACTCTTCTGTCTCTCTCCATATATATATGCCAAATAAAAGAATAACATGAATCCGATTGTATGAATTATAAAGGAACAGCGGAAGACGTAAAACTCAACGTTTCGCTCAACTGTTGCGTCGGCTTTATCAAGAATGAAACAACTATAAATGGCTATACACAAGATGATCTGTATTTTTGGGGCACATATAATGACAGGGTATAATAAATGTAAATATATCTAGATAGGGAAGCTATACAAAAACGTATATATATATATATATATATATATATATATATATATATATATATATATATATATATAAATGAAATAAAAAAAAAAAAAATAAATAAAAAAACATATATATGTACTAGTCATATATATATATATATATATATATATATATATATATATATATATAAAAATATATATATATATATACTACTACTACTACTACTACTACTACTACTACTACTACTACTACTACTACTACTACTACTAATAATAATAATAATAATAATAATAATAATAATAATCCAGGTAAAACATATACAGGGTAGTAATCCAAAGAATTTCAACCGGGTTTATAAAAAGGGCTCAATATCAAATAGAACTTTTATATATGATTACTTTTATTTACACAGACATGTGAAAAATCATATATGATCTAAGGTTTAGATCGGATTCTAACTCTGCCTGATTAGATCTAAGTTTATAATAGCTGTTGATGTCTCAGATTTTTCATATGTCTGTGTAAATAAAATTAATCATATATATATATATATATATATATATATATATATATATATATATATATATATATATATATACATAAAAATCGTATTAGCAAAAAGAAAAGAGGAGGAAGAGATCAAAACAGAAGTGAATCTAAATGACCTAATATATATATATATATATATATATATATATATATATATATTAAAGTGTTTTTATACCTACGGACGACATCGTTTCGGGTTTTCTACTCTCATCAGTGCAGGAGTGGCAGTTGTAGGCGGTCACATGGGCTCACCTAAAATCATGAGTCTAACGCCTATGCCAACACGACCGCGAGAAGTAGCCACAAACAGAAATTGAAATTAATATATATATATATTTATAAAGATAGGTCGTTCATTTAAAAATATTGGTGGGTCAGTATTATTAAAATTGAAAATAGAAGCCATTATCAATGTAAGATTAATTCATTATTTTTATTTTTAATTTTTTATTACTTTAATTTTATTAATTTCGGAATAAAATTCTATCATCAGAGTTGACCAGTATTGTGTTTAAAAAAAAAAAAAAAAAAATAAACAAACTTTTTATTTTTTATCTTTTGAAAAAATGACACAATACTGGTCAACACTGATGATGGAATTTTATTCCGAAATTAATAAGATTAAAGTAAAAAAAGTAATAAATTAATCTTGCATTGATAAAGGCTTCTATTTACAATTTTAATAATATATATATGTATATATATAATATATTATATATATATTAGATATTATATATATAGATAATATATGTATATATATATATTATATATTACATATATTATGTATACATATTATGTATTACATATATATTATATATTATATTATATTATGTATATTATATATATATATATATTATATGTATATATATATATTATATATATCATATATGTATTATATATTATATATATTATATTATATATATTGTATATACTATATACATTATATATATATTATAAATGTATAATATATATATATATATATATATATATATATATATATATATATATATATATATATATATGTATATATATATCATATATTATACAGGGTGATCCATAAATCACTTCACTTAGCTATTTAAAATGATTACCATATGAAGCACAAACATACTATGAACTTTTGATAATTGTTATCTTACTCTCTAATTACTGCTATTTGTTATTTTAAATTTGTTCGTTTATATATTTGTTTCTATATATATTTATTTCATAATAAATCAAATATGCTACAAAGAGTCGTAATTTTTTTGCAAAAAAGAATGGAGCTATGCATGCAGAACGAAGGTGGAAATTTTGAAAATTGCTGTAATTTTAAACTCCCATAAATGAATTTGTTGAATAAACTTTCTGTTTTGTATTACCGTATTTTTTAACTTTAGAATTTCAAAAATAAATAGCTAAGTGACTTATGAATCACCCTGTATATATATTATGTATTATATATATTATTTACTATATTATATATATATATATATTATATATATATATATATATATATATATATATCATATTATATACATTATGTATTATATATAATATATATAATATATATATATATATATATATAATATATATATATATATCATATTATATACATTATGTATTATATATAATATATATAATATATATAGATATATATATATCATATTATATACAGTATGTATTATATATAATATATATAATATATATATATATTATATATATGTTATATATATTATATATAATATATTATAAATTATATATATATATATATATATATATATATATGTACTTATAATGTATGCGGTATGAAGGCAAACATGTAGTTTCCTTTTTTGTAAGTTTTAATCAAACGTTAAACACACATTACGCCATGTTGATGTACTTGATGCCGTTTTCCTGCCATTGATTTACACGATGCTATTTTTAGAATCGGATACTCATTAGCGAGATCACATAAACAGCTCTAACAAATCTTTTGTCATGCGTCTGGCAGGACTAGAAAAACGGCAAGCCGAGTCGCCAGTCTCTATTCACCACCGCCACGTCACAATCAAACTAAAAGTTATGCTTAATGAGGTCTAGTGGCAGTTGAGTATAATACAAAACTAAATAATAAAAATAAAACATAACACATTATTGATGACGAGAAGCCCCCTACTCCCACCCTCCAAAAAGTGGAAAAAAAACAAAAAGAAGAAAGCAGGAAGCGGTCGACGCACCAGTGACGTCAAATGGTTAAATTGGTGGACCGTTGCGGTTGCTGGAGATGTTGACAGATAAGAACGGTTCGATAATGGCGGTTTCAAATTGATCGGTAAACGTTAGCAGTGACGTTTCAAACGCATCGAACGGGATCTTATTGATCGTAAAAAGCGATTAGACTGTACTTACAGACAATCGTGATTGAAGAAAAGCCGTAATGAAATGAGAAAACTATAATTAATTGTTTTTATGTCTTGCTAAAATACCTAATGACTGGGCATGTATTATAAAAAAGTTCAATAAACATGTAACGCACACATACGCCTTCTAACACATATATAGGGTTTAGTTTTCACTACGTCTGTTGCCATTTACGATAGCATCATTGATTAGTACGCTCGGAATCGGAGTATATTGTGACTATTGATCCGGGGTTCGAATCGTGCGGCTGGCTTAAATGGTAATCTCTGTACTGATGATTCTATAAACAAACATAACTTAATCCCAAAACCAAGGAATATATTTTTCCGTGATTAAAATATATAAAAACCCTAGGGAAACAAACGTTTATCTATTTAGATTTAGTATTATAATCAAGGGAGGCGCGATAGCGCTCTGTCCCTTAATAGACTTCAAAAACGACCTATGCTAGAAATCTCATTTCTTTGATCAATCATACCTCAAAAACCAATGAACCAAATTAGTTAAAACGTTGCATAACATTTTCATTTGATAGGTTTTATAAGTGTGTAGAATTTCAGCATCATTAGTCAAGGAAACCCAGAGATCCAGAAAGGTCAGGAGTGATTTTGTGTTATCCGTGTGTACGTACGTACGTACGTACGTGTGTGCCATCCATGAAATAGTTGATGAGATACATCTCATCAACTATTTGATGGATTCAGCTGATTTTTGGCAGAGATAGGGGTTCTAGAGTCTAGTTGATGGCATTTTAATTTCAGTTTACCATATACCTTAGTTTTCCAGAGAATTAAAAAAAAACTTAAAAATTACCATTGTCTTGAGGCATAGCCTTTACAAAAGTAGTGACATTCCATGATAAATGCCAGTATACTGAAATCATATGCCCTTAAGTGGGTTAAGATGAAAATTCATATACACTAAATGTACAAAAGCAAGGAAATTCCCAAATTTTTACACTTTTATTGTCATTAAGGGTATGACTACATATCAACCAAAGCATTTCATTATCACATCACTACAGTATAAATCTGTATGCATGAGTGGATGAAGTGTGTGAGGTGCGCTGAAGAAAAATTCCTACCAGTAAAATACATAGCCCTGTTGTGCTCGCATACCCTTAATGACAATAAAAGTGTAAACATTTGGGAATTTGCTTGCTTTTGTACATTTAGTGTATATGAATTTTTATCTTAACCCTATTAAGGGCATATGATTTCAGTATACTGGCATTTATCATGGAATAGATGTATACATATCTTACTTCACATATCGGTATTATTTGATGATTTTATTTATTTACTAGCAGGAAGACCCGGCGTTGCTCAGGATTGAATGAGGATCACTACTATGCACTTTTTCACTATGCTCATGACACCATATCACTTTCTCTGTTTTTCCTTCCTCCTTCCACCCGTTTCGACCCCTAATATAGTCGGAAGAAACTGAAATGTTGCAAAACTCTCTGAATGAGTCTCTGATGCATATGCTTTACATTTCATTAAAATCCGATATACATATTTGAACTTTTAAGGGGTTTCCGTCCCCCATGGTTCAATTAGAGATGGGACCACGTAGATATTTGGCACATAAAGGATAACGTAGAGATTCAGGACCGCTTCCATTGTCTTCCCCAGATAATCTTCTGCATATAATATAAATTCCATCAAAATAAGATACATTATAAGTTTAAAAGAGGTTCGGCCCCTATATCACTGTTCGATTAAGAAAGCACTTAGAGATTAGGGACCATTTTCTCATGGTCTTACCCAGAAAATTTTATACATATGATTTAAATTTAATAAAAAATTGTCGTCTGGTACAAATCGGCTCGTCATCTCTCGGGGGTTTGCGTAGGATAGCCGAACGTTTCCGACAAGAAACTCACGGAAACTGGTCAAGATCGATATAAGTACCAAAAATATATTAATGTGAATGTATTTAAACAGGACAGCAATGCTATTTCAATTGAATAGTGAAAACATAGAATATGGAAATATTTCGACAAAGCAGATGAATTTGTATTATTTGGATTTTTCGGACTACTGTCTGAACTACTACTACTACTACTACTACTACTACTACTACTACTACTACTACTACTACTACTACTACTACATCAACCTATAAATATATGAGTAAAAACTATAATTTGAATAAGCGTAAGCCCCAGAAATACACTACTATTACGTTTATTATTATTACTAGCCAAAATAATCTCCCTACGGTCGTCTATTTTTGCTAGGCTGCCGCGTCAGAAATGAACGCTCACCCGTAAACCGATGGAGCCCCAGTCATATTTATTGGATGGGTAGACATTGATTTTCTTTGTTTCTAACCAAGAATATTTTTAGTTAAAAAAAGAAATTTTTTTTTTACCCCCCCCCCTTTTTTTACCCTCCCCCATGAATACTAATATTTTCAGTTAAAAAAACAAACAACATTTTTTTACCCCCCCAAATTATTATCTGTATTATTATTACTACCATTACCATTACTATTACTACTATTTACAAATAATTCTAGTTGTATCATTAATTTAAGATTTAAAGTTTAATTGATACTTAACATCCCACTTTTATTAGTTGAGTGAGGTTTTACTACATTAAAACAACATTTTCCAGATTGATCACCAGCTTAACTAAAGTTAATCATTTCTTAATTAATACACACACACACACACACACACACACACACACACACACACATATATATATATATATATATATATATATATATATATATATATATATATATATATATATATATATATTTGAATTTTCAAATGACAGGTTGTGCCTATATTATACCCCATAAAACCCTTCAAAATACCTTAAAGAAACTGAAATTTGGCGAATATTTATTAATTGATGTCTTATGCCTGTTGTTAAAATTTCACAAAAATCGGAGCTATATAAATTTTCACGAAGGTTTCCACCTCGTCTTTGCCACATGTGCCTGAAACTAAATTAAACTATTTATAGCCCACATTACCTACCGTTATGCCTAGCAGCTGTGTTCCAAAATTCATAATGATCGTTTAGGAATGAATCTTGTATATATAAATGTAAAAACATATACACATACCTAACTTTATAGTGTCAACGTTGTCAACTGTTAACATCTGAACAAGACATTTGGAGTCTATAGGTTTAATGTCATGTCTCTGGCGCTGTAATCTCTTCATTGCAAAAGCGGACACTTGAAAAAGATTAGGTTAATTGCTGATTAAGTCGACGTTCCCAACAACACAAATAATATAGATAGACGCTGCCTTTAAAGCCGATTTCTTGTTTTTGGCGCTTTTGTTTAATTTTCTCCCGTTTTTTGGACAGCAAGAATTTTTAAGAAGATTAAAACCTCTTCAGAAAAATAAACGAATCGATCCAATCACAAGTCAGATTTGGTACACTTCCAAAACCATTTATTATATTACTAGTAGTATTTACGCGGCGTTGCCCAGGCGGAGATATATTGTTCGTCGGTTTGGTTTGGTGGGCGGAATATCAGCCATCTATGGATTAGTTAATAAAGTTGTCAAATAGAATACTATAGGTACGATAAAAAAAATTTTCTCTAAGAATACGGTGCTCTTATAATGCATTGCACTTAGAATACCTTGCTCGTAGGAGGAAACTTCACATTGAAAGTTGGAAAGGCTTTGATTTTTTGAAGAATAAGATCGAATAATACGGTTGGGGATGAACTTATTGATACTAGTGACAACTCGATTAATAGGATCGGGCCTCTCCGACCTCCCGTCTAGCCAAATTAAGGGCCAAAGTAGACGAATGCGTAGTCGCCAGGATCTCGTTCTACGGCATCACGGGTCGCCCCACATGGCAAACAGGTGGCCCCCGTTTTCTTTTTTTTTTTTTGGTCTGCAGTCGATGAATTCGTGGTCCCGCCTTCATGGCGATTGTTGGTCGGAAATAATTTATATTATCGTCATATACATAATTTTTGCCTTGAAAGAAAAGTTAAAAATAACATTTGCAACATGTAATTAGCATAGAAACAATGAACATGTAATAACAATAACTGAGCGCGGTAATGTTTTCTTTAACAGAATTCAAATTGTTAACATTGCGTTAGTTAGAGACAGCTGTAAAACGGCAAATGGCTTTCACAAATCAAATAAAATTAATTAGTTAACATCTAAAGTAAAATTAAAAATGTTTCACTGTGATAATATTTGCTTAATTTTATTTTTGTTTTATGAAACGAAAAAGATTTATTTAAAAATGTATTCAACTTTCTTACGTTCTAATTATATTCCGGTTATTTTATGGAACTAACCGATAATTGCTCTTATTGACCCCATATGGAATTGAAGGAACATTTAAATGATGCCTTTAGATTCTCTGAAAAATGTAACCTAACTGTTCTAACTGTTAACGTATCGATTAATATAACAAACAAGTAAACACACAGTGCTTAAGTAAAAAATATGATATTTATTTATTAAAAATAGTGTAATAATAGGATTTAGGTCTCTTTAAAAGAGTTGTAGTAGGCTGTAAATCTTAGCATAATGCGATGTTCCTACGTCTGCAGTTGAACACTATTTGACCAGCTTTCTGTATTTGTCCGCTGACTCGACAAAATATAGATCTTTATTCTCTTTCCTTTCTTGTGATAATTCTTTGTGGTTGAGTGGAAGAATGCCGTGCTGCAGAGTCAAGGTAGACTTTGTGACTGGGTTCAAATCCTTCGACCAGCAGTAATTATTATCTCCTAGGCCGATGACTGCGTAAGCGAGAAACACTAGTGTATGTAGATTAAAAGATAATTTATATATATATATATATATATATATGTGTGTGTGTGTGTGTGTGAAAGGAAAGATGATAGTAATCCGACGTAATGGGAAATGAAAAAGGAAAAAACCAAGACATGACATTTTTCTTCAAATTATCATCCTGATGAAGTCTTACAATAAAGACGAAACGTTGATGAATATATACAAATATCTCTTTTTTCATTTCCCATATATATATATATATATATATATATATATATATATATATATATATATATATATATATATATGTGTATCTTCTTTGTAATATGGCAGGAAAAATCCCAGCAGAGTGCTCGATTAATTAAGAATTAAAGTTAAAAATTAAAAATTAAGAGCGTAATATTTATTTATTTTGGTACAGAAAAAATAGTACAACATTCGTACCGTCGGTTTCGAGTACGGAAGGACTTAGCCATCCGAAACAGATGACAACAGAAGCTGAAGAGAGCCGGATGGCTAAGTCCTTCCGTGCTTGAAACCGACGGTACGAATGTTGTACTAATTTTTCTGTACCAATATATATATATATATATATATATATATATATATATATATATATATATATATATATATATAAATAAATATTAAATTATTAATACCTATAGACGCTAGCGTTTCAAGCTTATTGCTCTCATCAGTGCAGGAAAATAACAATTTCAGACGGTCGGGAGGCGCGAACCAGGTACATAGAGTCAGCCATATCCGCTCGGCCAACGGAAACTGTCACGTAATTTAGGGAAATTAAGATCTATATGTACATAGAAGCGGGAAATATATATATACACCTTCCTAGGATCTCAGCCCTGATAAGAGAGAGAAGAGACAGATTTTCTGGTCACTGCTGGAGGGGTATGGATGAAATAATTAGCGATGTTCTTTTATGAATGCAAAAACAGGGATGTGGTTTAATGGGGTGGGGGGAGAAGGCAGAGAACTTAACGTTAGACAGCTAACAGAGAACCCACAGTGTACATATGAAAACCTGCCTGGTGTGATGGGTGATAGACCGAGATGGCGTGAGAGAATCAGGGAGATCTGTGACACTACGAGGACTAGATGATGATGATGATGATGATGATGATGATGATGATGATGATGATGATGATGTAAGATTTCGTTACAGTGTTTATTTTAGCAGTAGCAGCGCCTTTTAGTGCGAAATGTGAATTGTATTTTCTTATAAGTTTCCAGTAATAAATCGTACGAATCACACGTGCGATTTCACTTTCGTTGCTTCACTTGATTTAAAAACCGTAGTTGCTTCTACACTAGTTATCCCAAAATGAATAACTTCACAACAACTGGGGCAAATAACGGTTCCATTACTTTAACAAACAAATGGTGATAGTAGGTCTGACCCAACGGGTAACACGTAGTCGTGTTTATTAACAAACTATACGCCTACAAAACAAATTCATCTACAAACCAATCTTAAGACGTTCATGTTTTTTACGTATAATGAAGTAACAACGGTTGACATGCCGTATGACCCAACAACTTTTGACTGATTTTCACACCCCAGAGAGCTTCGCCACGTGCTTGAAAACAAAATTCCGTCATTCATCACGATCTTGGGCTAATGTTTCAGTTGTCAGTAGCGGCATGCCATTCTCAATCTTTGATATGATTCTTTTTACATAGCTGGAGTTTGATAGTCGGGAAACATGTCCAAACCACGTTGATCTTTTTTTTTTTTAATGACAGTGTTTGTTGACTAGATGATTATGATTGTGAATGCGATGGTGATGCTAAGTAAGATTTCGTTCTATTGTTGATATTAACAGTAGCAGCGCCTTTTAGCGCGAAATGTGAATTGTATTTTTTAATCAGTTCCCAGTAATAGATCGTACGGACCACGCGTTTTTTCACCTTCGTCCATTCACTTGATTTAAAGACCGTACTTGCTTCTGGAGTGAAGTATGTTAAAAAAAATTTAATTGCTGTAAATTTAAGGAGTAGTTCCTTCAAATATGAATAAATTTACAGCAATTAAATTTTGTTTAACATAGTTCACTCTAAACGAGGCAGACCGCCACTGTAGACGTAAGGGGCTACTGAGAAAAAGGGTGAGAGTTTTTTTTTTGGGGGGGGGGGGGGCTCAACCTAAATTCGGAGCTGTGCAGCGAGATGTCTGTTTACATTAGTTTTAAATTTCTGCATGTCAGTACCGTCAGGAAAACAGGGAGCACGGAGAGAGTTCCAGAGTCCAACAGCACGAGGAAAGAAGCTTTTTGAGTAGAAAGCTCTTCGGCATCTGAGGACCTCCACAGTGAATGGATGGGATTTGACAGATTGTCGGGTTGGTCTAGTGAATTTACGTCGTGGGGGCACCAGAGCAGCAAGTTCATCAGAGCACAATCCATTGAAGTACTTGTAAAACAGGCACAAGGATGCAACATTGCGGCGATGGGATAGGGGCTGGAGATTGGTGGATAGAGAGGGACCTATTAAGTTGGCGACTCTTTTTGGGACCTTGTCTAAGAGGGAGAGACTAGTGGATGATACACCAGCCCATATGTGGCAACAATACTCCATGTATGGGTGGATGGTGGCTTTGTAGAGATATTGGATAATGTCAGGTGTGAGAAGTTTACTAGCACGGTAGAGGGAGCCAACCTTCTTTTACTAATTTAACAAACAAATGTTGGTAGTGATTGTGACCCAACGGGTAAGAAATAGTCGTGTTTATTAACAAACTATACGCCTACAATAAAAAAATTAATCTACAAAGCAACCTTAAAGTATGCATGCTTTTGACATAAAATCATGCAATGACGGAGACACTACCACGACTACTGCTGCTGCTGCTGCTGATGATGATGATGATGATCAGCGTAAATTAACTTTGACGATAATTGACAATATCATTAATATATAACTGATTTTCCATTCATGAAGACAATGATAGCATACACGTACAAACGCACACAAATAATCATACAACATCGTTTTATCTCTTATTATGTTGGTATCCCCTCCCCCTCCCTAGGATGGAACTATCAGTATACCGGTGATAATGAGTCTAGACGATCACTGCCACCGGTATATCTTTGGTTAAAAAAAGCGGAATATTTCTGTTTCTAGGTGTCTTTTTAGCTTGCTAGGTTTTCGAGAGGTTTATGCCAAAACCTCCAAGCATATCACCCACTGTGGTTTCTCTTCTTCCCTAGCTTTTAAAACATTAACACCTAGTCTTAAGTAGTAATCGTCATATTTCATCTGTTTTTTGAACCATCGTAAACCTGAAAGGATAAAAAAATACGATTTCAAATTAAAGCAAGGTGTATCACACTGTTCTATTGAAAATGATAAATAAAAAGAAGGGAGGTTTTATGAATAAAAGAAACCCAACTACATTGTAACTATTTTTCCCCTTCAACTGTGCAGTAAAATTCTAAAACTTTAGAAAGTTTTAAAATATCGTGCAATAACTTTTCATAATGAAATGAGATAATACAAAATATTCATCGATAAAATCTATATTTGTAAACGTTTCGTTTATTTATCGCTCTCCTTTGGAATAATATGCTCTGTAAACTTTTCACGGAATATTATTGTAAAAGAGAACGATACACGACCACACCGACACACCGTCACACGTACATGCAGACTGTTAGTGTATGTCGCATCTACTTTTTTTTTTATCTTTCCGTTTTTGCTGGAGATGGGGCATCCTCCCGGATGCCAGCCATTCATCGGCTATTTCATCTACTCTTTTTAAAATTATTTTTCTTATCTTTCCGTTTTTGCTAGAGATGGCGCATCCTACCGCATGCCAGACATTCATCGGCTATTTCATCTACTCTTTTTTATTTATTTTTCTTATCTTTCCGTTTTTGCTGAAAATGGGGCATCCTGCCGGATGCCAGCCATTCATCGGCTATTTCATCTACTCTTTTTAAAATTATTTTTCTTATCTTTCCGTTTTTGCTAGAGATGGCGCATCCTACCGCATCCCAGACATTCATCGGCTATTTCATCTACTCTTTTTTATTTATGTTTCTTATCTTTCCGTTTTTGCTGGAGATGGGGCATCCTGTCGGAGGCCAGCCATTCATCGGCTATTTCATCTACTCTTTTTAAAATTATTTTTCTTATCTTTCCGTTTTTGCTAGAGATGGCGCATCCTACCGCATCCCAGACATTCATCGGCTATTTCATCTACTCTTTTTTATTTATGTTTCTTATCTTTCCGTTTTTGCTGGAGATGGGGCATCCTGCCGGAGGCCAGCCATTCATCGGCTATTTCATCTACTCTTTTTAAAATTATTTTTCTTATCTTTCCGTTTTTGCTAGAGATGGCGCATCCTACCGCATCCCAGACATTCATCGGCTATTTCATCTACTCTTTTTTATTTATTTTTCTTATCTTTCCGTTTTTGCTGGAGATGGGGCATCCTACCGCATCCCAGACATTCATCGGCTATTTCATCTACTCTTTTTAAAATTATTTTTCTTATCTTTCCGTTTTTGCTAGAGATGGCGCATCCTACCGCATCCCAGCCATTCATCGGCTATTTCATCTACTCTTTTTAAAATTATTTTTCTTATCTTTCCGTTTTTGCTAGAGATGGCGCATCCTACCGCATCCCAGCCATTCATCGGCTATTTCATCTACTCTTTTTAAAATTATTTTTCTCATCTTTCCGTTTTTGCTAGAGATGGCGCATCCTACCGCATCCCAGATATTCATCGGCTATTTCATCTACTCTTTTTTATTTATTTTTCTTATCTTTTCGTTTTTGCTGGAGATGGGGCATCCTGCCGGAGGCCAGCCATTCATCGGCTATTTCATCTACTCTTTTTAAAATTATTTTTCTTATCTTTCCGTTTTTGCTAGAGATGGCGCATCCTACCGCATCCCAGACATTCATCGGCTATTTCATCTACTCTTTTTTATTTATTTTTCTTATCTTTCCGTTTTTGCTAGAGATGGCGCATCCTACCGCATCCCAGACATTCATCGGCTATTTCATCTACTCTTTTTTATTTATGTTTCTTATCTTTCCGTTTTTGCTGGAGATGGGGCATCCTGCCGGAGGCCAGCCATTCATCAGCTATTTCATCTACTCTTTTTAAAATTATTTTTCTTATCTTTCCGTTTTTGCTAGAGATGGCGCATCCTACCGCATCCCAGCCATTCATCGGCTATTTCATCTACTCTTTTAAAAATTATTTTTCTTATCTTTCCGTTTTTGCTAGAGATGGCGCATCCTACCGCATCCCAGACATTCATCGGCTATTTCATCTACTCTTTTTTATTTATTTTTCTTATCTTTCCGTTTTTGCTAGAGATGGCGCATCCTACCGCATCCCAGCCATTCATCGGCTATTTCATCTACTCTTTTTAAAATTATTTTTCTTATCTTTCCGTTTTTGCTAGAGATGGCGCATCCTACCGCATCCCAGCCATTCATCGGCTATTTCATCTACTCTTTTTAAAATTATTTTTCTTATCTTTCCGTTTTTGCTAGAGATTGCGCATCCTACCGCATCCCAGACATTCATCGGCTATTTCATCTACTCTTTTTTATTTATGTTTCTTATCTTTCCGTTTTTGCTGGAGATGGGGCATCCTGCCGGAGGCCAGCCATTCATCGGCTATTTCATCTACTCTTTTTAAAATTATTTTTCTTATCTTTCCGTTTTTGCTAGAGATGGCGCATCCTACCGCATCCCAGCCATTCATCGGCTATTTCATCTACTCTTTTAAAAATTATTTTTCTTATCTTTCCGTTTTTGCTAGAGATGGCGCATCCTACCGCATCCCAGCCATTCATCGGCTATTTCATCTACTCTTTTTTAAATTATTTTTCTCATCTTTCCGTTTTTGCTAGAGATGGCGCATCCTACCGCATCCCAGATATTCATCGGCTATTTCATCTACTCTTTTTTATTTATTTTTCTTATCTTTCCGTTTTTGCTGAAGATGGGGCATCCTGCCGGATGCCAGCCATTCATCGGCTATTTCATCTACTCTTTTTAAAATTATTTTTCTTATCTTTCCGTTTTTGCTAGAGATGGCGCATCCTACCGCATCCCAGACATTCATCGGCTATTTCATCTACTCTTTTTTATTTATGTTTCTTATCTTTTCGTTTTTGCTAGAGATGGGGCATCCTGCCGGAGGCCAGCCATTCATCGGCTATTTCATCTACTCTTTTTAAAATTATTTTTCTTATCTTTCCGTTTTTGCTAGAGATGGCGCATCCTACCGCATCCCAGACATTCATCGGCTATTTCATCTACTCTTTTTTATTTATTTTTCTTATCTTTCCGTTTTTGCTAGAGATGGCGCATCCTACCGCATCCCAGACATTCATCGGCTATTTCATCTACTCTTTTTTATTTATTTTTCTTATCTTTCCGTTTTTGCTAGAGATGGCGCATCCTACCGCATCCCAGACATTCATCGGCTATTTCATCTACTCTTTTTTATTTATTTTTCTTATCTTTCCGTTTTTGCTGAAGATGGGGCATCCTGCCGGATGCCAGCCATTCATCGGCTATTTCATCTACTCTTTTTAAAATTATTTTTCTTATCTTTCCGTTTTTGCTAGAGATGGCGCATCCTACCGCATCCCAGACATTCATCGGCTATTTCATCTACTCTTTTTTATTTATTTTTCTTATCTTTCCGTTTTTGCTAGAGATGGCGCATCCTACCGCATCCCAGATATTCATCGGCTATTTCATCTACTCTTTTTTATTTATTTTTCTTATCTTTCCGTTTTTGCTGAAGATGGGGCATCCTGCCGGATGCCAGCCATTCATCGGCTATTTCATCTACTCTTTTTAAAATTATTTTTCTTATCTTTCCGTTTTTGCTAGAGATGGCGCATCCTACCGCATCCCAGACATTCATCGGCTATTTCATCTACTCTTTTTTATTTATGTTTCTTATCTTTCCGTTTTTGCTGGAGATGGGGCATCCTGCCGGAGGCCAGCCATTCATCGGCTATTTCATCTAATCTTTTTAAAATTATTTTTCTTATCTTTCCGTTTTTGCTAGAGATGGCGCATCCTACCGTATCCCAGACATTCATCGGCTATTTCATCTACTCTTTTTTATTTATTTTTCTTATCTTTCCGTTTTTGCTAGAGATGGCGCATCCTACCGCATCCCAGACATTCATCGGCTATTTCATCTACTCTTTTTTATTTATTTTTCTTATCTTTCCGTTTTTGCTAGAGATGGCGCATCCTACCGCATCCCAGACATTCATCGGCTATTTCATCTACTCTTTTTTATTTATTTTTCTTATCTTTCCGTTTTTGCTGAAGATGGGGCATCCTGCCGGATGCCAGCCATTCATCGGCTATTTCATCTACTCTTTTTAAAATTATTTTTCTTATCTTTCCGTTTTTGCTAGAGATGGCGCATCCTACCGCATCCCAGACATTCATCGGCTATTTCATCTACTCTTTTTTATTTATTTTTCTTATCTTTCCGTTTTTGCTAGAGATGGCGCATCCTACCGCATCCCAGACATTCATCGGCTATTTCATCTACTCTTTTTTATTTATTTTTCTTATCTTTCCGTTTTTGCTGAAGATGGGGCATCCTGCCGGATGCCAGCCATTCATCGGCTATTTCATCTACTCTTTTTAAAATTATTTTTCTTATCTTTCCGTTTTTGCTAGAGATGGCGCATCCTACCGCATCCCAGACATTCATCGGCTATTTCATCTACTCTTTTTTATTTATTTTTCTTATCTTTCCGTTTTTGCTAGAGATGGCGCATCCTACCGCATCCCAGATATTCATCGGCTATTTCATCTACTCTTTTTTATTTATTTTTCTTATCTTTCCGTTTTTGCTGAAGATGGGGCATCCTGCCGGATGCCAGCCATTCATCGGCTATTTCATCTACTCTTTTTAAAATTATTTTTCTTATCTTTCCGTTTTTGCTAGAGATGGCGCATCCTACCGCATCCCAGACATTCATCGGCTATTTCATCTACTCTTTTTTATTTATGTTTCTTATCTTTCCGTTTTTGCTGGAGATGGGGCATCCTGCCGGAGGCCAGCCATTCATCGGCTATTTCATCTACTCTTTTTAAAATTATTTTTCTTATCTTTCCGTTTTTGCTAGAGATGGCGCATCCTACCGCATCCCAGACATTCATCGGCTATTTCATCTACTCTTTTTTATTTATTTTTCTTATCTTTCCGTTTTTGCTAGAGATGGCGCATCCTACCGCATCCCAGACATTCATCGGCTATTTCATCTACTCTTTTTTATTTATTTTTCTTATCTTTCCGTTTTTGCTAGAGATGGCGCATCCTACCGCATCCCAGACATTCATCGGCTATTTCATCTACTCTTTTTTATTTATTTTTCTTATCTTTCCGTTTTTGCTGAAGATGGGGCATCCTGCCGGATGCCAGCCATTCATCGGCTATTTCATCTACTCTTTTTAAAATTATTTTTCTTATCTTTCCGTTTTTGCTAGAGATGGCGCATCCTACCGCATCCCAGACATTCATCGGCTATTTCATCTACTCTTTTTTATTTATTTTTCTTATCTTTCCGTTTTTGCTAGAGATGGCGCATCCTACCGCATCCCAGACATTCATCGGCTATTTCATCTACTCTTTTTTATTTATTTTTCTTATCTTTCCATTTTTGCTGAAGATGGGGCATCCTGCCGGATGCCAGCCATTCATCGGCTATTTCATCTACTCTTTTTAAAATAATTTTTCTTATCTTTCCGTTTTTGCTAGAGATGGCGCATCCTACCGCATCCCAGACATTCATCGGCTATTTCATCTACTCTTTTTTATTTATTTTTCTTATCTTTCCGTTTTTGTTAGAGATGGCGCATCCTACCGCATCCTAGATATTCATCGGCTATTTCATCTACTCTTTTTTATTTATTTTTCTTATCTTTCCGTTTTTGCTGAAGATGGGGCATCCTGCCGGATGCCAGCCATTCATCGGCTATTTCATCTACTCTTTTTAAAATTATTTTTCTTATCTTTCCGTTTTTGCTAGAGATGGCGCATCCTACCGCATCCCAGACATTCATCGGCTATTTCATCTACTCTTTTTTATTTATGTTTCTTATCTTTCCGTTTTTGCTGGAGATGGGGCATCCTGCCGGAGGCCAGCCATTCATCGGCTATTTCATCTACTCTTTTTAAAATTATTTTTCTTATCTTTCCGTTTTTGCTAGAGATGGCGCATCCTACCGCATCCCAGACATTCATCGGCTATTTCATCTACTCTTTTTTATTTATTTTTCTTATCTTTCCGTTTTTGCTAGAGATGGCGCATCCTACCGCATCCTAGACATTCATCGGCTATTTCATCTACTCTTTTTTATTTATTTTTCTTATCTTTCCGTTTTTGCTAGAGATGGCGCATCCTACCGCATCCCAGACATTCATCGGCTATTTCATCTACTCTTTTTTATTTATTTTTCTTATCTTTCCGTTTTTGCTGAAGATGGGGCATCCTGCCGGATGCCAGCCATTCATCGGCTATTTCATCTACTCTTTTTAAAATTATTTTTCTTATCTTTCCGTTTTTGCTAGAGATGGCGCATCTTACCGCATCCCAGACATTCATCGGCTATTTCATCTACTCTTTTTTATTTATTTTTCTTATCTTTCCGTTTTTGCTAGAGATGGCGCATCCTACCGCATCCCAGACATTCATCGGCTATTTCATCTACTCTTTTTTATTTATTTTTCTTATCTTTCCGTTTTTGCTGAAGATGGGGCATCCTGCCGGATGCCAGCCATTCATCGGCTATTTCATCTACTCTTTTTAAAATTATTTTTCTTATCTTTCCGTTTTTGCTGGAGATGGGGCATCCTACCGCATGCCAGACATTCATCGGCTATTTCATCTACTCTTTTTTTATTTATTTTTCTTATCTTTTCGTTTTTGCTGGAGATGGGGCATCCTGCCGGATGCCAGCCATTCATCGGCTATTTCATCTACTTTAAAAAAAATTATTTTTCTGATCTTTCCGTTTTTGCTGGAGATTGTGCATCCTACCGGATGCCACACATTCATCGACTATTTCATCTACCGTCCCTTTAAGTGCAATTGTTTGTATTTCTCTTGCACTCGGTTCACCGGGCATACTCGCCAGATAGCTTTTGAAATTCTTTTTCATTACCCGACTGCATATGTATGCGACTTTACAAATTTCCAGCGGTGGTAACCTCCTGCGATCTGTTGAAACCTATTCGCCCCCTCCTCTTCCAGGGTTTGTGAACCACGATGAAAGAATGAAGAATGAACTTCGTGTCAAGCAAGTGTACCCTGACTGACCTTTCATTTCCTCTTATTCTCAACTACAACTGTATGTACTAATGGGTTTACTCGCCCGATATCTAACACGTATAGTGTGGGTTACAATCGAAAACAGTCGTCTGTCAATGTTCCGTCTAAGTTTTTAGCTTAAACTAACCAACCACGTGCTTATATTTTGTCTCTAACATGAAAGAGGTTTAATGTCTAGACGGATTTGAATAGTGTATCCACGTGGATGTAATTATTTAAATAAGCGTGTTGGTTTGAATTCGTGGCACGTACAATTTCATCAGCTTTAAGTGTTTTTTTTTTCATCACAGCATATAAGAAACATCTTCGTGAAAATTGTTCGCTTGAAGAGACTAATTCATAGTGATGCAAATTTTCGATATTACATTAATAGTAAGAGTATTACATTAATTACATTAAATTAATAGATATTATATTAATAGTAAGAGTATTACATTGATTACATTAAATTAATAGATATTACATTGCATTGTATTGGCATCCGTCAGTCGCAACGACTATGGATCAGCGCCGTATTGGGATGATATTTGTTTGCATCTTTTTGTGTGACTGTAGAGGCCAATTCTTGATTTGCATTGTCTACTACAGTATTGACATACGAAAGCTGTTGTGCAATGTGTCACCTCGGCTTGTTGGTCTGCCTGTAGGTTCGCTCTTCTCCTAGCTCTCTTCGCAGCGTTTTCATCGTGGAGGGTCTTCTCACTGATGATCATTCCCTGGCGTATCTGTTTCCTCCAGGCAGGTCTGTCAGTTGCAGAGGCTTCCCATGTATTAATGTCAATTGAGCAAGCCTTCATATCTTGCTTGCAGACATCCTTGAAGCGGAGATGGAGACGACCCCTATTTCTTGAGCCTAAGGCAAGCTCGCCGTAGAGAAGGTCTTTGGGGATGCGCCCATCATCCATCCTGTACACATGGCCCAGCCAGTGAAGACGTTGCTCACGCAGTAGGGAGTAGATGGATGGAATGCCTGATCTTTGCAGAACATCATTGTTATTCACTTTGTTTTGCCATGTGATACCAAGTATCCTACGTAGGCACCTCATATGGAAGACCTGGAGTTTCTTATCCTGTGTTGAGTACGTGGTCCAGGACTCACTCCCATACAGTAAGACACTGAGAACGCACGCTCTGTAGACGACCATCTTGGTAGAAGTGGTAAGGTTGCTGTTTTCCCAGACTCTTTTAGTTAGTTTAGAGAGGGTTGTGGATGCCTTACCAATCCTTTTGTTGAGCTCTACATCCAATGAGAGGATTCCTGAAGCAGTGGAGCCTAGGTACTGGAACTGGTGAATGACCTCCAGTTGTGTGCCTTGGATTGAAATTCTGGGTGGGCAGGCGGTTGCTTGTCCTATAACTTGGGTTTTCTTCTAGCTGATGGTGAGGCCGAACAGGCTGCAAGCATCAGCAAACCTGTCCATAGTCTGGAGACTATCTTCCTGATGCGATGCTATGGCTGCATCATCGGCAAACAGCATGTCCCTGATCTGGACTGACCTGGTCTTAGTCTTGGAGCGGAGCCTGGCGATGTTGAAGAGACTACCGTAAGATCTGATTGAAGGTAGATACCATCCGCTGTGTTCTTGAGTATGGCGAAGAAGATGCCAAAGAGTGTGTGGGCCAACACACAGCCTTGTTTGACACCGCTCTTCACCCCGAACCCAGCAGACATGTTGCCGTTAAACTGTACAGTTCTCATCATGCCATCGTGAAAGGATCTTATGATGCTGAGGAGTTTTGGTGGGCATCCGATGAGTGGGAGGATCTTGAATAGACCGTCTCTGCTCACGAGATCGAACGCCTTGGTCAGATCTATAAAAGCGAGATACAAAGGCTGGGTTTGCTCTCTGCACCACTGTTTTGCAGCTGGCGTAGGGAAAAGATCATATCGATGGTTGATCTCTCTGAACGAAAGCCTCATTGAGATTCCGGATGAATTCGATCGACAAGAACTTGCAGTCGCAGTAGTATTATGCGTGCGAATAGCTTGCCAACGAAGCTCAACAGTGAAATACCGCGGTAGTTGTTGCAGTCACTGCGGTGCCCTTTGTGTTTGTAGAGTGTGATGATGTTTGCGTCTCTCATGTCGTGAGGCACTAAACCTTCTCTCCAGGTTATGAAGGGCTGAAGCAGGCTAGCTTTTCCACTTTTTAAGACCTCTGTTGGAATATAGTCCTTTCCTGGGGCTTTTCCAGATGGCAGTCTGTCTATTGCTCTGGATAGTTCTTCTATGGAAGGCTTCTCGTCGAGCTCATACATCAGGGGGAGACGATCAATGGCATCCAGGGCAGACTGATGTACCACGTTGTCCCTGGAGTAAAGCTCGGAGTAGTGTTCTACCCATCTGTCGAGCTGTTTGACTTTGTCTAGTATGGATTCACTCGACTTGGACTTCAGTGGTACTGTTTTGTTCATTATGGGTCCAGTAGATTTCCTGATCCCGTCATACATGTTTTTCATGTTGCCTGTATCAGCCGCCCGCTGAATAGTCTCGGAGAGGTCCGTCCAGTAGTTGTTCGCAGCTTCTCTGGCGATGTAGGAGATGGGTTGGCCTTGTATGAAAGCAAGCATGAACGTTTTGCCTCAATCAGAGGAGCGAGGGTAGCAGAACTTGCATCATACCAGTCATTTCATTTACAATATGTCGTCCCCCAAAGGCCTTGAGAGCTGTAGAGTGTTTCCCACTGTTAAAATGCAGGTCGACTGTGATCTCCTTTGAAGGTGGAGGAAAACATCACGTTGAATTCTGCCATGCGGTCTGGGTGTTTAGTCTTGCTAACGTCTATACGCGCAATAGCCTCCTGTTTAGTGCAGTAGAAATCTTTGGGTTGAAGTTTAACCTTGCTGCATACTAAGGAATGATCCGTATCACAATCGGTACTATGGTAGGCTCTAGACATCAGGAAATGTTTTAGGTACCTTCGTCTAGTAATGATGAGGTCAAGCTGGTGCCAGCGCCCTGACCTGGGATGTCTCCAAGACACCCTGTGATGCAGCTTGGCACCAAAGAATGTGTTGGTAATGCAGAGGTCATGGTAGGCACAAAGTTCTAGCAGTCGCTGACCGTTATCATTGCATTTACCCACTCCAAAGTTACCGAGGCAGCTTGGCCATGCATCGTTGTCACCACCTACACGCGCATTAAAGTCCCCAAGTATGATCAGGTCCTCATTCTGTGAAAATGCTTTGATGGTGTTATCTAGCTGAGTGTATAAGTGCTCTTTTATGTCGTTAGGTGCCGCGAGTATTGGAGCGTACACACACAATAGATTAATTGATCCATCTGTGGTGTTCAGACGCAGTGAGATTAGGCGTTCAGTGACTGAATCACAGAGTTGTACATTTTAGAGCAGTGAGTTTCTGATTACAAAACCAACACCGTGTTCGCGAACTTCCTCTTCCTTCTTCCCTTGCCAGAAGAAAGTATAGTCTGATTCCTTTAGGCATCCGGAGTCTGCTAAGCGAGTTTCTTGTAGTGCAGCAGTGTCTACCCTTAGTCTCAGTAGCTCGTTGTTGATGATAGCAGTTTTTCGGACATCGGAGATGTTGAGTATGTTAGTAGATAGGTCGGTCATCATAGTACGGACATTCCAGCACCCTAGCCTAAGTGCTGGCTTCTTTGTACTTCTTTTGTTTTTGTTTGGTGCAATGGTTTCTGACCAATTGTTGGAATTATCCTATACCTTACACACCCAGTAAAGCAGGTGGCAAGTGGCGGGATAGCACATTACTGGCTGAGGGCTGCTCAGCTTTATGGCAGACGGTAGCTGTCCAATAAGGTTAAATAACCTCTCCCACCGTCGGGATCGACCCCTGGCGCCCAGCTGTACGCCAATTGAGCTGTAGGCTTATAACCGGTAACTGTCGCTCCCCTGTTTATTCCTATACAGATGCATAGCTAAAGTTTTCTCTCCAAGTCGCTGGCCAGGGCAGATCTATGGAGAGACTGAGTTGCCCAATCATCAGAATCTCCCTCTCGGTCTTGCTGATGTTGCCCAGAAAAATGGAAGTACCAGTACGTCTTACACCAGGTTGACTGCAGACACATCAAACTGTTAAAATTAAACATTTTTTCAAATGGAATATATATCTGAAGAGAGCAAGCAGGAAAGCTCGAAACGCGTTATGAAATCACAAAATTATAAAATGATAAAATACTAAAATAACAAACAATGGTTGAAAAAGTTTTTTACAAATGTTGGTAGCCTCACTTCTTTAAATATATATATATATATATATATATATATATATATATATATATATATATATATATATATATATATATATATAGTGTTTGTAAAATGGATGGCATAACTTTGTGATTATGTTCTATATGTGTGCGTATTGCTTTTGAAATGACACTCCATTGCAAGTCTAATTATAACTTCTACCTCTGCGCGATGTTTGGGTATTGTTTATTATATTGATTTACTTGTTTTCGGTAGGTTTTATTTCGTTACCTGAATAAAGAAGGGTCAACATTCGCAGGATACCGACCGGGTCCCACACGTTTGCTATTAAAGAAGGCTCCGCCGACAATAGCGCTCAGACCTTTTTCTGAATCCCACCGTTTTTATATTTGTTTGTCTATCGCATATGTAGAAATAACAGTGTACTACCACACATTGTACGTGTTAGATGTTTACAATGTTAAAAAAATGTTGATCAGTATTTTTTATAGGCTAAAACTCGGAGACCAACCACGTCGGGTCCTATATATACCCATATAGAACATAATCCTGAAGTTATGTCATCGATTTCTCGACCACCATGTATAAATATGGCTACGAAATTCTGTCTCATCCATCGTCTTAGAGAAACACTCGCCAAACGATTATCACATCTACAGAATGAGTCACCACTTAGGAGTCACCACTTAGCAAGGCAAAAAGTCACTCAATGATAAAGGTTAACCCTTAAATGTTCTATTTTTTATATTGGTTTGAAAAAATGTATCAAGTGAAAAACGTTTCATAGAGATAATATAAAGTAGTATAAATGATTTTTCGGAAAATATTTTTATTGAACAAAAATAAATGATGTTGCAAATGTGCAACAAATGGCATAACATTTTAATGTATAACAAACCACTACAATATATGCATCTAAATAATCATAATACACTAGAGAATCATAGAATGATTTTTACTTGCCATTATTATGACCATATTTAGAAGTTTAGGCTTTTGAATTAGGCAGATGACACACCGATGACACTCGCCCGTTACATCGAAGATACTCATTACCTATTTAGCGGGTGTGCTGATGCAACATCATACTAATACCTACTCACACTCGCCAACAAGCTCGTTTCAGATGTGAAACAAGTTGCAGTTTGACACATTTTCGTTGTATATTATATTAAATAGGCATTTTGTTGGAATGTGTCATATTTGAAACAAAAAGCATTTAAGGGTTAATGATATTTCAGTTTGCCGATGAACAATACTATGAGAGGATTAGAAAACGATGTGTGCAATGGATGACATTTTATTGCTTAAGAGGACGGCTCGACGGGTATTTGTTGATATTGGACTTGAATACGATTACGTTGTATTCTGCAGGGAGAAGCCTCATGGTAATATGTTCCAGAGATGAGAGGTTCTTGGGAAGGAACCTTGTACATGGAAATTCTGTTTGGTTTTAGGTACACAGAGGAAGAACAGAAAGTTCTTAGAAAGAAACTCTGTTCATGGAAATTCTGTTTGGTTTTAGGTACACCGAGGAAGAACAGAAAGTTCTTGGAATGAAACTCTGTTCATGGAAATTCTGTTTGGTTTTAGGTACACAGAGGAAGAACAGAAAGTTCTTAGAAAGAAACTCTGTTCATGGAAATTCTGTTTGGTTTTAGGTACACCGAGGAAGAACAGAAAGTTCTTGGAATGAAACTCTGTTCATGGAAATTCTGTTTGGTTTTAGGTACACCGAGGAAGAACAGAAAGTTCTTGGAATGAAACTCTGTTCATGGAAATTCTGTTTGGTTTTAGGTACACAGAGGAAGAACAGAAAGTTCTTTGCAGTAGTGGTAGGAAAGCGTATTCTTGCTGTGAATGTTTGGTGTTTAGTCAAGCATCTTCCATGGAAATACCGATAGAGTAGAAAAAGACAAGCAATGTCTTTTCTGTGAGAAAAGGGCTGTAGGGAAGAGAAGCTATCACACCCCACTAGATTGCTAAGTCGATTTTGTAGCTTTTCAAGCCAAGAAAAGGTCCTCAAAGCGACACCTCCTCAGATGTTGCATTTTATAAGTATTCGAAATTAGAAGTTAGGGAATAATAAAAAAGACGGAAAAATTGTTGATGGAAACAACGGTCTCGCTACTGGAACTTTGTAACGTGGTATACTTTTCTCCGGTGACACCCTATTTAATGGAACCACGTACTTGTCACTAGATCCTTATAACGTAGTAGACTTTTCTACAACAACACCGTTTCTAATACTGACCTCTATCCGTCAATGATCTTAGCCCTTCGAATGCTAAGACGTCTTCTGTCGACTTCTATTTAGCCAGTTTTTTTATGGATGGCAAACCGCGCCGGTTAGATGTGGTCAATACGTAAATATACTCTCGTTCCATCTTAAACTTGTTCTTTCTCACATCGTTGTTCTACACGCTAAGCAAATACGGACTTTTTATTATGGCAATAAGGTAACCCAAGACTATTTCCACAACTCGATTTAGATTTTGGCTTACCATAATTCCACCGGATCTTCTGATCACACAAACGTCAGTATGGGTTTTGGTTCATCACATTCGAAGCAATAACCGACTTTATTTCCTTACCGAGTAAATGTATTCTGCATGAATGCGCACATGGTGATACAATTAGTAACGCGAATAAGGGTTCTAGAGATTAGGTTTAGTAGGATTATATCTTGATTTTAATCTTCGTCATTGCCCTCGTTCAGTTTTTAGAGACAATGGATAACCCCATGTAAGGGTTGTTGCACGACTAATTGTGAAGCAAGGGTTGCATAATCCACAATCACACCTCCCCTGAGTCGACACTGCCTGATTCCAGTGGCAAGGAGAAGTCCATGGTGACTGAAAACAATGCCGGGATAAGCGGAGAGCACATACATCACCTGGTATTCCTAAATGGTCACCCATTTTAGTACTGACCAGGCTCAACGTCGCTTAACTTCGGTGATCTAATGGGAACTGGTGTGTCAACGTGATTATTTAATCTTCGTAAGAGGACATAAAAGTGATGGAAAATTGTTCTGTTCGTGGAATTTGTTTTTCCCTGTCCTGGGACGAGTATTCTTCTAGTATCAATCTAAATAGAAACAACCATTTTAAATCTCTGGAAAAAAAGAGAAAGCGAGAATAATAATCAGAAAAAAACAAATTATTATTAATTCCGTTATTATAATTGGCAAACTTGTGATACTAAAGAAAGCGACAGATTGAAAAAGTTATCTCTAATTATAACGGAAAAATAAAAATGAGATAAAAAAAAAAATTAAAATAAAAACAGAATCTTTCATCACTCGACTACATGAATTGAATTGAAAGAAACACATTAAAAAAGATCAATAGTAGTTTCATATATGCGAGCAGACGAATTTCCTATCTCATCATCAGTGTTAAAAAAAATATATATAGAAAAATAAGCTGCCATATTTGATTTTAACTATGTAGCCATTGTCGCAGGCGGTGTAATATGCACGACGCGCACACAAAAAAGTAGCGCATTGTTCGTAAAATAAAAAATTAAAAACCATATGGAAGAATGAATATATTTAAGATGCGTCCATTCAATTTGCGCGGGTAGTCATGAAAATCTTATTTCAAACTTAAACGTGACAGACCAACTGAAATTATATTTAAAACTTAAACATGACCGAACAACCATTATATTTAAAACTTAAACGTGACACATAAGAGAAATGCTATTTGAAAATTAAGGATGACAGACCAACGAAAATGCTATTCAAAACTTAAACGTGACAGACTAACACAAATGCTATTTCAAATTTAATGCTTACAGACTAAGATAAATGCTATTTCAAAGTCATGCGTGACAGACTAACAGAAATGCTTTTTAAATCTTAAGCATGACAGACCAACACGAATACTTTTTTTTAATTATGCGTGACAGACCAACAGAAATGTTGTTTTAAACTTAAACATGACAGACCAAGATAAATGCTATTTACAACTTAAGCATAACAGACCAACAGAAATGCTATTTCAAATTGAAGCAGGAAAGACGAACAGAAAAATTATTTCAAACTTAAATGTGACAGACAAACAGAAATGTTATTTCAAAATTAAGCGTGACAAACCAACAGAAATGCTATTTACAACTTTAAACGTAACAAATCAACAGAAATGGTATTTCAGACTTATGTGTGACAGACCAACTGAAATGCTGTTGAAAACTTAAGCGTGACAGACCAACAGAAATGTTATTTTAAACTTAAACGTAATATTATGTTTCGAAACTTTTTAGATGAGGATTGATGATTTGTGTTATTTTGATTATTCGGACTACTATTCTCATCTTGGATGTTATTTTCACAACGTTTCGGCCGATGTAACCCCCGAACTTCTCTACGTGGACACGTGACGAAACGGAAGTTGTTAAGTGATAATCGGTTTGAAGTTGAAAGTTTAAGTCCAACCACAGGCGATACTAACGTAGAATAAAGTCAACATTACCATGAAACTTTTACTGACGGGACGAGAACAATCTACCGCCGTGGTGTGTCGACCGACAAATAGAACAGGAACTCTTATCCTTATTGATGTACAGTTAGATATGTTTATATATTTTGGTGATTCACCGATCATTATGACCTCTCGGACAGAGCTGCTAGGTGTAAAAGACGGTAAGGTGGGATATATTTAGTTTAATTCACTTTTATGGAAAAGGGATAACACGGGTGGAAACCTTTCGTGAAAACTCAGATATCTCCGAATTTTGTGAACATATATATATATATATACATATATATATATATATATATCATTATTAATGACAATATATGTATTAGCATATATTAGCTAATACATATAGTTCCTTTTACTTTGTAGTCTCCTTAACAGATTCAGCTCAATAGTTGTCAATTATTGATAACAGAGCAAATATAAGTCAGTTAATATTATATTCCAATAACCATGGTTTTATTTTATTATTTTTATTTTTTCACATTTCCAAAAAACATAATATTTCTGTGAGATATATTTTTTACGGTCCATTTCATTTGTCTTGTGCCAAACAACATTTTTATGTCAATATCGTCTCTGCAACACTACAAAAACGTCAGAAAAATTCACAAAGAGTAAAAAATTCTTGGATTAAAGTGTCTTGAAAAAACCTACACTATACAGTAGTTCATTTTTGGGTGAAAACAAACAAAAAAACAAATAAAAAGATAGCAAAAACTCACACGTTGTTTGGCACAAGACAAATGAAAAATACCGTAAAAAATATATCCCACAGAAATATTATGTTTTTTGGAAATGTGAAAAAAATGATAAAATGAAACCATGGTTATTGGAATATAATATGAACTGACTTATATATATATATATATATATATATATATATATACATATACATATATACATACATATATGTATACATAGGTAGATATATATGTATACATACATATACATATATATCTACATACATACATGAATTATAAATATTCCCCAAACTTCAGTTTCTTTAGAGAGTTTTAAAAGGATTTTAGGGGCACAACCTCGCATTTGCCACTTCAAATATTTTAGATTTACGCTAGCTTTTATCCATAGTCTTTAGACACCTATTAGACACCAATTAAGCAAGATTCTTTGAATTTCAATTTCTTAAGACTTCTTAAGTTTCAGCCCTAAATTTTAGACATTTTCTACAATCAAAATCATGTAATGAATTTTGATCAAGACTGAAATAAGGATTCTAGACATACGGTTTAGTATTATTATATCTTGAGTTTAATTTACGTAAGAAGACATAGAATGGTGCAATTTTTTTTTGTACTGGGAATTTATTTTACTTGTTTTGGGACGGGTATTCTTCTTGTAGATATAGAAAAATATAGGCGTTCATTCTATCTATGCGTTTAGCAATGGAAATGATATTAAAATCCAATCCTCTTCCTGTATAAGAGTCAGGTACGTCCTCAGATGGAGCATTGCTGCCACATCTGCGGAGGTGCCGCTAAGAACACTTTCCCCTGCTTTAGGAGAGTTGCACTCTCCTTCATCGACCTCAAAATCTAGTAAGAGATGATCTCTTCTTTCCCCTACACACTATTACTCGCGAAATAGACCCCACCCCTAGTCTCTTCCTGTTACGTTACCCTCCCCTCCCAGAAGATGTCCAAATGTGTCGCATCAATCAAAATATACAGGTTCATAAATATACCTCGTTATCGAATGCAGATCACAATCACAACTGCACCGTCCGATCTCGCCTCGTGTCGTTCATCCCTCCGTTATGAGGACACCCGCAATTAATGTTTCACAACAGCACGAAGTCCGAAGAAATCATCGATTTGAAGAAAGAACCTTTATGGAGATGTTGGTGTAGCCTTCTCTCCTGCCAGCAGCGGGAGGGCGCATTCAGGGCTACGGATCGGTTGGCGCCCTTAGCCTCTTAATTTATAGTCAATGTATAGACACACGTCGTATTCACCTCACAAGCTTCCAAGCGGCTGCCCCCTCTTTCCTTCGGCTATGCTACGTCACGTCAGTTTCCAGTATACAACAAGATCGAGATGACATTGAATAAACTCGTTGCCTCGATGACACCGTGTACGTGTCAACGTTGGTCTGAAATACAAATCACGAGATGAATGCTAGCAAACGTACACATTTACTATTAAACATTTCCACTCTATCATTATTTCTATGGAAAGTGCTCGACTGAGCTCCAATCTGGTTCCTCCCTTTAAGACATTCACGGCAGGAACTCGGAAAAAGACTGTCCTTTTTTCGTCCACGTGCCTAGTCTAAGGTTGAATTTCCCCGTGAACAATGCTTCATTGTAAGGGCTTCCCGTCTGTGAAACGCATTATCGTGGGACTGTTTCTCTGCATATTACAACATAGTCGTCTTCAACTCCAATGGCAACACCTTCTCGTCATAAATCTCCCTATAAGTAATAAAACTTAGTTTATATCATTTCTTGTTCCCCATCGTTCGGTTGACAATCATTCTACATCCTTAAACTTTATCCCCGTGTTGCTCTTAGCCTTGATAAATGGTGGCCTAACAGCAAAAAAAGATGTAAGCGTGAGAAACCGACGTTCGAGGGACGGACCGACAGGGCCTCTTATAGAGGTACGTGGGCGCACATACAATGCCAATAACATTCGTCCACTGCATTAATTACTTAGAGTTCATTAGAACGTCGATCGTTAATTAATTTCTAGATTAATTGTGTGGAACTATTTGTCTTTGATATAAGAGGATTTATGTCGACTTCGTTGCTCAAATTGAAGGTAGGTGGCGCTTCTTTTTTCTGCAGAATGAATGCCGAATACTAAGGTAATACTAAGGTAACAGAAAGTACCCCCCCCTTGTATCATATTGATGATTAAGATTTTTCTCTCTCCATCTCTCTTTCTATCTCCTCCCCCTCTCTCTCTCCCCCCTATCTATGTTTTGTCGACGTGAAGCATGTGGTGCAATAGGATAAAAAGCGGCTTGATACTTTTAAGGTCTCTAAACCCAAGCCTCTCTCTTTTCACCACAAACGCTCGGGTCCCCACCTCTCTCCAGTCGAAATAAATGGCTCTTTCTTCGAGGAAAGCCCCTTCTTTGATATGCTTATAGGACAGACTTTAACCCCAGATCTCGAAAGTGAAGACTTATATCAAATATACTTACCTGGCCTGGCTAGGAAGAAAGTGTAGTATCTGTTCCGATGGATACTGCACCGGTGTCATCTTGTCCTTCGGGGCTTGATTCCACCTGTCTGTGGGTTTGTCCTGTGCAGTTCTAGGAGGTCCACCCTCCCAGGCTTTGTTTCCCCTCTTTGGGGAGGAGTAAGTTTATTGCTTACTGCCTGAGGCGCCCCTACCGGGGAATGCCGACGGGGCTGCCCAGGCAAGTTTTAATGGACTGAGTGCTCACCTTCTCGGGCGCTGACTTTTCAAGTTCAACTTTCCCGACTCGACCTTGGGTCACATCTTACCTTGTGGGAGTAAGATAAAACTGGCCTTGTGCCTAACCTCCCGAGGAGGAGGTAAATAAATATATCAAATGTGCTGCTACAGTTGCTGAACAAATTGTTGGATTAATCTACCGCTCAAGAACGTATCTCACTCCTGACGCAATCCTCTACTTGTATATGAGCTAGATACGTCCTAAGATGGAGTACTGCTGTCATAGATGGGGGAGATGCTGCTCGGTGCACCGTTTCCTGTCTTGATAGGGTACAATATCGACTTCGAAATCTAGATGGGGATGATCGCTTTTTGTCCCTATAGCCTCTTTCACACACAAGAAATGTTGCTAGCCTCTTTCACACACAAGAAATGTTGCTAGCCTCTTTCACACAGAAGAAATGTTGCCAGCCTCTTTCACACAGAAGAAATGTTGCTAGCCTCTTTCACACAGAAGAAATGTTGCCAGCCTCTCTCTGCAGTATTGTTAGATCGATCATGGGTGCTCGACTGAGCTCCATTCCTTCGATCACCTTGAAAACATTCACAGCAAGAACTCGTCTAGCTACAAACACAGCAAAGAACCTTCCATTTCTCTCTCTCTTTATCTTTCTTAGAACATTCCATCTGTTAAACAAGATACAACGAGTCTGCTTCCCAACCGACTACAGCATGGTCGTCTTTAGGTCTAATGTAACCAAATCGTGTTTGTTCAGAGTTGAATTTTGTGTGTGTCTTTACCTTTTTCGTTAGGCGGCTGTTGGTGTTGCCATCTTCACCGAGTATCGACGACGACGCGTGAATATGCCAGCCAGAAGAACTTTCCCTTTTTGTGACTTTCTGTCTTTTTAATTATCGAGTGACACTTAATATAAAACTCATTTAGTTTACATAGGTTTGCGAAGAGAATCCGTTTCAAACGAGCCGGAATCCTATTAATTGGTAGAATTAAAAAAATACTTTGTGATCGCTTGCTGCGTTTGTGCAGACGTCAAAGTACGCCATTGATTTGAGTGCATCCCCTTTCCATTCAGTACATGCATAGGAAGAAGTGAAAGAAAAGAAGAGGAAAGTGTAAGCTTAATGAACGGAGAAAGAAATAGAGTAGCTTATACAAGTCGCATCTCTATTTAAACTACAAAAAAGGGAAATGAAAATATATGAGGATGGAAGAAAAAGAAGAAGGAGGAGGAGGAGGAGGGGAAGGACGATGAAGAAGAGAGGAAAAAGAAGATAGGATAAGAAGAAGAGAAAAGTGAGGAGGAAGAGAAGAAGAAGACGAGGAGGAGGAGAAGAAGATAAGGAAGGAGAAGGAGGGATGAAGAAGAAGAAAAAGAAGAAGAGATTATGAAGAACAGGAAGGAGGGAGAAGAAGAAGACGAAGAAGGACGAGAGGAAGAAGGAGGAGGATGGAAAATGAAAAGAAGGACGAGGAGAAAGGCAAAAGAAGAAAAAAAAAAAAGAAAAGGGGGAAAAAGAAAGAGGAGGAGGGGGAATAAGAATGAGGAGGAGGGGAGGCCAGGAAAAAATAAGAAGAAGAAAAAGAGGGGAACGAGAGGAGAAAAAGGAGAAGAAGAAGAAGGAGGAGGTAAAAGAGGAGAAGGAGAAAAAGGATGAGGACAAGGGAAGAAGAAAAAGAAAAAGAAGAAAGGAAAAAAGAAAGAGGTTGAGGGGAGAAGAAGATTAGGATGACAGGAAGAATGTATGGGTTTTTTTTTGTTTGGTTATCGAGTGACTGCTTATATTAGACTCTTTTTGCTCACATAGGCTCGCGAAAAGAATCCTCTTCAAAAGAGCGGAAATCATCTCATTGGTTGAAGATTTTGGAGTTCATAGCTTTATATGAAAACTTCTCACAACTGCAAGCATCCTATATCTCTATAAAGCCACTATTCGCTCATGTATGGATAAATGTTGCCACATCACTAGTCTCAGGGTACAAAAAAGTAGACTCTAACCTAATAGGTTCAGCATTATCTAACAAGCTTCAACCCTGTCCCTCAACGTAAATATCCTCGATCAACCAGACTAGCAGCAAAATCCCACCCCTTCACTGTAGAGATCCACAGATGCCCGAAAACATTCTACTCTAATAGTTTCTTTCCTAGGACCGCTTGCATTTGGAGTTCCTTACATACTTCCTGTTTCCCGACTGTACCAACATGCAGAAATTTAAATGTAATGTGAACAAATATTTTGCTACGCAATTTCCTGCCTAGGATTCCCTCTATTAATTTGCCCCCACCCCGATCATAGTAGCCCCATTACGTCTCACAAGCATTATTCCTTATTTGGGGTGAAGTAAAAGTTTAAAAATATACAATTTTAAATAAATAAAGAAAACGTTTTCACCTTCTAATTTGTCATTTGTATTGTACCAATTGAAATTAGTACAAAATAAATAATCTATTTTCTACTGATCTTTGTAGGTAAAATAATCGGCAGCTAGGTATTGTTTAAATAAATAAACGAATTTTACGTTTGTGATTTTACTTATAACTTTATGATTTTACTTATAACAATTAGATATGATTTTACTTATAACACCTAGATATATTGAAATAAAAAGAATGAAAATACTATGTTGTAAAATTGTTTAAATCGAGGTGACAACAGAATTCTACTTATAACGGTTTATTCGATTTTAGAACAATTAATTTGGAAACGGGTAAAATTTTGATTATGGGCGAACAGCGACATAAACTATTTCTCAGGTACTTTTTTGCATTTAATCTTTGGCGATCGGATGATCTCACTTTCTCAAATAAATGTGAAAGGTGAACACGTATGTACGACCACGTAATGCCTTAGCGTATTGTTATAAAGACGTTTACATTGATTCTCGGGTTACAACATAATTGAAAATATTGAAAATATTTTCTTTATGACGTACGAAAGTAGAGAAATAAAATGGCGCCGCATTTTTCACATTTTTACGGGTGAAAAGGAAAGCGAGAAAGAGGAAGTTTCGTTTTTGTTCCATTCTCTTAATTTAAAATTAATTTTTTCTGTTTGCATTTGAAGGGAAAACATCAACTATTTGTCTGTTCCGAATGTAATTAACCTAATTTAAACCTAATTTGAAATGTTTTTATCTTTTATCTACTGATTAAATTGGATTTAGCTTTCATTCGGTTTTGTCTCAACTTAATCTTCTAATTGATTTCACGGACCGTTTTCCTCTTAATCATCATCATCATCATCATCATCATCATCATCATCATCATCATCATCATCATCATCATCATCATCATCATCATCATCATCATCATCATCATCATCATCATCATCATCATCATCATCATCATCATCATCATCATCATCATCATCATCATCATCATCATCATCATCATCATCATCATCATCATCATCATCATCATCGTTTTTTTTTTGCTCTTCAACTTCTTTTTCTTCTTTCTCTTGTACTTTTCTTGTTTTCTTGTTTTCTTTTTTCTTCTACTTTAAAAAATCTTTTATTCCCTTCTATTTCTCCTTCTCTTCATTTTTCTACTTTTTCATGTTTTATTTCCTTTTCGCCATCTCTTCTTCTTCTTCTTCTTCTTCTTCTTCTTCTTCTTCTTCTTCTTCTTCTTCTTCTTCTTCTTCTTCTTCTGCTTTTTCCCCCTTTTCTTCTATATTTTATCTTTCATTCTTTTTCTTTTTCTACTTCTCCATCTCTTCTTTTTATTCTATTTTTCGTCTTTCTGATTCTTTCTTCATCTTCGCCTTCTCTATTTTTTCATCTTTAATGTCTCGTCTTTCTTCTTCTTCATTTTCTTTCTCCTTCTGGTTCTTTAGCTTTCATCTCCTGTCTTTTTTTCTTTTTTTTTCTTCGATACTTTTTATTCTTTATCTTATACGTATTCTTTCTTGTTGTTGTTGTTCTCCTTCTTCTTCTCCCCCCCTCATCGTCGTCTGCGTCTTTATTTTCTCCCGTTTCTTCTGCTTTTTATCTTTAATTCCTGCTCCTTCTTCTTCTTCTTCTTCTTCTTCTTCTTCTTCTTCTTCTTCTTCTTCTTCTTCTTCTTCTTCTTCCATCGTCTTTTTCCCTTCCTCCTAATCTCACCCCCTTTTCTCTTTTTTCTACTTATTTATATTTTATTCTTTTCCCCCTTCTTATTCTTTCATCTCTCGTCTTTTACTTTTTCTTCTTTCTCATCTACTTTCTCTTCACCTTCTTCGTCTTCAGTTCTTCTTTTTCGTTATCTTTCGCTCCTTTCTTGACTTTCTCTCTCATCTTGTTCCTTCTTCTTCTTCTTCTTCTTCTTCTTCTTCTTCTTCTTCTTCTTCTTCTTCTTCTTCTTCTTCTTCTCACCCTTTTTCTTCTTTTCACCCGATATTTTCTTACTATATTCCTCATCTGCCTCTTCTTTCAGCACCGCAACCATTAGTCCCTCCCCATCCTCATCCTTCCTCTTCTTTTTATTTGTTCTTCGTTGTGGTCGACGATGACATTTCTACCTCGGTCACCAATGAGTCCATATATGGCGAGGCCCTCTCTCCATCCCTCTCCGTTTCCTCGCTCTTAGCTGGCGATATTTCAACAAGAGAAGACGTGTCTCTGGGCGCGCTGCCCCTATTTCGAGGCAGCGCGCGACGGCGAGCGATGTAGTGAAAACTATTAATAAACATCTCAACCCCCTCTCTCTCTCTCCCTTTCTCTCCCTCACGCATGCTTTTGAATAAATCGTTGTCTTTTTGTCGGCGTGTTGTATATCCAACTTTAATACCAGCAAGAATTCACCCCTAAGACGATCGTAGTCTGACTACCTCAGTCACAGTGGATTGCTGCAGTTGAACGTCCGCGTATTTTATTTTGGAGCCTGTGTGACACATTTAGACCTCCCCCAGATGGGAGGTAATGTAACAGCATACAGCTGACGATATATAATTAATTAATGATTTCGATATCTCTTTCTCTCTGTCTCCTCGTTACTGCTCAGTGATTTGGAACGAAGATCGTATAGAATAAATAACTTCTGTCTTCCATCAGGTTTAAGTCGTGTTAATTCTTTTGAAAGTATAAACAAGAAGCTTTAATTACAGAACGATAAGCCCTCGGTCAGGGAGGATCACGTAGAAGCGCGTACAAGGAGAACGTCCAGCAGTATGAATATAAATAAGAATTTGTGAACTTTAAACTTTCTGTAATTATTACGGCAACTTGATTACTGCATGCATAACACAAGCAGAATATATGATATCTCTACCAGAGCATGTATATCTGTTTCTGGTGCTATGCATCTTCACTGAGGTACATACACGTTTGCCTACTGTTTTGCAATTTATGTAATAAATTACAAAGCTGAGCATTAGAGATGAGTGATATTATAGACCCCCCCCCTAACCAGCACCACCAGGAAAGATTAGCTGGAGAATTAATGACAGTAGAGAAACATATCGAGAACGATGGACCCATTAAGTGACGCCATGAGCATTAAACTGTTAACACCCTGAAGGGGAGGGGTCACAATGGAAAATTCACAAGGATGAGAAAGAAAGCAGACATACAAACTTTCTAGTAATTTGAGAAATCCTGTAAGTATATGATATTTGGGAGACACTGACCGTGAGAGAGATCAGCGACAAATATTGAATGTTCTCGATGGGTAGAGATCGACTCAGACAGATGGGAAAGCGAGAAGCATAGATGGAATTAGTCTTAGCTGATATACTGAACTTGAGAGATTTAGCTCACATGTAGACGCTAGTTACGGGACCCTAGCAACACACACATGTGTTAACCAAGTCAAGTCTGTACAATGCCTGTGTCTGTTATTTTTGTTCAGTTCAGTCAGAAGAAGAATTTTTCAAGAAAGTCTTCACATCGACCCGGAAGAAGTGAGGTAGGTGAATTTATGGAATGTTATTTTGTGTAGAAACGGCTTCCAGTGTGACAATAATGGCTGAGTACAATGTCCTATTTAGACAACGGCTGAGAGTACGTATACCCCAGCAGCAACACAATAAAATCCAACCAGTCAGTATCGTGGTAAGGGTGGTGGCAACGTGGTAGTGTTAGAGCTAACAGGACTTTAGTGAAAATCGAGGAGGAGTTGGTATTAGGATCTTCTGGTCGTCTCTGCCTGCGCATGTGGCAAGCAAAAATGTGTCAGGCACAGAACCACAAATCAATGGAATAAAAGTTGCAACGTTGCTTCTGCGCCATTCCTTTGTATGTTCTGAGCCAAACCTACAAGTTTCTAGGGAATATTAATTCACAAGCGGCCTCTAGTCGCATATATATATATATATATATATATATATATATATATATATATATATATATATATATATATAACAGACTAACAACTCATTTCCTTCCCCTAAAATCTAAAATAGGAAAATATTGTATGTCCTAGCTGACAGTTGACCTTTCACATTTGTTCATCCACCGTTTGTGAGACCTTGTCTTCTATCTTACTTGGTAACTAGTCACCCGCTTGTCCATTGAAACCGAGTGAAAGAACAAGTTTAGTCGCCTACAATCTGATTATGGCATGTGTTTTTCGGAAACGTGTGATCTATTCCGTGCGTCTTTTGTTTCAGATCGTTTGACTCGTTGGTTTAGTGGTCTCCATCAATTCGTTGTACCTCATTGTAATACGGCTTCGTATTCCAGTAGCTTCTTTTCAAGAACTGCATGCTTGTGAAACTCTCTTCCTGCTGACTGTTTTCCTCCTACTTACAGCCTTGGTCTTTTCAAGACTAAGGCCAATCGGCATCTCCTGTCTTTGCGATAATCATATTTTGTTATGTTTAGCTCCGCACATTAAGTGGCGCTATGCCTTGTCTGAAGCGATTTCGATAAAAAAAATCTAGTACTAATATGTTATGTGATAGATGGCCATTGCCCAAACGGGACAGCAGGTTTGGTCGACTGGATTATATAGTATCAATCAGGTGCACACAATAACCTGCAATATATCTGGTGTCTGCTAGCTTTTGTATTTCAAAAACTTTGGTTATCTAACGGGAACCGGTGTTTCGGCGTGATTATTCACTATATATATATGTTGTTGTTGAACGTTACGAAACTTTTTCGTTTATAAATCTTCTTCGTGAGGTTCTCAAACTGTCGAGCTATCCTTCTGGTTTCGAGTGGTAATCCGTAGTGTATTTACCCGATTGTTCTTAATTCGGCCATTTTTTTCGAGCGCTTTCGACTTTCTAGTCGTCTTCAGGGTTAGTTTTTTTTTAAAATAAGAAGACTGGAGTTAATGTTTTATATGTATCGTTTTAGTATGTATATGTGTAAATAGCTATGTTTGACTGTACCATTACGAGGATAATTCAGTATATATCCAAACATACGTTAACATTAGCAGTAGCTGACTGGAGTATTAGTATTGTTTGAAAACAAGATTAAAACTGTTTTTCCAAGTGACTTTAATTATAAAATTTGTAGATAAGTTTGGAAATAACTAACAACTTATGGCGTCATTTTTACACGCCTCAATCGCACTAATATATATATATATATATATATATATATATATATATATATATATATATATATATATATATATAATACATATATAATATATATATGTAATATATATATATAATTATAATTATTATGGAGATTATGTATCTGTCTGTCTGAAGCCGAAACTATATTATTAGTTTTGATCGCTCTCTTTGTATATCTACTTATCAGCTCCTATATATACCCATTCGAAAACTTTCTCTAAACATCACGCGTCTTTCAAATTTACATAATTAATTTGTTTTAAAGCTTCTAATAAATTAATATTCGCAAATATACACTCATTATTGTTTTATTTTCAGATTTCCAAATGCATTTAAAAGATTTTCATCGATAATAATCTTGATAAAAATTATAAATAGAATCAATTAAAGACATTGATTTAAAAAAATCTATATAATTAAGTTACGTAATTAAATTATATTGTAATGGAATGTGATAGAACAGCCAACCGCCATTCCAACATTTGGTTACCCGCCCTCTGATTATTCGAACGCACAGAAAGTTCTATTTCAAGAAAGAGATAAAGAGAGAGAGGAAGAGAGAGAGAAAACTAGAGAGAAAGAGAGAAAGGGAGGGAGAGAGAGAGAGAGAGAGAGAGAGAGAGAGAGTGCAATTAACTAAAACAACTTGCCAAAAATATGCGACGGGAGGGACCATGACACAACGCTCGGTGCCACATTATACCAATTAACACCGGAGAACCGCTAAATTGCTCGCCGGGTCGAGAAATTAACGAGAAAGATTTAAAAACGAGAGAGCTCTGTGGTCTTTAACGAAGCTATATATATATATATATATATATATATATATAGTCATCCACATACAGTCTGTTTCGCTGTTTCACAGCTCATCAGTGCGGCTAGACCAGTAAGTGTCTCAAGCCGGGATCGAAACGCAACCGTCGAGCTGACAGTCGGCGATGCTAACCCCTACGCCATCATGCGACACTGACTGAATGTAAGTGATACCTCAATGTAACGAAATGTAAACATTGCAAATGACCGGAGCTCGAAATTAGTTTTACCTAATGAGCATTGCCTTAAAGCTAATGGCCGTTGACGATACCCTTACAAAAATAAGCTCTACCCGAGGGAGCTTTTTATAGTCATCCACATACAGTCTGTTTCGCTGTTTCACAGCTCATCAGTGCGGCTAGACCAGTAAGTGTCTCAAGCCGGGATCGAAACGCAACCGTCGAGCTGACAGTCGGCGATGCTAACCCCTACGCCATCATGCGACACTGACTGAATGTAAGTGATACCTCAATGTAACGAAATGTAAACATTGCAAATGACCGGAGCTCGAAATTAGTTTTACCTAATGAGCATTGCCTTAAAGCTAATGGCCGTTGACGATACCCTTACAAAAATAAGCTCTACCCGAGGGAGCTTTTTATAGTCATCCACATACAGTCTGTTTCGCTGTTTCACAGCTCATCAGTGCGGCTAGACCAGTAAGTGTCTCAAGCCGGGATCGAAACGCAACCGTCGAGCTGACAGTCGGCGATGCTAACCCCTACGCCATCATGCGACACTGACTGAATGTAAGTGATACCTCAATGTAACGAAATGTAAACATTGCAAATGACCGGAGCTCGAAATTAGTTTTACCTAATGAGCATTGCCTTAAAGCTAATGGCCGTTGACGATACCCTTACAAAAATAAGCTCTACCCGAGGGAGCTTTTTATAGTCATCCACATACAGTCTGTTTAGCTGTTTCACAGCTCATCAGTGCGGCTAGACCAGTAAGTGTCTCAAGCCGGGATCGAAACGCAACCGTCGAGCTGACAGTCGGCGATGCTAACCCCTACGCCATCATGCGACACTGACTGAATGTAAGTGATACCTCAATGTAACGAAATGTAAACATTGCAAATGATATATATATCTCTCTCTCTCTCTCTCTCTCTCTCTCTATCTCTCTCTCTCTCTCTCTCTCTATATATATATATATATATATATATTGCTTTTAAAATATTCTATACATTTACCATGGTTTCACGCGCTCTAGCGTTATTTTCATGCCCTCTAATCTCTAAGATTAGGGGCGAATTCGCTATTTCTTACAATCGCATGTTGGTTTTCATTTCAATGTATTACAACTACTGCAGTATGCTTTTTTCTGGGACCCTCTTGTTTTTTTAATTTATTGATTATGTTTATCTTCTAAGAATCTTAATTCAAAAAAATAAAAATTCTCACCAGTTATGACCAGAAAGATACGAAATAGAGACGAAAAGACAGGATTTAAGAATGAATATTTTAAGGAAAAAATATGAAACAAAAGAAAACAAATGAAAAAAATAAACAGGGAAATACAAAAGAAGCATTAACAGCTCATTTTTCTTTTTAATCTGAAACCGACAGTATCGTGCTCTTTTTACCCGGCCTTTTGTAACACCGCATATAAATACAAATTTGGCTCTTTTTTTTAAATTTAAATATTTGAAAAAATTGTATTTTAATAATCAAGCTCTCTGTTGGTTTTTTTTTTTTTTTTTTTTTTTGTCTGGTGCTTCGAACAGGCGTGTTCAGGCTTGCTGGTTGTTCAACTCGCCCTGGCTGATGTGAGGATCCTGTGAGACAAAGGAACCGCACCAGCATGTGCTTGCATGTGCACGATAGAATTGGTGTCGGCTTGCCTGCACGCCGTGTATCCGACAATTTGGGGTTGGTCCGGGATATTAGCGAGGTAGGCATCAAGAGAGCGCTTAAATTGTTCCACAGCAGCATTTTTTATATCCCGAATACACCTAGGCATGGCATTGAAGAGTTGTGACCCCTGTACAGGTAAGCTCGTTTCAAAAATGGTTCGTATTTTCCCACCAGTTTTTAGCGAGGGAACAATACAGTGCCTCCCGCGGCGTTCATTGTCTCGGGCTTGAATGTGGCCATTAATGTTCGGTACCTTTCCTTCCAATATCTTCCAGATGTAAATTATCCGGTACCTTTCACGTCGTCTTTGCAGCGAGAACATTTTTGTCTTCTTCAGACATGACCAGTAGTTCCGATCAGCTTGAATTTTCCGTAGAAAGGACCACTGAATGGCTTCAAGCTTTTGGATGAGCCTAGGGCTACTTGGGTTCCACAAGACAGAACAGTATTCCAAAACTGGAATGACCAAGGATTTATACAGCGTGACCATTGCACGATATTCTCTGGTTTTAAATGTCCTCAGGATCCAGGCAATGAGGTTCTTGGCTTTTTCCACAACTTTGTTTATTTGATTGCTAAAAAGACAATCACTAGACATAGATACACCGAGGTCCTTTACTTCTTGCTTTATGTTTATCATTTTTCCTGACGGAGTGTGGTATGATATCTCGCTTTTTAGCTGGTCGTTATTACCATAGCGGAGAAGCTCAAATTTCACGTCATTTAGCTCCATGTTATTGTCCTCCGTCCATTTGTAGATCTGATCGAGATCCTTTTGAAACAACACAGCATCCTCGGGAGACCGAACGGATTTTGTGGCCCTTGTATCATCGGCGAATGACCTGACTATTGACATGGCGATATCTTCATCAATGTCCCCAATAAGGATTAGGAAGATTATGGGTCCCAATACACTTCCCTGGGGAACTCCAGAAATGACAGGTTGTGGCTTCGAGGTTGCACCATCAACCATAACTGTTTGGAGGCGATTACTCAGGAAGGATTCGATCCATTTGAAGATGCTTCCACGAATGCCAAGATCAAATATTTTCTGCAGAACTATTTTGTGGTCAACTTTGTCAAAAGCTTTGGCAAAATCTAAGTAGACAACATCTGCATTAGCGCCATCATCAAGAATTGATAGAATGGTGTCAAACTGCTCAAGGAGTTGACTTAAACAAGATCTTCCAGGTTTCTTTCTACCAATCTTACCAAGATAAATGTGTGCATAGTTCAACCAGGGTTTTTTTTTACCCAGCCTAATAAACCGGTTTTGTTCGGGCATTCGGGTCTGGATTTACGCCGATCTATCGGTTGTCCGTCCTGTGCAGTTCTAGGAGGTGCACCCTCCCAGGCTTTGCCTCCTCTCTTTGGGGAGGAGTAAGTTTATTGCTTACTGTCTGAGGCGCCCCTACCGGGGAATGTCGACGGGGCTGCCCAGGCAATTTTTAAAAAGCCAGAGTGCTCAAATTCCCGAGCGCTGGTTCTTTCCCACTTTCCCGACCTTGTGTCACATCTTACCTTGTGGGAAGAAGATAAATAGAAGCTATTTTTGCATGAAACACATAGAGCAGTAATTCAAGACTTTCAGGTGATACGGTCGTACTAAGGTAGGGACAAGGCTGTCATGTAAATTACGTGACGAACATAGAATCAGTTGTGACAGAATAGAAGTGTTTTGTGAATGAAGAAGGCTGACAAGGTAAACTCGTCTGTCTTCTATTGTCAAGCGGACATTCCAGCTAACTCCCAATGTGTGCACGCACTAAACATAACAGAAGTGTAAATATTTGATGTAATAATTTCTATGGAATTACGTGTCGTGTTTTGGAGTAACCTTGTAGATGAAAATCGATATTATCGATCGGAATGTGGACAACGTTAGGCAGATCAAAACAATTAAAAAGGTCTCTAAATCGCACGACGTTTGAAATTGATTTAGTCACGTTTAGCAAAATCAATAACAATGTATTCAGTTACAGTATCATTAATATTTAAAACGGATTGACAAATTTGAAAAATCATGGGCGAAATAAACCACTGTATTTCTCTCTATACTTATATATGTTGTATGCTGCATACCTTCGTGCTGTGTGTACCCGGGTTTCGTCACTGCTGGATTGGGTATCTCAGCTGTTGAAACCATAACACGTGGACGCCGGACTTATAGTTTAAAATGTGTTTTATTTAAAACAAAGAAACTGGAAATAGTTTATACGAGATAGATAGATAGATAGATAGATAGATAGAGAGAGAGAGAGAGAGAGAGAGAGAGAGAGAGAGAGAGAGAGAGAGAGAGAGGATAGGGAGAGAGAGACAGACAGATCTGGACAATACAATATATAATGACGATTCCCTCCCGGGGATGAAACGCGGGAGCCTCTGTGTAGCTTAATTGCCATAAATATATTTGCATAGCTTACTACCTAGCTCTACTTACGTATCGAGCACTGTTGAAGTAAATACTTAAAATTGATACATAAGAAATATACTTCATTATAAAATTTTATGTAGATACATGGAATAGTAATATATATATATATATATATATATATATATATATATATATATATATATATATAAATATATATATGATATATGCACAATACAATTTATATATATATATATATATATATATATATATATGTATATATATATATATGTATATATATATATATATATATATATATACATATATACATATATATATATATATATATATATATATATATATATATATATATATATATATATATATATATATATATATAATTTCACTCGTCCTAGTCTAATACATAAACTAACACGAAATCAAATATCTAATTGTAGAATGAAATAAAGTGAATTCTGTACCGGTCATGACATCTTCCTCTTTTTTTATAAGCTCGCTCTCTATGTAATATTAGAAAGTATATATGTCATGGGTCGCATGACTTTGCCGCACATGCGCGTACATGTTTGACTAAACTCGAATCCAATCAACGATATTAAATTGTACATCCAAATGCTCCAATTTGGGTAAAGGCACAGAGCGATTATCTCCCCTTCGCGACAGACATTGACAATGACAATGCAAGCTGGAGCAAAACATTTTATTGTATCCATTGAAAACGTCACTTAAGTGCAGTGGAAGTGGGTCACCTTTGACGCGTTATCCTCGATAACACAACGAGGATGAAAACCGCAAGTCGCGACTTGTCCAGCGAAAATCAAGCAAATCAAAGTATCTCTATTCGTCATCAAAAAAGCAATCGCAGAAGGAAAGACTCTTTCTCTTTTAAATCTCAGTGTATTTCTATTTAATTCGATTCTTGCTATGATCTTAAATATCTCGATGAGATTTTTTACACAAATAAAAGTCTTTCTTTATTCGTTCTATCATTCCCAATCACAGTAAAGCTCTTTTACATATCATCAACGATGCGCAATGATGCATATTTGGTGGGGTTGAAAAAGCGTGTGGACGATGGGTCGGTGATGGGAAATATATCTAGCTCGGGGTTAGACCACCCAATATTTATTTCTCTACTTAGAAAAGCTATTGCCTCTTTTAACGGGTGTTCAAGCTGATAACTCAACCCACTTGAGATCGTCGAAAAATTAATGGCTTCTACAGATACGAGACACCCTGTGCAGTAAGATTTTATGTCTATAGATTTGCAGCTGATAAATTTTGAGTTGTCGCGCGGTGTGTCCGGTCAGGACGGACAGAAGGGATCGGTTGGTATCTGTTTGATCAGAGAGATAGATGGGCCTTTGGACCTCAATCTGGTGGACGGTGTGTGTTCGGTTGGAAGATAGGTTTGTCTCAATATAGTTTTAGCTTTTATTTGCCCCAAACAAGGCACATTGCCACTGAGATATAAGGAGCTATTTTTGTCAAGTGATAAAACAGCTGATCCTTTTCAAGTAGGCTGGATTGGTGGTCTAGCCCAAATGAAACGAATATCTCTATTTATTCTAGCAGGACAGGCAGAGGGGATCAGTTGAGATTTTGTCTGTATTTAGTTAAGAGAAAAGACCACATAAGAAATGGGCCGGTGTCTTTGAAATAGTAATGTCTTCTTGGATACGACGTTCCATGCTGTGATTTTGAGCCACTTGAGACCTAGACAAATTAATGTCTACTCCATATAAAAGACCTCATAATCAGTAAAGTTTTATGTCGAGTGATAAAACAGCTAAGCATTTTCAAATAGGCTGGTTGTATTAACTTCCCCATTATTTTTTTAAACGTAGTTCACCCCAAACAAGGCAGGCCGCCACTGTAGACGTAAGGGGCTACTGAGAAGAAAGAAAAGGGGAGATGGTTGAAGGGGGGGGGGGGAGGTCAACCTAAATTGGGATCTGCGCAGCAAGATGTCTGTTTACATTAATTTTAAATTTCTGCATGTCAGTACTATCGGGAAAACAGGGGGCAGGGAGGGAGTTCCAGAGGCCAGCAGCACGAGGAAAGAAGCTCTTTGAGTAGAATGCTCTCCGGCATCTGGGGACCTCCACAGTGAATGGATGGGATTTAGTTGATTGTCGAGTTGGTCTAGTGAATTTACGTCGAGGGTGCACCAGAGTAGCCAATTCATGAGGGGGTCAGTCGGGTTTCTGTGGGTCTCAAAGAAAGATGGCCCTTTGGATCTTAAGCTGATGGACTGTTTGTGTTCAGTTGGTATATATTTTTGTCAAACTTTAGTAATATATCGTTCGGTATAGAAGCTGGGTGTTATTGTAACATCAAAATAAAACATTATAACTTGTTTAAAACTTGAGTTGTGATCTTGTTTGGAAGGAAAATCCTTTTGTTACAGCAGATTATTAACACTACGGCCAGTGCTGAAACCAAACACAGAGTTCAGACGAAGATAACGAGCGGACGATCCCGGCCGCGGCAGTGAACGCACACACGACGCAGGTTCACAGGTTCACATTAGTAATATTGTAGAAGTAGGCAAAGTCAAAAGTCGATAATAATGTAACTGACCAATCTACCCCCCCCCGATGTTAACGGCAAAAAAAAATCGCCTATTCCATAGATAAAAGTCTCGGACTGTAAATGTTCTGTAAATACTAAAACGCGAGATGCAGTGAAGCTGATTCGAACTGTCGACCTTCGGGTTACAAATGATTCATCATTTTGCGCTCCATATAAGGTGGATGATTTGCCTGTTCGTCAGAAAGCACGGAAAGTCTCTAGCGTCCACGGCATTTTTTGCGAAAGAGTTATTCGTTATAACAGATGTTTGGTTGAGGCGGTGTCTCTTGGAGACATGCATCCCTTGGTCTGTTCGGCCATTATATTTAGTACTTTTGAATTATCGTGCGAATCAGAATACGAGCAGTATCCTTTTCAAACTTTCACGCTACAGACAAAGTCGATCCATATATAATATATCAATTCTTTACGCCTTGTTGAACAACCCAAAGAAAAGCAAAGTTAAGAAATGTTCAAAGGTTTCGACGAAGAAAGTGTTGTTTTGTATGTGGACTTGTGAGTGAGTTCGTGACACTGACAAACTGTCTCTATATTTAGAACTCTATGACTGTGACTTGTTTACTTTTATTTAAATTCCAGTAGTCCCTGACTACCGATACAGTTCGTTTTACCGCCCAAAATATGTGTAGCAGTAAGTAACCCCATGTTGTGAATGACATAGGTTCATGTGGCAAGTTGGGACTCTCATTGCATCTTTCTGATGACAGCACGCGTGCGCTCGCTTACATAGATAACGCGAACAGGTACCCAGCTGCAAGAAGCAATTCTTTCCGATTGGTTGAAGTTCAATATATTAGTAATTTGAGCCAATCAGTATTGAGCATTTCCACCAAATACACATTGAATGTTTCAGTGATCGTTTCTCTGAGGTTGTTCTTGTTTTCGTTACTATTGAACAGGGGTTTCACGATATCATTTAATCGATAACGTTCTGATGGCGATACCCCCCAAGACTTGACGCGTCCATGTACTATACAGCATTTATACATGTGCTATACAGCAATTATACAATTTTAGAGAAGAAATAAAAGCTGCCCCTTTTCCACAGAAACGAGCATCTTGGGCGGATGTTTATTTGGGATCGTGTCGATTTTCCCTCTCTCCCAAAAGTCAGCTTAGAAGAAGGAGGTTGGAGGTTATTAAATGTCGCCCGATTAACAAGTGCGGTTTTGTGATATCCTGACCGGTAATTATAACATCACTAAATCTATGAACCGTCAAATACGTGTGCTGTATGAGTTCACGCAAGTGCGCTTTTATGAATAAACTGGCGTTATGAAACAGCTCTGATTTGATTAACATGAACGCTTTGTTACGAAAAAACACAAATGAACACATATGAGTCCCTGCTCATCTAAGAGACAAGACTAAGGGACAACAACTGACCAACGCATTTTGTTATCCACGCTTTGTAGCAAAACGTATTTAATTTTTATGGATGTTCGGTACGAACGCTAATCACACAATATTAGGGTTCCCTCTTTCATCAACATGAAATATACTTATCCAAATACTCTGGGTAATGTACTTTATTTGGGCCCGTGTTGATCTTTCTTCTATCTCCAAAAGCAAGCTTGGGATCGGGAGGGGAGTTGATTGAATGAACCGGTAATACCTGGTCTAGGATTAGCCCTCGGCGGGCTATGCCGACTTCCTCTGTAGGATGAAGGTTATAGAGAATATCAAATTCATAAGTGGTCCTCAGCCGCATTTATACCGCAGTCATGATAAGATAACATACAGCGCATAGCATCCCCAAATCGTCACCCATCTAGTACTGGCCAGGCTCCACGTTGCTTAACTTTGGTCATCTAACGAGAACCGGTGTGGCTATGTGACTATGCCGAAGTTAATTGGAGGAGCTTTAATGTCGGTCGATTTACAAGTACGGTTTTGTGATATCTTGGTCAGAGAAATATAACATTAATAAATCTATGAACCGTAAAGAAAATACGTTGCGTCTTTATGATAAGTTTGTGTGTGAAAGTTCACGCACGAGCGTTTTTATAAATATAATTGAGTCATGCAGCAGGTATGATTTAATAAATGTGGACGCCTAGTGTTGCGACAAAGCACAGATGAACAAAGACGACTGCATGCCTTCTAAGACCTAAGACTATGAGACATCTTCAGACCAAACGCGTTTGGTTATCCACGCTATGTAACAATAATAAAAATCAGCAGTGACAATAGGACTATAGGTGTAGAATATAAAATATTAGTTTAAATATGTGACGTAAAGACGGACGACCGTAAATGCGTTAGGTTTATAGCAGAACAAAAGTTATAGAAAAGGCCAACAGCAGAAGAAAGAACGAAGAGAAAAACAATGCGAAAATCGATCATGGCTTCCGTTCAGTCTCAAAAGACAATGGATACCTTCTGCAAGGGTGGCTGCGCGTGTTATTGTGAAGCAAGGGTTGCGCCATCGCAACCACCCATCTTCTGAGTCTACACTGCGTGATTCCAGTGGCTAGGGGGAATTCATGACGACTGGAAACAATGCCGAGATAAGCGGAGAGCACATACACAACCTAGTATACCCAAATGGTCACCCATTTTAGTACTGACCAGGCTCAACTGTCGCTTAACTTCGGTGATCTATCGGGAACCGGTGTGTCAACGTGATTATGCCGTATGCGAAAATAAACAAGTATAAAAGATTAGGATATGGCTTTGAGACTATACGTATATATGCCATTGTAACTGTTGGTTTAGTATTAGTAGACTTGGCTCTTGTTTTGGAGAGCTGGAGAAACCCACGCGATTATAGGTTATTTGTGCTTTGTGTAACAGAAATGAATCCTGATTGTAGTGTTACATAGCCCCCGCTTGGGCTGCGGCAGTTCTCATTTTGTATACTCGTCCCGGAACGGGCCGTGGCAGTTCTCGTTTTATCACTCGTCATTTTTAACACCATAAATCATATAATTTGCATACCTTTAAATTTCTCGCACCTTCAATCTTTTCTCGTCACGTAGAGGGGTGCGTCGTCTAGTGAGGTAATTTTTTCTTCTTTCTTTCTGCCGTGAACCACGCCGCTGCAACACAAACGCTCCATGACCGACTCAATCGACAAACAATCTTTTAAACTTTCAATTCTTTTTATTACAGACGTTAGTTATGTATCGGCTTGGAGATATCCACTAACGTCGAGAGAGAGAGCGAGAGAGCGAGCAAATTACTGCTTTCGTAATTACTTATCAATTAAGTCCTTAGCCATTCCTGCAGGGGGGGGGGAAGAGATATCTCTCGCCTGTATTTTCTTAGGGAATCAATACCCCTAATCATTGTTGCAGGCTACATCTTAAATCACGTCTCATAGGCTCGCCTCCAAAACCCAGACTGACCAAACTCTCAGCTTCTCACGAAGAACGAGTGACGTCACGGATCCACACGTGCGACACTCATGCGCAAACATTTCCTTCACTCATGTTTTCTGACCTCTTGACCCGGTGCTCGTCAACGTTCGCTCTGACAGCACCTGTGAGCTCCAACCGTGAGAACAGCCCTATTCCGCACTAAATCGCGCAAGTCAAACCAACGATTTCCAACAGATACGCCCACCTCAAGATGCGTCCGTTCCCACAGGGCCATTATCCAACAATAAGATCGTTTCGTTAAATCTATATGATGTTTACTTGGATCCAATGACCAATGTTACATAAAACTGTATAAACTAGGCAATGAATCATATTTTGTAAACTGCCTCAAATGCAAATAAAATGATTGTTTGAACGATAAAGCATTTTATTATATAAGAAAACAAATATTATTGTAAGAATAGGTAAGACTTTAATACGACCTCATCAAAAGTAAAGTCAGCCGCTTTCTCGCTTTTATAACAAAATCACCAATAAATGAGTTGTAAATGCATCTATTCCTATTTACTTGCCTCCACACGAAGGCAAAGTTAGACACAGGGTCAGTTTTTGATGTGGGGTAAATCCAGAACCCCCTCACAAAAAGAGGCACTCTGGATTGAAACAAAAATTAAAATTGCCACAGTCTGGAAGGACTTCTCCTACATTGACCGAGAACAGAATAGACTAAGTGTCGTATCAGAACAGATGTTACACTTTGTTCCTAGCCAAAAGCTGCACGTTCATCTATTTCAAACATAAGGAAGAGAAATTCGGACCGAGTCGCTTGTGCATTTGAAAAAATACCTTTTAAAATAAAACGTGACAAACATACTAACATGCTATTTAAAACTTAAGCGTGACAGACCAACGAAAATGCTATTTCAAACTGAAGCGTCACAGACCAACGAAAATAATAATATATTATAGAAGCCAGAAATTTACGACAGGTATAGAAAAATCATAAATATCACAAAGAAATGTTTTACAATTAAATTTTTTTCCACTTTTTTTTAGTTATTTGATATAGTGAGTTTAGCAAAGTGGGTGTTTTTATGTCAGTAAGCTCACCCAAGTAGACTATTAGCTGAGTCTTCATCCATAGGGTTGTGGCCTCGGGAAAACCCGCCGGTCCTTTTCTATGCGCGACTTGGCATTACAGTTACCCCGATATTATACAACTGTTGATCAGTCGCTCTTAGCGCTACCTAAGAGGTATTGCTTCTTCTTTCGTTTGAATCAGATGATTCTGGTGTTGGCATTAGTTTCCCCGATGTTTTTCTAGTTAGAAATCCTTCTGGAAAGACATCGGGTACTTACGGGAAGGACCACGAGAAGGTTGCCATCCCTAAGTGAAAGTGGTACTGTGACACCGACTGGATTCGAACTTGAAACACCCAGGTCTTCAGTCCGTGTAAGTTGTCAAACCTGTACCCTCAACCTGTCGGACCAAGAGCGGCCGACACTAGTCATGGGAGACTTAGTGACAAGAAATTTTCCCCAAGTTTCCCAGATAAAGAGAAAGAGAGACGGCGTTCATTGTCCTAGGAAACAAAATCGAACACTGGGTATCTTTAAGGGGTCTCTATTATGGTACGTCTGTGCCTAACTAATAGACAAAGAATAGGTGCAAAGAACGGATGATAGGCAGAGTCCATGTACTCCTTAAATTTAGACTTTGACTACAATCTTATTTTAATTGAAAGAAAAAAAAGATTCCGGTATCATATTATGTAAAACATAACTTTGGGGTGTGTTCGAGTGTTCAAATGCAACACCTTTTGGAGTGACATCCTCTTCTTTTTGTTAAAATGGCGTTTATCGCGTTTTGCATTCGAACTCTTAATTTTGTTTCTACTTGTAAGTAAACTCTAAAAGAGCCGCAGCACGCGTGGATGGGAGTGATGCAAGTTGGAAGGAACTGTGTAAAGAAGTTTTCGCTACTGAAAGTTAGTAAGCAGTATATCTGAAATCGTCAAGTGTTTTCAGTCGTACTCCCGCCATAAAGTATAAGTATCAGTTTCTCTCCAGTCGCAACAGCATCTTCCTTTGTGCCTGATTCTTCGATAAAGACTTCCATTAGTTCCGTATAATAGCCACTTAGAAGTTTCAATACTGCTTTCAACCAATTCTGACAAACGATGATGTTTTGTCGCCACCACTAATAGCGTGTATCGCAGGCAAATTAGTTCTTATCGTACCAAGTGCTTTTTGGATTTCGTTTATCCATTATATCAATGGCAGTTGTCTGTGTGTATGTGTATATGTGTGTATGTGTGTATGTGTGTACGTCCATCTAAAACTCAAAAACTACAGAACAAACACCCATGAAGTTTGTATATTCTTGATCGGCGTTGCTCGGAATGAATAATATCTAAAATTTAGAAAAAAATACTCATTCTTTGACCATAAAAATGCGCAAATTTCGCCAGGGGGTGTCTGTTTTTCATTTATTTTATGTACTAACTAAAAGGAAGTATCTCAAATTTTTTAATCAAGGATTAACTTCCCTCGAAAAATCTATAAAAAAGAGTTGTCTGTGTGTATGTCAGTTTGTATGTCCAGAGAGAGGAATGGGCTGGGCGGAGCAGAACGAGGGGTAGGGGAGTGGGGGGGAAACGGGGGAGAGGGAGAGAGAGACAGATAGAGAGACGGATAGAAAGAGGTAAAGAGGTAGAAGTTTCAATAGAAACATGTTACATTTTTGCCCCGGGCAACGTCGGGTAGACCTGCTAGTACCATATAAATAGAGATTTTGTCTGTCTGTCTGTCTGTCTGTCCGTCCATAACATTTTTTTTTAATGTAATAAATACATTGCGAATTTGTCTCATTTCGAAATATCAGAGATCGTAACTACTTTTGGAAGCCAAAAATATTGTATCAATAGTAAATAATAAATTCCCGACAAATAAAGCTGATTCCATTACCTGAAATCAAAACCAAAACCTTGAGATCTTGACTCTGACGTTCTAGCAACTGACTTATCTGGACTTTCTTATAAATAGAGCTTAAAATATTACCCTAACAAAATAATGACAGCTTTTACGTGACGTCATGTATTTATGGTTTACTGGATGTTTCAAAACATAGATTCAAACATAAGCGATAATAAAAATTAAATTAATGAATGGATCAACATTATAAATAGAGTTGGAAATTATTTTAATAGTCAACAACAATTTATTTTGTATTGTATGTAGTTCTTTTGTATTTTATGTAGTTCTTTTGTATAGTATGTAGTTTTTTGTATTTTATGTAGTTCTTTTGTATAGTATGTAGTTCTTTTGTATTTTATGTAGTTTTTTTTGTATTTTATGTAGTTCTTTTGTATAGTATGTAATTCTTTTGTATTGTATGCAGTTCTTGCGTATCGTATGCAGTTCTTGCGTGTTGTATGTGGTGCTTTTGTATTGTTTTTAGGTCTTTCGTATTGTATGTAGTTCTTTTATTATTTTATGTAGTTCTTTTGTATTTTATGTAGTTATTTTGTATTGTATGTAGTTCTTTTGTATTTTATGTAGTTCTTTTGTATTTAACGTAGTTCTTTTGTATTTTATGTAGTTCTTTAGTATAGTATGTAGTTATTTTGTATTTTATGTAGTTCTTTTGTATTTTATGTAGTTCTTTTGTATTTTATGTTAATCTTTTGTATAGTATGTAGTTGTTTTATATTATATGCAGTTATTTTGGTATTTTATGTAGTTCTTTTGTATTGTATGCAGTTCTTTTGTATTTTATGTAGTTCTTTAATATTTTATGTAGTTCTTTTGTATTTTAGGTAGCTTTTTTGTATTTTATGTAGATCTTTTGTATAGTATGTAGTTCTTTTGTATTTTATGTAGTTCTGTTGTATTGTATGTAGTTCTTTTGTATTGTATGCAGTTCTTGTGTATTGTATGCAGTTCTTGCGTATTGTATGTAGTTCTTTTGTATTTTATGTAGTTCGTTTGTATTGTATGCAGTTCTTTTGTATTTTTTGTAGTTCTTTTATATTTTATGTAGTTTTTTTGTATTTCATGTAGTTCTTTTGTATTTTATGTAGTTCTTTTGTATAGTATGTAGTTATTTCGTATTGTATGTAGTTCTTTTGTATTTTATGTAGTTCTTTTGTATTTCATGTAGTTCTTTTGTATTTTATGTTGTTCTTTTGTATAGTTTTAGTTCTTTTGTATTTTATGTAGTTCTTTTATATTTTATGTAGTTCTTTTGTATAGTATGTAGTTCTTTTGTATTGTATGTAGTTCTTTTGTATTTTATGTAGTTCTTTAGTATAGTATGTAGTTTTTGTGTATAGTATGTAGTTCTTTTGTATTGTATGTAGTTCTTTTGTATTTTATGTAGTTCTTTTGTATTGTATGTAGTTTTTTTGTATTGTATGCAGTTCTAGCGTATTGTATGCAGTTCTTGCGTATTGTATGTAGTTCTTTTGTATTTTATGTAGTACTTTTGTATTGTATGTAGTTCCTTTGTATTTTATGAATTTTTTTTGTATTGTATGCAGTTTATGCGTATTGTATGTAGGTCTTTCGTATTGTATGTAGGTCTTTCGTATTGTATATAGTTTTTCTGTATTGTGTACAGTTCTTTTGTATTGTATGTAGTTCTTTTGTATTGTATGTAGTTCTTTCGCAATTATATATTTTTCTAATTTAGCAAAAATAAACAAGCGGAGGGGGAGGCATATTTTTGCTAGTGTTATGAATTTTCATATAATTAACAGATGTCGACATTTGGGTATTTTGTTCAGTTCCATTTTCTTAATGAACATTTTTCTTTGTAGAACGCGAACCATCTCTATATCGTAGTTATTAAAACAACTCTTTTCTTCCAAGAATATTCCGAGTTATTCTGTATTTCTTTCAGCGACTTTAAAAACGGTTTACGTTTGATAGTATATCAACAACAATATATTTGCATTTATAGAAATATATCAATTAACTTTATAATTTGCTTTTTTTTTTAAATTGCTAAGCCTTGTTCATAGTTGATATTTAATTTTGTTCATAGCGTAGGAAGTTCATAGCCTATGGAGTTGATAGCGTATGAGTTTTACTGTCGCCGTATTTACTCGGAATCACTCATGTGGAGCTACATTGCATATCGGAAGATGTCTTTCTTTGCTTTGGAAGACAAGTGAAAAACAACATTTGCAATCTGAGGTGAAGTAAAAAAAAAAAGCTGCGTTTCTAACAGGCAGCTGTAAAACGACAAATGAATTTAACATATCGAAACGAATTCGGTTTTATTTAATTATTTTTAAATCTGAAAAATACAAATAAAAGTAATATTTTAAATACTTAAACCTTTTTAGAACAAACATCTTTACTTGGATATTCTTTGTTTAATTTTATTTTTGTTTTATGAAACGAAGAAAATCTATTTTTTACAGATGAATTTCGTTTCCTTACGTTATAATATATTTCAGTTATTTTATGGACCGAACCGATAATTTCCCTCAGTGATCCCAGATGCAATCGAAGGAAAATTTCAATGTGGTATTTAGATTATGTAAATAAATGTAACACTTATTGGAACTTATTTTAATGTTCTGTTAACATAGCGATTTCTATAACACACAATCATTGACTAATCTATCTATCTATCTATCTATCTATCTATCTATCTATCTATCTATCTATCTATCTATCTATCTCTCTCTCTCTCTCTCTCTATATATATATATATATATATATATATATATATATATATATATTTGTATGTGTGTGTGTAAGGTTACTGGGAGAAAACCCAAGCGGAGTGCTCGATTATTAAGAAAAATCAAGAATATTTATTAATATATGTATTACAGAAGATCAGAACAACATCGGTACTTAATTTTGTTTCATGAAACGAATAAAATCTATTTAAAAAAGGAATTTCTTTGCTTTACATTCTAATATATTTTAGTTATTTTATGGATCTAACCGATAATTGGCCCTAGTGAACCCAGATGGAATTTAAGGGAAATTTCAACGGTTTCTGTGAAAAATGTAACCCTTATTTAAACTTGTTCATTACGTATGAGTTTTACTGTACGGATTGATACGCGTTCATCGGAGAGACGTCCATCAAAAGTCAGCTGAGCCGAGACGGTTGTCGTCAGTAAGAGGACTCGAACTGCGAGCAAAATGCTTGTCTGATCAACATGTGAACAACTGTTCCACGAGGTTAGGGTTAAATATTCATTACCACTCCCAACCATAAGCGACCCAATTAATTCCATGCTTGACATCAATAAACGAAAGCTGCACAACTACTCACTTAGAATACCCCTATATGTATTGATCTCAATTCACAGTAGTTCTTTTCGTCTCAGTGGCAATGCATCTTGTTTGCGGTGAATCGAGTAGACAAGAGAAACTGAACCTTGGGGTTACTTTTGACAGCCTCGTAACTCTCGCTTCTCTTATTTTGTCCATGAGCGATGTTTCTGACAAAGGGGGAAGAGTTGCTGTGTTCTGGGTCGGAATCTATCCATCTAACACTTATCGTTGGCTAGTTTTGACCTTGAAGTAGTATTTTTTTTTAGCTCTTTACATCAAGTGGCGTCATGCCTTGTCTGGCGCGATTTCTATAAAATAAAATCAAAGTATCAAAAACAGACTTCCACAGAATCAAGCCTTTGCTTAGCACGCGATATATGAACAACTGAACATCTGGAATGAACAGAAATGCCACATTTTCTACCTCAGTTAAACCTTTTACACGTGGGATGACTTTTTCACGGATCGGACCACTTCAAGTGACACACACGGATAGAACTTCTTATTTCCGCCAGCTACATCATCCAGAAAAGAAATTGACTCGATATTTCAGTGAGAACTGCATCTTGAATTAAAAGACTGTTCTTAAATATAAATAAAAGCTTCTTTTCGGTAATGGCAGTTTGATAGATTCACAAGCAAATTCACAATCCGGATCAAAAAATAAAAATTTCCTCGATTGAATTGAAAATATAAACAATTAATTGGATTCGCAATAGATTTTAAAATTTACAATCATGCCTGGTTGCCTAAATGAGACCTAGGAATCTCAAACCATTGGGTCAACAATAATTCTGAGTTAATGTTGTGAGGAATTCTGTAAGTTAGCAAATATTGCGAACTCAGGAATTGCTGCAAATAAAGCTCCATATTGACATGGTTGGGTTATGGTTAGGGTTAGGGTTAGGGTTAGGGTTATGGTTATGGTTATGGTTAGGGTTATGGTTAGGGTTAGGGTTAGGGTTAGGGTTATGGTTATGGTTATGGTTATGGTTAGGGTTATGGTTAGGGTTAGGGTTAGGGTTAGGGTTATGGTTATGGTTATGGTTAGGGTTATGGTTAGGGTTATGGTTAGGGTTATGGTTAGGGTTATGGTTACATTTAAAGCAATTTTGAACCAATAAATGAAACATTATGGAAAGATTTCGGAAATGAAAACAAGCATGATATTTAAAACAAATTATCTTCTAAATCGACATAGATTCTCTCCTCGAATTACTTACCACGCTGAACTGGATAAACTATTGAGTTTTGCCGAATAAAGCTTACTTGTACTAAATGAATATGGTTGAACAAATCGTCCGAAATAGCTTGGTTCAGCTTTAATGATGTTTTTATGTCATTATTTCTACTAGTCTGTTGCCATATTTACTCCTCTATTCCATAAACTAATTTTCATACACACACACACACAGTGGCGGCCTGCCTTGTTTGATTGAAATAAGTTATATATACATATATATATATATATATATATATATATATATATATATATATATATATATATATATATACTTGCCAAAACAATCTAAAAAAGGACAAGAACGGGGCAAAAGTCGAAAACAAACAGTTTAAAAAGAACCCAATACTGTTTTACAGAAACTTAATTAAAGAGAAAATCACATTGGAAAAGCCACGAAAAAAGCAAGAGCTAGAAGACTAGTAGGGGTCTCTGTTTGAGAATGAGGGACCATGCAATCAAGAGGCTCTTAGTATAGCTCGAAGTAATCAAAGCAAGCCAGAAATGCCAGAGCCAGAGATAACGTCTGAAATGATAAAACGCATAGACAACATACCCAATTTCTGTCTGAAGCACCTAACAGCACTGCATAGCCATTACGGTAGTTGCTGCACCAGACTGTTGAGGGGGTGAGGAGACCACACCTGCATGGCTCGTAAAAGATGATACAACCCTCATGCCCAAAACGAGTGAGACACAACACCCTACTAAATACAGACCTATCTACTGTCTCACTACAACCTACACGCTGTTCACTGGCATGTTTTTCTTTTAACAGACTTCACCACAAACAAGGCAAGTTGCCACTGTAGACGTAAGGAGCTACTGAGAATTAGGGGGAGAGTATTGGGGGCCATACTAAATTGGAAGATTTGCAGCAAGATGTTTGTTCACATTAGTTTTAAATTTCTGAATGTCGGTACAGTCGGGGAAACAGGGAGCAGGGATGGAGTTCCAAAGGCCGACAACACGAGGAAAGAAGCTATTCTCCAGCATCTGGGAACCTCCACAGTGAATGGATGGGATTTATCTAACTGTCGGGGTGTTCAAGTGTATTTCCATCGAAGAGGGCACGAGAGCAGTAAGTCTATCTGAGCACATTCCATTGAAGTGCTTGTAAAACAAGCACAGGGATGCAACATTGCGTCAATGGGACAGGGGCTGGAGCTTAGTGGATAGTGAGAAAACTATTAGATTAGCGACTCTTTTTTGGGCCTTGTCTATAAGGGAGAGACTAGTGGGTGGTGCACGAGCCGAAATGTGACAACAATACTCAATGCATGGCTGATGGTGGCTTTGTAGAGATATAGGATACTGTCAGGGGTGAGAAGTTTTCTAGCTCGGTAGAGGGAGCCCATTTTCTTAACAGCAGTCTTGGCAATGTCTTCTATGTATTTGCTCCAATTCATGTTACCTGTGAATGTTAGGCCGAAGAATTTGAATGTTTGACTCTCAGGTCGGGTGTTATTTTCCATGACAATCGGTGGTTGAAGAGGTTCTTTGTAGTTGTTGAAGGAAAGGCGCTTTGTCTTCGCAGAATTAAATGTTACCATCCATTTATGTCCCCATTCCACTACAGACTGGTGGTCATTTTCTAAGGATTCAGCCATTGCCTCGGATATGTGTGCGCTCGTTTTGCAAACATGACGAGAGTAGAGCGTGGTGTCAAGTGCAAATATACCTATCTCTAACACAATTTTATCAGGAAAGTCGTTTATGAAGATTAGGAACAATAAATGTCCAAGGATCAACCCCTGGGAACTCATGCATTTATATCATGTTGTTTGAATAAACGGCTATCGAGTACAACCTAGATCTTTCTATTGGTTAGGAAGGATCTAATTATATTTAATATTTGTCAAGTAATACCATATGAATTATTTTTTTATGAGAAAACCTTTATGCCAGACCTTGTCAAAGGCTTTGGATGTATCAGACTATCGCCCTAGCTTCGGAGATGACTGTTAGGATATCCACAGAAGTTTAGCATTAACTAGGTGCCAGTCTATCGCATGATTGGATAAGGATTTAAAGATTTTAGCGAAGAGCTAGAGTAGACTGATTGGGCGATAATTCTTGGGGTCAGTTCTATCTCCACAATACTTGAAGACTGGTACCACAAAGAGAATTTGCCAGCTATCAGGGAAACAAGATGCAGCAAGGCATTTATTGTAGAGTTTGGAGAAGACAGGGGCCAGTTCAGCAGAGCATTTCTTTATTACGATTACTGGTATAAGATTAGGCACATATGCTTTGGAGGTGTCGAGGTTTTCATGATGTTCAGGACATGATATGGGGTGATGAATAGGTTTTAAAGTGTGGCTTTCGTTCGCAGTGGGAAATAAGGGAGGGAGTTGGTTGCGGAGTCCAAAGTGGAGTTTAAGGCGAAACGCTGGGCAAGTAGTTCAGCCTTGTCCGTTGTCGTGCAAACGACATCATTGTGGTTGGATAGAGGGGTAATTGTTGATTGTCCATTGTTTACCACACTATTGAAGATTTTCCAGAAATCACGAGAACCTAGTTTCTGCGACTGAATGCGTTTTCTGGTAATCTCTGTATACCTTCTCTTTGCTTCACTACAACATATACAGTATCACAATTTCTTTTTGACTCACATATTTCTCTCTATTTGTGGTTTGCTTGTGGAGATTTAATTGTCGAAATGCTTGCTGCCTCTGAGCAATAGCAGCTGCACATTCGAGGTAAACCATTGTGAAGAGTGGGGCTTGCTGTAGATTTTTCGCATGGGAACATGTGCTTCAACGTCTGCTCTGACCCTTTTAGCTAACTCATTTGCACACTGATCAGCAGGGAGAGAAAAAAGTTTAACTCTATGGGCGTCTCTGATGTGGTCTCTGCTTGTAGTATCTCTGCGTTTTGAGCAACGGCTCATCAGCTTTGAGACGACATTTTAGGGTGATATCAGTCATTAGCACAAGGTGATTAGCCTTTCATATCGGTTTATGTGAATTCGTCACACAAGCCTCGGGCGGTGAGATCAACAACAGGTCGAGAATTGAGGCTTGCTGGCCGACACGATCAGGGAGGCGGGTCGGGAAAGTGACAGTCTGGTTGCAAACAGCATCTACGAACACCGTTCTTATAGAGCTTACATAAATAAAAACAAGCAAGGTGCAAAAAGAAGTGTTTAGGCACCAAGGACCAGTTGTTGATACATAAGACCATCTTTGAGGACTATAAGAAGAGGCAGATACACCTAAGAATCGATTGGATCAATTTCCAAATGGTATATGAGATTGTGCCACAAACATAGCTTCTGCGCTGCCTTGAATTATATAAGATCCATTCGGTAATCAAGAAAACCATGGCTGTCCATATAAATATGTGGCGAACAACTAAGGGAACAATAACAATTCCTGACGTCAAATCTGAAGAGAGATCTTCCAAGGAGATAGCTTATCTCATCTACTCTTTTGCGAAACAAATAAGTCAACCACCTGTTCTTCATAAATGACCTCAAGCTGTATGCCAGTTAAGACGCTGAGTTAACCCGACTCTTGCAGGTTGTCCATAACTTCTTCAAAGATAGTCGAATTAAGTTTGGCCTGGACAAATGTGCCAGGTGCTCTATCAAAGCTGGGAAGAAGATCCAAACGGAAAACATATAGCTTGAAGATACTGACATCAAAGACCTTGAATAGACCGTGAATTTCAAAATGGCGTAATAGTGGGATCTCCCACGTGTGAGTTTTTGCTCTCTCTCTTTTTTTGTTGTTTTTTGTTTGTTTTCACCCTAAAAAGAAACTACTGTATAGTGTAGGTGTTTTCAAGACACTTTAATCCAATAACTTTTTACTCTTTGTGATTTTTTTCTTATGATTTTGTGGTGTTGCAGAGGCGATATTGACATAGAAATGTTGTTTGGCACAAGACGGATGAAACGGACCGTTAAAAGTATATCTCACAGAGGTTTTATGTTTTTTGGAAATGTGAAAAAATAAAAATAATAAAATGGAACCATGGTTATTGGAATATAATATAAACTGACTTATATTTTGCTCTGTTATCAATAATTGACAAGCATTGAGCTGAATCTTCTAAGGAGACTACAAAGTAAAATGAACTGATGGTATATGGTAATACATATATTGTCATAAATAATTATATATATATATATATATATATATATATATATATATATATATATATATATGCACGACATGAAAAGAAACTGGAATCCTAGGAAGATCTCCATCATTCCAGTAATAATTAGAGCAACCGGGCTCATGAAAAATAATGTCAAAACTACTGGTGAATATACCCAGTGAACCAAGTGCAGAATAACACACGTACGTTTGAAAAAGCGACGACTTTTCCTTAAGAGTTGACACGCAAATAAAATCTGTTAAGGTCTTCCATAGTTTGACAGTGTCAGAGGAATTCAACAAAACGCGTGCCTATCGCGAGCAAATAAACATTCTATAAAAAGGTATGAATTATTCGGTCGAAGCCGATGTAGGTCTTTTACGATTTATAACAGTTAGGTTTATGTTATATTATCAAATATTTTGAAAAAAATTGGGAAGCCACTCTATTCAAAATAGATGTTTAACTTTAAAATGACTAAATGATGTGACTTCATCATTTAGTAATTTTAAAGTTTTAAATGAATTAAACTCTTAAAATATGATTTTTGTTTAAAACATTTTTTTTTTTTGCAATTCAACGGATCACAGGCAGTGGCGTAGCTAGACCTTTTGCCGCCCGGGGCGGTAGTAAAATTTGCCGCCCCCCGGCATTTGGGTGCCCGGAAAATTCGTCCATGGATAATTCGCCCATGGATAATTCGTCCATGGAAAATGTTTTGCTAGGTAGGAAAACTGGTCCATTATTATTAAGTTAACATTATTCTTAATTTTCATACCTTGCGAAAATTAGTTCTACGGTATCTAATTTTCCTAAATTCAATTAAATTAAAATTAAAATATGAAAACTGATTTTTAATATTTTTTATTCATTTGAGATTTTATCTGTTTTCCTTTTGTTTTAAGTAGATGGTGGGGGTTGCCCGGGGTGATTTTGTCCATCCCCCAGCTAGCAATTGTAAAGTTTACAAGGAGTTATAAAAAGTATGCTACAAAAACAAACGTTTGGACAGTAATAAAATTAATGAATTCAAACTTTCGCATCTAATGTTATTTCCTCTTGGATGTCGGTGTATATACACCCAAATATCCAACTTTCTTTTCGCACCTATTCGATAAAAATTTATATGAAAGTTCCCCTTTAAGTATGAAATCTTTCTGAGGTCATTTTGTTTTTTTGGTGCTTGGCCGAAGCCTCGGCTTGGCCCTATCCTGTTAGGTCAGCCGGTCACTGGGTATATCTCCAGAAATAATTAATGCTTGCATTTTTTAAACTTAGTGATTGAAATGAATTAAAGCAATTTATTCTCAATTAATGGAAATTTTGTTCAAGAATTAAAACCAGCCATATATATATATATATATATATATATATATATATATATATATATATATATATATATATATATATATATATATATATATATACATATATATGTATGTATATATGCGTATTTATATATGTGTATGTGTGTGTATATATGTATATATGCACGTATGTATGTATATATGTATATGTATGTATAAATATATGTGTATATGCACATATATATGTATATATGCACATATATAGTTATAAAATAAATACGTATTTATTATAATGCTCCCATAATGTTGAGCATAATGAGAGCCGAAAATGGCAAACGGCCGTAAGCGAATATAGCAATGGTCTTGTTTAAAATTAGATCTTGTGTACAATTAGAGCTGAGGTCGGTTTGGCAACGACTGCCGATTGTTCCCATTTACTTGCCTCTCCACGAGGGCAGAGTTAGACACAAGGCCGGTTTTTAATGTGGGGAAAATCCAGCTCCACAAAAAGGGGCACTCTGGATAGGAACAAAAATAAAAATTCTCAGTCATGAACGATTTCCCCATACTGACCGACGACAGAAAAGGAGAAGTGTATCATTAGAACAGATACTACACTGTGATATCAGCCCAAAGGCTGCTAATTGTTGTTAAAATATTTCTCCCTCGCTCTCTCAGATGATCGGATTTCGTTCCTAGCTGGAAGTAGTTGCTAAAGTCTAGCCGCACCGATGAGCTGTAAACAGCGAAACAGTCCTGTGTGTGAATGACTATTATACACACACACACATATATATATATGTAATTTAATTTAATTATGTTTTTACGTGCATAACATTTATTTTAGTTTATTTTATTTTATGCACGTAAAAACATAATTAAATTAAATGCGTCCAAAAAGTTAGGGCGATTCATTCATATAATAATATGAATAATAAAGAGCTTATAGCTAAGGTTGCGAATGTATAAAAATATATAAAAAATGTAAACAAACGCTTATCGCGGAACAAACGCCAATAACAAAAAAATCTTAACCTTATATATATATATATATATATATATATATATATATATATATATATATATATATATATATATATATATATATATATATATTAGTGGATGTATATATATCATGTAATATTAATCGAATATTTATTAAAATGAAAAGAAAGAGAAGTAAATCGAATTAACAATTTCGGGTTTGTTTTATTATACACATAGATTCGAAGAAAAACTGTCAAAAAATAAAAAATGGCGCCAGACTTCGTTTAGAATGCGGCAAGTTCGGGAAATTGACTTAAAACTAAATACATATTGAAAATACTCTTAGAAATTCACCGAATATATGTCACCCTATGTCACGACTCACGCTAACAGGTCACCGGGAAGACATCCATAATGATGAAAGGGGTCAAGAAAACAAAGGAAATTTCTTGGAATTGGTAAATCTATTGGCTAAATATGACCCTGTACTCCGTGAACATTTGGTTAAAGTTAACCTACGGAAGAAATTCACTATTTCTTATCTGTCACCAGAAATTCAAAATGAGTTTGTGAGCATTTTAGCAAAGCAGGTCAGAAAGAAAATTATCGATCAGATAAAGAAAAGCAAGTATTTTTGTATAATTTTTGATAATTTTCGATGTATCTCACAAGGACCAGATGAGTGAGGTGTTGTGCTACGTGAAAGTTGACAGAAATGAAGTGACGGTGGAGGAGTCGTTTCTCCGCTTCATCGAAACAAAGGGTAAAAGCGCGGAGGACATTTCTGAACTCATTTTGAGAGAATTGGAGAATGATGAGATACAGATTGGTGACTGTATTGGCCAGGCATGTGACAATGCCGCTGTTATGGCAGGTCACCGATCGGGTATGCAGAAACGAATCTCTGAAATCAACCCAAAAGCTCTATTTGTGCCATGCACCAACCATTCACTAAATCTGGCTTGTGTACATGCAGCTTCAGTAGCGGTTCACTCTGTTACATTTTTTGGCACACTGGACCGGTTATTCTCGTTCTTTTCTGCATCTACACATCGCTGGGACATCTTGATTCAGTTGACCGGTCTAA
>OY744518.1:79831136-79873636 GCA_963556195.1 Sepiola atlantica
TGCAGTATCGGTTCTGTGTCCATAAGACCGTCCTCCGTTATTAAGGGTGTGTGGAGGAATCATCCCAGGTATTATATCGTCCTTTATTGTATTATCTGTTATTGCAGATGGGTAGTGTAGTATCGGTTCTGTTGTCATAAGACTGTCCTTCCAGTAATTACCTCCCCCTTTTTGAGGAGGGAGTGTAGTATTTGTTCGGCATGATATCATCCTGTAAGTCAGTGTAGTAAATGTTCGTTCACCATGATACTATCCTCTCAGGCTAGTAATAATATGCGACCGGGGGAGTGATTGTCGAGGCACATGTTTTTATTTCCACGATAAAAGAAAAAGATTTACAGGCTCAACATCTTTTCCTGAAAAATTATAAATCTACATAGTCTGAAATAAAAACGTCTTTCACTTAAAATACAAATCAATAAATAAAATTTTCTGTTTAAATTGTAAGTTTTTTATTACAAGTTCTCTTTCACTGCTTAATAAATCCTGTTATCAACATTTCTCGCGCTGCCAATAAATAAATTAAAAGCAATTCACAGCCATGCTGGCATATGTTATCAAAATAAATAAAATATTACGAATCCCCAGGATATAACTAAATATTGCTAAAACTCAATTGTTAATTATTTAATGTCAAACAGAGCTCATATATTTTAATTCCATAGAATAACATTGATATTTTGTAATCATGCTCCCAAAATGTCAACACTCAACAATATTTCTCCATATGTACACCCGTTTCAGAAATTCAATTTTATTATAACTTTTACACAAAGGTAAAATAAAGAGAATTTAATGACTTTCTTCCTCAGCACATATTCTTTATCAACTCCAACTTTCAATGAAAATATTCGCAAGAATTTCAAAAACAAAACAAACACAAAGTCCAGAAGGAGGGAAATTATGCAACATTTTTCTATAATGACAGGCTATATGAGTGAGATTAATATAAAGTCTTTAAAAATACATTTCTAGGATGGTGTCTATGAGTAGATTTAACACACACACATATATCTATCGCCATTTGTTATTATTTTCTGGGGCGATAATGACAGCATTTACATCATACCTCTCTGGATTGTTCATGGAAACACACACACACATTTAGGCAGCAAGTTGTTATTGATACAAGTTTGATTAAAGACAACGGGATTTTCTCGTTTCCTAATTTTTTTTATTACTGTCTCGGCTCTGCTATGAAGTATCACGGTATCCTGTGGTAATCCGTAGAGTATGAATCCGAGAGTTCTTTTATCATTACGAAACGAGAAAATTACGTTGTCTTTAATCAGACTTGTATCAATATATATATATATATATATATATATATATATATATATATATATATATATATATATATATATATATATATATATATATATATAACGTGTGTGTGTGTTAACCCTTGTGCAGAGCGACCGAAGACACTCGAGGATGGTGTCTAGTAGATAATTCAAACTCTATAGATGTGTGTTTGTGTGTTTGTGTGTTTATATATGTTTGTGTAAATACATACTTTGCAATAAATTATTCTTATATTACAGGTAATATCAAGTCAAATACGATATGACAGAATAATCGGATGCGGAGCAATATGTGATATTCGAATAATGCAATATTACTTGAATTGCGATATATATATATATATATATATATATATATATATATATATATATATATATATATATATATATATATATATATATATTAGACCTCTTCAAAATTGACCTTTTTCTTCAAACATATGGAAACTGATATTATTCCCATTCTCCAAGGTCTAAATTAGCTAGATATACCAGTTATTGTGATCTTGGACCTTGTCTATGCCTGCCTCAAGAGCCATGTAATTTTATTGTTGACGTTTTTCAAAAACGCTGCAAAATATAAAATATTATGTCCTTATTTTCATTGTAACTTTCCAGAGGTTGATGCTATAGCATTGAAAGTGGTACCAAATGAAACCTAATAACATTTTCTTGCATATGGTAGTAAGCACAATAAAACACATGAACACCTGTGTAAATCTTAACTAATTTTAATGCACAAACAGCTGGGACACTACAAAAAATCAGTTTGGTAGTATGATAGCACTGCACTGACACATATATTGCATAAGAAACTGTCAGATAGGATGTTACTAATACATGTATTATCACTTGTTCAATGTGGCTTTTTTGAAACTGTCAAATCTTTTCCTGTGGTACTCCACAACTTGTAGTAAGCAGCTTCTTTGCTCTGGGTTACTTGTGATCTGAGTTGCAAAGTCACTCATTAGTTTCACACCTCTCTCAGCCACATCATTGGCCACTTTCACTTACCTCACAAACTTCTGTGCATTCCTGTAGCTGTCATTGTCTTCCCAGGTGTCAGCAGGAGTAGTGAGCCAGTCACATTTCACTCGAAGAGCATCAAACAGAAAGTGAGATTCTGGCCCTACCAGGTCTGTGAGAACTGTAGCTGCATTGATGACAGGAAACACTGGCTTGCCTTTCCTGTAACTTACAGGTTTCTCTGTTTCTGACAGCTTCACTGCGAGCTTCTCTTTTGCAGACTTGGTCATGCTGGCATGTAAACTGAACAAGGTGAATGGCACTAGTTCCTGGGTCAGATACCAGCGGTGGTTGTTCATTTTCTTGAGAACAGAGGTTGCCAGTTCATAGTCATACTGCTTGTATTGCAGCATGTTCTTCATAAGCTGGAGGTCATGGATAGGTGCATCAGCTGCAGATGTGGTGGCCACCCAGTGGCTGGTGTAGAATAAGGTCAGGAACTTGTTCATCCTCTCCAGCTTGAAGATAGTGTCCGTGTTGTATTTTAGTTCCTTGGAAAACATGAGCATCTTCATACAGTAAATGTTCCTGGCCATCCAGCGGGCTTGGTGAATGGCACCTGGCTTGGCCCAGTGGATACCTCGAGGAGGTTCCTCACCAAGCAGGATCAGGCAAAGCTCTGCCACCTCTCTGTAATCTGCCCTCGGACTTGCTTCCTCAAGGAAATTGCTTAAGACTGCAATTGTGCTTGTCTTCTTCTGTTTCAAGTCTTGTTCAACTAGGCCCAGAACTCTTGGGCAGTCCTTAACCAACTTCTCCCACTTCTCTTTCACATTGCTGAACATTGGGTTGTCAGGACTCTTGACCTTGCTGAACACAGCCTCCCATACACTTCCAATTATTACCTCTGATATGTGATGGCGACAAGCGAAGTAGAATACCTTTTTGCCTAGTTTTTCTTCAATAAGCTTCGCTGCACCCTTGTTAATGCCACTGTTGCTTGCTGTGGTATCAAATACCAAGCTTACAATGTTGTCTGTGAGACCCCATGCTTCTATCAGTTCCAATGTAGCATTACACTGTTGGATTCCTGTGGAACTTTCTATGAAGGGCACACCAAGCAGCTTCCCTTCTTCATACTGTGGAGTACCAGAGACGAGCACTGCAAGACTTTCCACTGGGTATCTTTCACCAAGAACATCCCGTAGAAGTTTTCCATCCCAGTGTAGTGTGCAGTAATCTGGCGGACTTTCCTTGAAGTTATTCATGTAACTTTGGCACAAGTTATGACGAGTGTTTATCCTATTTCGTCTTGTAGTAGAGGCTGATATAACAAAGTCATCAAGATCTGCGCCTCCTGCCTTCAACACTGCAAACACCATGGCTGTAGTCTGGTTGTCAGAGAGTGACAACCGATCTGCAGTGCTACAAATCTCTTCACTGGTCATAACTGAGTGTGGAAAGTGTACTTGGTTTTGATGAACAGCTTGGTGTTGTCTCAGTGTATTCTGAACCCTCACTAGTACCAGAGCCTTGACTGTTCTCTGGGTCTTCATCACTTGAAATTTTCCCAACTTCTGCTGCTGCAGCAGTCACTGATGATAACATTCTCTCTTCTCTTTCTTCTCGGAAGCTTTTCTCTCTAGAAATCTTCTCAAACACCTTATCATGGCCTGACATGTGTGCCAGGCGAGTTGTCTGTTGGTCCAAGTAAAAATTGACGTCCTCTTCCTTGGTCTCCTTTGTGAGCATCCTGTTGCTTCTTATCTCCTCCACAACATCCTTTGCTCCAATATCAAATAACTTGTCTAAGTCCTTCAGAAAGTTAGCTCATTTCTCTTCCTCTGGTTTGTTATTTCTTTCCTTGTTTTTAACAATTTTCCTGTACTTTTCATGGAGGATCATGAAACGGTTGACTGCATTTGGTCTAGTTAGTGGTTTAATCCTTGCCATATTCCAGAATGGCAAAACGACATCCACTGTATCATGGACTAAAGACCTATTGTCACTGTTGGGATTATCATTCCTCAAATACAGGAAATACTGGAACACCTGGCGATTAGTAGGAAGTTGAGAGCCCCTGATGCTGGAGCTGGGTTGCCCAATGAGATACACATCACTGAATGACCTTGTGGCAGGAGTTGCCACCTTTCTTCTCTTTTCAGTTGGTTCATCCCGTTCACTTGTATCGCTGACCACTTTTCCACAGCATAGTTGTCTTCCAGATGCCATGTTGTCAGCAGTTCACAAATCTTAACGAATCAGCTTTAACTTACAATCTGAAATGAAGAGATAAAACATACTTAGTGATAATAAATTATATACATGCATTAAGAGTAACATTTTTGAGATAAAGTTATGTATTATATGATGGCCTTCTTTCCAAGCATAAAAATATATATGTTTGTGCATTAAAATTAATTAAAATTAACACAGGTGTTCATGTGTTTACTACCATATGCAAGAAAATTGTATTAGCTTTCATTTGGTACCACTTTCAATGCTATAGCATCAACCTCTGGAAAGCTACAATGAAAATAAGGACATAATATCCCAAATTTTGCAGCGTTTTTGAAAAACGTCAACAATAAAATTACATGGTTCTTGAGGCAGGCATAGCCAAGGTCCAAGATCACAATAACTGGTATATTTAGCTAATTTAGACCTTGGAGAATGGGAATAATATCAGTTTCCATATGTTTGAAGAAAAAGGTCAATTTTGAAGAGGTCTAATATATATATATATATATATATATATATATATATATATATATATATATATATATATATCGTTTGTGCACAGATTGCAGAGATATTGTTTTTAGACATTGTATCTTAAAACTCTATCAAATATTTGTGAATCAATATAATTTATTGAAAACGTTCGTCTTATGTAGACACACGCGCAAGCGCATTACACAAACACACACACACACCCATACTTATACACATATATGGCGTAATATTTTAAAACGAAACTAAAATATGTCGCTGGTTTTCGTTTTATTGTTAAACCAACGCATGCGTCCTCATTTCCTATTACTTAATTCCCCTTTATATACAGTGTCCGAGACAATTTGAACGTTTTTGGAAAAGGAAGAAAAAACAAGTGATATTTTGGTCTATAACTGATGTATTCTAAAAAAAGTAAAGTGCATTACGTAGAAGATGTTTTACCCAATACAAAAATATTCGAAGAATTCGCCATAAGCCTTCAACACGACCTCGAGATAGGACCTGAACCTGTAGCACGCGATCCTCGCGATGTGTGGTGGCATGATGTGGCCATCGCTGGAGAAAAATCCCTTAAGACCATCAGAGTTGAAGTGATCTTGATCATTATGACGCACAGGACTAAAAAACCGCTTTACGAAAGTAAAAAAACAACTAGTCAATAAAATCAAGCACCCAGTCGAGCAAGGGGTCTGTTTCTTCTTAATACTTAATATCAGTTGCACAACGCGCAAAATAATAGGTGGCGAGCCTATATTTAATTTTACTTCAGTCGAAGTTCTTAGAAATCAAAAGAGTCCCTTCTTGGGGCGAACACTTGATCTCTATATGTGGTTCAGAACATTCTCCCCAGAATTAACCAGTCAACTATGTTAGAGTATATCCATCTTGTTGTCTCTTTGTCTTACCATATTCTAGGACAATAATTAATCTAGTCTGGTGGAGTATCCTGTTTAGTACTGTTACTATAGGCAACACCACTTTAAGAAGGTGCATCATTCCTCGTATAAACCAGTTTTGAGTAGCCATACCGAGGGGGTCTTATTTGGGATTCACGTACTATGTGTTTTGAACATTTCGTCGGGATTTACTCGTAGGTTGAAGTATTTTCATGCAAGATTGTGTGTTATTTTGTGTGTCACGCTTGCATCAAAAGCAACGACCTACCGAATCTTTGTATGCTACTCATGAATTGGAGCCAATTTTAATTTAATCTTCGGGCTAGAATCAAAGTATAGTATCTGTTCTGTCCATAGATGATACAGTAATATCGTGGGGTCTGTGTTCGCGCCGGACGTCCATAGAAGGGAAATATCACAAACTACTACAAGAGTTTGGGAAGTTGCGTTAGTATGTCACCTTCTAACGAAACTATATACTACTAGCTTCCTCTCCCCCTCTCTCTTTCTCTCTCTTTCTGTATCTATCTATATGTACTTCTGACCTCTCTCTCTTTCTCACTCTCTCTCTCTCTCTCAATATATTTGTACTAGGCCCTCTTGCTACTCCTACTCTCTCTCTCTATCTATCTATTTATCTTTGCTTCTAACTTTTCCCCTATCTATCTATCTATCTATCTATCTATCTATCTATCTATCTATCTATCTATCTATCTATCTATCTATCTGTACTTCTAGCTTACCTTAAACACCCGAGGACACTGTTTATTAAAATACTTCGTAGAGTTTTGAAATGAAAAAAAAAAGTATATATATATCAAATTTGTTCCGAACACCCGAGCAGATCTGCTAGCGTGTTCGGAACAAATTTGATATATTCTGTTATGTACTATTGAATCACTGTTTATCAAGGCCCGAAGCCACTTGAGGAGAAGGGTTAATGAGTTTGTCAGGTGCACAGTGAGACAACCTCATGGGGCTTGATAACGATGGTCGAAACTGGGCAGAATTTGATTATTTAAAGAGACGGCTCGACAAGAATTTGTTTACATTGGACTTGAAAACGACCATGTTGTAGTCAGCTGGGAAGCAGTCTCATGTTCCACAGACGGGTAGTTCTTGGAAAGAAACTTTGTTCATGGAAGTTCCGTTTAGTTTTAGGTACATAGAGAACGAAAGCTAGACGAGTCTTTGTTGTGAATGTTTTACAGGGAATAACCAGAAATTGGAGCTCAGTCGAGCACCTACCATAAAAATAACGATAGAGTAAAGAAAGACTAGCAAACACTTTTCTGTGTAAAAGAGGCTGTAGGGAAGCGAAGAGGACATCTCCCACTAGATTTCGAAGTCGGTTTTGTACTCTGTCATGGTAGAAAAGGGTGCTCTGAGTGACACTTAACTAGATGTGGCAATAGTACTCCATCTGAGGACGCATTTGACCTTTATGTAGGTAGAAGATTGATTCAAGAGTTAGATATCTTATTGAGCGGTAAAATGATCCAACCATTGTTTCCAGCGAACTTAGAAACAGATTTAATGTAAGTCTAACATTTTAGTTCTGGAGGTAAGGTCAGTCATTGAAGCTTATCCATGCAGGGTTCTTCCACAAGGAGAAGGTCATTTATTTAACTTGGGACAAAATAAGAATCCAAGCGTTAGTGGTAAAAAAGTAGAAGCTTGGTTTTAGACGTATTAAAAGTAACCAGAGGATTGCATCATGCATGAGGTACCGTCTGGAGCGGTAGAATGATGCAACCCTTTTTCCAGCGACCTTAGCAACGGATTCTCTGTAAGCCTACCATTTCAAGTTTAGAGGTGGAGGTCAGTCTCAGAAGCTTATCAAAACAGGGGACTTCTTCGAGGGAAGAGACATTCATTTCAATTAGGAGAAAGTGAGGGTCTGAGCGTTGGTGGTGAAAGGAGTGAAACTTCGTTTTAGACGCATTAAAAGCAAACATCCACCCTTTCTCCATTGCACGGCGTGCTCCAGGTCGGAAGAAAGGGGATCAAAAAGATCTTGCTCAGTAATGCTCTTCAATGTGTTGCCATAGATGATTGTGTCATCTGTATAAATGTCGACAAATGATCTTAAAATGTGATTTGGGAGATCATTGATGAAGATCAGGAAGAGGATTGATTCACGGAATGGATCATTGAGGCCCGGCAGAGTTGATACTATGTGCTTCGAACTTCTGCCCATCAACGATTACTTTTATAAACCTATCGGAGAAAGGGTTTGATGGTTGAGAAGACATTTCCAGATATTCCAGGTTGTGAAGTAAACGATTGTGTCTTTGTTATGTCAACGAAGCCCCAGTCAATAGATTCACTGATCCTGTGTGATATTATAGTCAGCACATCAGCTGTTGATCTTGCAGGAGGAAATCCATATTGCTTGTCACTGACTAGATTTTTTTCTGGAGTGATTAACAACGTTTTCAAACAACTTACTCATGACGCACAGAAGACTGATTTGTCTCTACTGAGAATCAGAAGATTGATCTGAAGTATTTTTTAAATCGAAGGTTATGAGAATGATTTCCCCTTTAAGCAACGATTGAACATCTTTGTAAGGATAGGAGCTAGTTCCGGTTGCAGCTTCGTAATCACTATGATTCGAATGTTGTCAGAAACAGTTGTCTTGTTGGCATCAACGTTCTTGATAAGTTTGGCAACATCCCGGACAAATATATGGATGTTTCTCAGAGCGTTTCCAGTCATAAAGGGAATTCAGGAGGTAGGCGGCCCTGATCGTAAAGGGTGTAATTTGATGCAAAGTTCTTTGAAAAATGTTTAGCTTTATCTGCTACTGAGGTAATCACCTCTGGTCTATTAATGATGGTTAGAATAGAAGTCTTATATTAGTTCAGAACCTTTTTTTTTATTCGCCAAAACTCTTGGGGGTCAAGACTTTGCTCAGCCATTGTATATTTAATAGATTGCACATAAGACTCTCTCTCGCGTTTTCTATAATCCTTTTGTAGTAGTTGCTGGCTGACCGTAAAGCAATTGCAATAGTGATTTCTGTGAGCAATCGTAGCGGCAGATTCAGGGGTGTACCACGGTTGGCTGTTTGGTTTTTGTTAGAATTTCTTAGGGGTATGAAGTTCTCAATACCAATTATTAACCAATCAGTTAAATCGGATACGATACAGGTCACATTCTTTTCAAATATAGAATGTAGAGAAATTTCTCATTTTTAAGATCTGAGGCTCAGTCAGTGGAAGATGACGGTGGTTAAGTGGATAATGACACGGACTGAAGACCTGGGTGTTCAAAGTTCCCATCCAGTCGGTTCCACAGTACCACTTTCACTTAGGGATGTTGGCAACCTTCTCGTGGTCCTTCCCGTAAGTACCCGATGTATTTTCAGAAAGATTTCTAACTAGAAAAATACCGGGGAAACTAATGCCAACACCAGAATCATCTGATTAACACGAAAGAAGAAGCCATCGAGTATCGATACACTCAGCCGGACATCAGAGTCTTATTGTACTTTGTTTTGATCTTAATTGATACAGCTGAGTGATCGGAAGATTAAAGTGGAGATAGAACAGTGGTTGAGCACTGTCCAGGGCAAGTTGTCAAGAAAAAGATCAAGAAGACTTGGAAAATATCTGTCAGCATCGGGTACGCGAGTAGGTTTGTCAACAATCTGTGTTAGATTTTAAGTAAGGGAAAAATCGTGACAAAACCTCCCTTCATCATCAGTCTTGTTGGAGTAGACTAGCCATTCAACATTGTGAACATCAAAATCCACACGAATGCTGGGAAGAAGAGTAAACAGACATGATATGGTCAATTTTCTCAGAGATACTCTCAAAGATAGTAACTCCGTAATAGTAGGGGACGATAGAGAGAACAGATGAATGCGGTGCTGTGAGTAGGTGCTACACGGAAACACGTGCAGGGCAATTTAAATCTTTTTAGGCTGTGTCTCTACAACATAGAAAGTCGTTTCTAATGTAAGCACCAATGTCCGGTTTAGTCTCCTGTAAATGGATTTCAATCTCTGAAATTTGGAACGCAAACCCCTAATATTGCGAAAGGAGACCGTATAGTAGGGATCAACATTAGAAGTTGGGGAACTGGGTTTAAGCTACAGCGTACATAAGTAAATAACTTATTTTTAACTGCAGGAAATTGTTTCATGTTGGTAATTGGAAACGAAATCTTTAAACCTTTTTCGATAAATAGAAGAAAATTATGTGCAATTGTTACATAGCTAGGGTCGTTGTTTAAATGTGAAGTTTGAATGACACCTTAAGGGTCAGATGTGACCCCAGACGGAAGTCGACGAAAGAACGTAACTTCCGGACGTATATTTTCTGTCCGTTGGCTTACTAGATATCAATCAAGAAAGACGCGTCCGGTGTGCCGTCCCCAATGGGGGGGGGGGGCATAATTTCACTAGGTGTAGCGGGGCGAGCTATTCGTCTATGTATCTGTCTATTTTTCTCTCTCTCACACGCGTAGGAAAGTAGCCTGTCTATCTGATTTTTCTGTGACTGTCATTCCCTATTTAATAAACCTTTCTTTATAAACATCGGCGTCCGAATGGGTCTATCCTCAAACCAGCAAGAAGTAGGATTCTTGACGACGACACGAGCGCATAATGGTTTATTACGCACCAGTAAATGAAAATACATAAGAAGTTATGTTATTGAATTTTTTATATGAAAATCGCTCCAGACAAGGCATAGAAGCCACTTGATGTAAAAAGCTAATAGGAACAAAATATGATTGTTGCAAAGAAAAGAGATGGCTATTGGCTTTAGTCTTAAAAATACCTAAGGCTATAGGTAGGAGGAAAACAGTCAGCAGGAAGAGAGTTCCACAAGCCTGCAATTCTTGGAAATAAGCTACTGGAATAGGAAGCTGTATTATAATGAGGTATCAAAACAGCGAATTGATGGAGACCACTAGACCAACGAGTCAAATGAGCTTGAACAAAGGAAGCAGGGAATTGATTACACAATTCCGAAGAACACAAGCCATAATAGTACTTATAGAATTTTTGTTTGAAAAGAGGATGTAACTAAAAAAAACTACCCATTTGGTAAAAATGAAAAGACGTATGAATCAGTAATCTACGACTTTTAACCGGCTCGATTTCATTGTGATTTCCCCAGTTCTTTCTAGAATCAGTTACTTACAAGAGGGACCACATGAAGGTTGCCAACATCCGTAGTGAATGTTGTGTTATCGAACCGAAAAAGATTCGAACTTGGCACGCTCAGTCCACGTCGGTATTCCTTTCACCACAGCACCCTCCCAATTCCATCTGCGGAGATGCTTTGGTGATCGTCTCATCAGTATTGGGTGTGATCCTGAATAGGCTCATTCACCGGATCTTACCCCCCCCTCCCCCGAGTTTTATCTGTGGGGTTATCTCAAAGATAATGTGTATCAAAACAATCCCTGGACTATTCCTGAACTGAAGAAGACAATCAGAGATAAAATCAGGACACGAGATGAAATCCAACAACAACACTACCGGCTAGATTGAACTCTGGCCTCCCGGTTCATTAGCAAACACTCCTACCATTATGCCAAACTTAAAAAAAAAACAGATGTAAAAGGGGCCACAGAAACTTCTTACCGTAAATTAATGTTAGTAATTTATATAGTGTGCAGGGAATGTATCTATCGTAGAGCTTAAGAACGAAAATATATAAATTAAGAATATAGCATTACTTTTGTTTCATTTTACTTCAGTCGAAGTTCTCAAAAATCAAGAGCCCCTTCCTACGGCTAATATTTAATCTCTATATGAGATACATAGATATTCGGATATTCTATTAATTTCCCCTTTATTTCTCAAACGTTGAGTTAATAAAAAAAGTTAAGAACATAAATTTTCCTCTCTCCAATTGACCAGTTAACTATGTGATAGTATATCTTTCTTGTGGTCTCTTTGTCTTACCGGATTCCAGGACAAGAATTCATCTAGTCTGGTGGAATATCCAGCTACGTGCTGTTACTTGAGGTATCATTACTTGGAGAAGGTGCACCATTCCGCGTATGAGCCACTGTATAGCCGTACCGAGGAGATATTATTTGAGCTTCGAATACTATGTTATTTTGAATATTTGGTCAGGGTTTGCTTGTAGGATGAAGTATCTTCATGTAAGGTTGTCCTGACAAACCGTTGTACAAAGAGACCGAAGACACCCGAGGATGGTTTCTAGTAGGTAATTAAAACTCTCTTAATGGTGGGAGATATCATTAAAGTAATCTAATCATAGTTTTACGGTGGACCGATTTTAAAATTAAGATCATATTATAAACCTAGTCCAATTCGGACCCTATAAATAAATTTATAAATTATCTGCGTCTTATATCCCTGAATATTTAGCCGGCGAACAGTGTAGTTCCTACCACATCATTACTCTATCGGATACAGCGTGAGCTGGTTTATTAGAACGGTACCTTTGTGGACGCACTTCCGAATCCTTGTGCCAAGGAGAGCGGGAGAAATGATTATAAGCTATAGAGGTTTTCCGGAACAAAAGAAAAGGTTCGACTTTCATAAACAAATGCTTATCGGGAGTCCTATAACATCTAGCGAGAGTTTCGGTTTTTATTACTGCAATCGACCTAGCACCTCGTTCTACTCTGGTCGGTAAGTGGGCCATGCTTGAAGTGTGAAACAGTATATTCATCGCTAAATACGCAGATTAAATAGACATTATATTTTAGATGCGTCCAATTATTTCTAGAAGAGATTCTACTCGTTTGTCGGTCTGTCACGCTCAAGTTAGAAACACCATTTTAATGAGTGTGTCACGCTTACCTATAAAATAGCATTTTTGTTGATCGATTAAAATAACGTGTTAATAGGATTTTCGTTGGTTTTTAACAATTAGGTTTGATTTTCATTGGTCTGCCACGCTAAAGTTTGAAATAGCATTTCCGTTAGTCTGTCACGCTAAAGTTTAAAATAGCATTTTCGTTAGTCTGTCACGCTAAAGTTTAGAATAGCATTTTCGTTGGTCTGCCATGCTGTAGTTTAAAATAGCATTTTCGTTGATCTGTCACGCTAAAGTTTGAAATAGCATTTTTGTTGATCTGTCACGCTAAAGTGTTAACCATTATTTTTGTTGGCTTGATAGGCAAAAGTTTCAAATAACATTTTCCTTGATCTGTCACGCTAAAGTTTGAAATAGCATATTCGTTGGTCTGTCACGCTAAAGTTTGAAATTACATATTCGTTGGTCTGTCACGCTAAAGTTTGAAATAGCATTTTCGTTGGTCTGTTACGCTAAAGTTTGAAATAGCATTTTCATTAATCGTACACGCTGAAGTTTGAAATAGCATTTTTGTTGGTCATTCGACAGTTAAAAATAACATTTTCGTTAGTCTGTCGCAAGTAAGTTTCAATTAGAATTTTCGTTGGTCTGTCACGTTTAAGATTGAAATAGCATTTTTGTTGATCTGACCCGCTTAAGTGTAAACCATTATTTTCGTTGGTCTGTTACGCTAAAGTTTGAAATAGCATTTTCGTTGGTCTGTCACGCTAAAGTTTAAAATAGCATTTTCGTTAGTCTGTAACTCTAAAGTTTAAAATAGCACTTTCGTTGGTCTGCCATGCTGTAGTTTAAAATAGCATTTTCGTTGATCTGTCACGCTAAAGTTTGAAATAGCATTTTTGTTGATCTGTCACGCTAAAGTGTTAACCATTATTTTTGTTGGCTTGATAGGCAAAAGTTTCAAATAACATTTTCCTTGATCTGTCACGCTAAAGTTTGAAATAGCATATTCGTTGGTCTGTCACGCTAAAGTTTGAAATAGCATATTCGTTGGTCTGTTACGCTAAAGTTTGAAATAGCATATTCGTTGGTCTGTTACGCTAAAGTTTGAAATAGCATTTTCGTTGGTCTGTTACGCTAAAGTTTGAAATAGCATTTTCGTTGGTCTGTCACGCTAAAGTTTAAAATAACATTTTCGTTGGTCTGTCACGCTAAAGTTTAAAATAGCATTTTCGTTAGTCTGTAACTCTAAAGTTTAAAATAGCACTTTCGTTGGTCTGCTATGCTGTAGTTTAAAATAGCATTTTCGTTGATCTGTCACGCTAAAGTTTGAAATAGCATTTTTGTTGATCTGTCACGCTAAAGTGTTAACCATTATTTTTGTTGGCTTGATAGGCAAAAGTTTCAATTAGCATTTTCGTTGATCTGTCACGCTAAAGTTTGAAATAGCATATTCGTTGGTCTGTCACGCTAAAGTTTGAAATAGAATTTTCGTTGGTCTGTTACGCTAAAGTTTGAAATAGCATTTTCGTTGGTCTGTTACGCTAAAGTTTGAAATAGCATTTTCGTTGGTCTGTCACGCTAAAGTTTAAAATAGCATTTTCGTTAGTCTGTAACTCTAAAGTTTAAAATAGCACTTTCGTTGGTCTGCCAAGCTGTAGTTTAAAATAGCATTTTCGTTGATCTGTCACGCTAAAGTTTGAAATAGCATTTTTGTTGATCTGTCACGCTAAAGTGTTAACCATTATTTTTGTTGGCTTGATAGGCAAAAGTTTCAAATAACATTTTCCTTGATCTGTCACGCTAAAGTTTGAAATAGCATATTCGTTGGTCTGTCACGCTAAAGTTTGAAATAGCATATTCGTTGGTCTGTTACGCTAAAGTTTGAAATAGCATATTCGTTGGTCTGTTATGCAAAAGTTTGAAATAGTATTTTCGTTGGTCTGTCACGCTAAAGTTTGAAATAGCATATTCGTTGGTCTGTTACGCTAAAGTTTGAAATAGCATATTCGTTGGTCTGTTACGCTAAAGTTTGAAATAGCATATTCGTTGGTCTGTTACGCTAAAGTTTGAAATAGTATTTTCGTTGGTCTGTCACGCTAAAGTTTAAAATAGCATTTTCGTTGGTCTGTCATGCTAAAGTTAAAAATAGTATTTTCGTTGGTCTGCCATGCTATAGTTTAAAATAGCATTTTCGTTGGTCTGTCGTGCTTAAGTTTGAACTAGCATTTTTGTTTGTCTGTCACGCTAACATTTGAAATAGCATTTTCGTTGGTCTCTCACGCTAAAGTTTAAAATAGAATTTTTGTTGGTCTGTCACGCTAAAGTTTAAAATAGCATTTTCGTTAGTCTGTCACGCTAAAGTTTAAAATAGTATTTTCGTTGGTCTGTCACGCTAAAGTTTAAAATAGCACTTTCGTTGGTCTGTCATGCTAAAGTTTAAAATAGCACTTTCGTTGGTCTGTCACGCTAAAGTTTAAAATAGCACTTTCGTTGGTCTGTCACGCTAAAGTTTAAAATAGCACTTTCGTTTGTCTGTCACGTTAATGTTTGAAATAGCACTGTTGTTGGTCTGTCACGCTATAGTTTAAAATAGCACTTTCGTTGGTCTGTCACGCTAAAGTTTAAAATAGCACTGTCGTTGGTCTTTCACGCTATAGTTTAAAATAGCACTTTCGTTTGTCTGTCACGCTAAAGTTTAAAATAGCATTTTTATTGGTCTGTCGTGCTAAAGTTTGAAATAGCATCTCTGTTGGTCTTTCACGCTAAAATGTTAACCATTATTTTCGTTGGTCTGATAGACAAAAGTTTAAAATAACATTTTCCTTGATCTATCACGAAAAAGTTTAGAATAGTATTTTCGCTGGTCTGTGACACTAAAGTTTAAAATTGATTTTTCCGTAGTCTGTCACGCTAAAGTGTTAACTATCATTTTCGTTGATCTGTCAAGATAAAGTTTGAACGAGCATTTTCGCTGGTCTGTCATGCTAAAGTTTGAAATAGCATTTTCATTGGTCTGTCACGCTAAAGTTTAAAATAGCATTTTCATTAATCGTACACGGTGAAGTTAGAAATAGCATTTTTGTTGGTCATTCGACAGTTAAAAATAGCATTTTCGTTAGTCTGTCGCAAGTAATTTTAATTAGCATTTTCGTTGGTCTGTCACGCTAAAGTTTAAAATAGAATTTTCATTAATCGTACACGCTGAAGTTTGAAATAGCATTTTTGTTGGTCATTCGACAGTTTAAAATAACATTTTCGTTAGTCTGTCGCAAGTAAGTTTCAATTAGCATTTTCGTTGGTCTGTCACAAGTAAGTTTCAATTAGCATTTTCGTTGGTCTGTCACAAGTAAGTTTCAATTAGCATTTTCGTTAGTCTGTCGCAAGTAAGTTTCAATTAGCATTTTCGTTGGTCTGTCGCAAGTAAGTTTCAATTAGCATTATCGTTGGTCTGTCACGCTTAAGTATTCACTTGTCAACACGTGCAGATTGAATGGGCGCATCTTAACTATAACCATCCTTATTTAGATTTTAAGCGAAGTTTTAAAAAGGTCAACTTGAAGTGGTCAACTTGAAAAGGTAAACTTAAAAACGTCAAATTAATGAGGTCAACTTAAAAACACACGTATTTTTCGTTAATATATATTTTTTTGTTAATTTTATACGTACATAAAAGTAATCCATGGACAACTCTTTCTGGTATAGCTAACTTAAACCAGGATCTTACCAGCGTCTTACCAATGGACTACAACGCATTGTCTAGAAATATGTATGATTTTTATCATCTAAATATTTAATGTATTCTTATGTAATTGTTTCTACCCCCACTAAAAATACCCCCACCAAAAATAACCCTACCACCCAGAAAACAGACGACATGCGGGTTGTAGTAAAATAAAAAAAAAGTTGTATTAGTTACTCAAGATGGTGGAATCAATTCAAGTGCTTGAGTAGTTGCATAGAAAAGATCATTTATATTTATGCTTCCTCATAAACCCAACAGATAGCTGTCCACCGTTCCGCGATGCGTTCAACAGGGGTGTTTGTTCGGTATTTTGTACTGCCTTACTCGAACTTAATAACAAACCTCTGCATGTTTATACGAGACTCATAAAATAAAGTTATGAGAGTGTGTGCGCTCTGCGCATGACTGACGAGGTAATTTCATTTTGAAAAAACTTATTTATTCCATTAGTGGTGGGATATTTCTACAAAAGACCTCAAAATCGAACCAAACAGAAATAATGTTCAGAATTGTCTCCCGACTGTTATGCATTGCTATTATTTTGTTGCAAATATTTGAGATCAAATATCGATAGCTTTCTTTGGAAAATGGTTTAACATTGGACACGCGACAGAACAGAAGGAACGAGGAGGGTATGGAAGGCGAGAATAATAGATCGGAGCCACGTCGCTAAGAGTCAAAATAGACCAAGGCGCAATAAACAATGACTACTGCCGCCTATCATAGATTAAATTGTCCAACGTATATATAAGTACGTCTCGCTTCTCGGCTTTAGAAGAAAAGTCCGTACAAACTGCACTCCGCCGAATCAATATCCATTATAAATCTTATATACAAAATACAGGAAGTGTTTCTCTCGTACTGTCGTGATTAATAGCTTTATTAACAACAAGCTACATAAAACATCTGTTTCCTCACTAAAATATGCCAGATATTGCTCTGTGTTGTTAAAAACAAAAAATAATAACATTTTTAATAGATTTCATTGATTTTAATATTTAATCCGGAACAAGTCTGCACAAGGTATTCACAGCCTAACAAATACCGGTTATACATCTAATATACAAATTAAAGTCAACTTTCCTCATACATGAACATATTTGCTGATTGGACGATCTCATTTCTTAAATGTATGTAAAAGGTGACATGTATGTAAAAGGTGTACATAGGAACATGAAATAGCTTAGCGTATTATTATTATTATTATTATTATTATTATTATTATTATTATTATTATTATTATTATTATTATTATTATTATTATTATTATTATTATTATTATTATTAATAATATTATTTGTACTCACTAAGAGTTCACACACAGATCATCATCAGTGATTGCTCACCGACAACAACCAGTGGTATTTCCTGGAATCTGAGGGACAACAAGCCTCCTCAGATTTCCAGTATTTTTCACCTCTTTTCGATAACGATGCGGTATCGCAACAGTCTCTTACCATTGATTTCTCGCTGGTAATAACAATTGGTCTTCTCTGGGATTTGGGTGGCAATACGCCTCCATAAAGTCCCAGCATTCTTTGCACTTTTCCAGTGGAGGTCTGGTTTGTGCTGTCTCTCCTCGGTCTTCTCATCCTCCTCGACCCTCTACAAATATTGTCTGGTGTCAGCCTAGACCGGCACTATTTAAAAATAAATAAATAAATACATAAATAAAATAATATTTATTTTTAATTAATTTTAAAAAAATAATAATTTTAAAATTTTTTTTAATTTTTTCTTTTTTTTCCTTTCAATTTCTTATTTTTTTTCCTTTTCTCTTTCCTTATTTTAAAATAAATAATTTTTGATTCTTTTTAATTAATTTTTTTTAACGGAGGTCGGGTGAGGAGAGAGGGAGGAGCTTATAGTGTTTCTTTTAATTTCTGTTTCTTTCGGTGCAATTTATTAGGGGGGGGAATTATGAAATGCTGTTTCTTGCAGTTTCTGTTCCTTGGTTCTTGTTGTGGTGTTCTTCGTGTGGTTTTGCTTTCATCATCATCATCATCATCATCATCATCATCATCATCATCATCATCATCATCATCATCATCATCATCATCATCATCATAATAATAATAATAATAATAATAATAATAATAATAATAATAATAATAATATAGATGGCTATTGTATGAATGTCCTTGCTTTTTCTTTCGCTTTTTTAAACTATGGCGTTAGTTTAATTTTTATCAAATTAGTTTTAATTGGATTTTAAAAGTTGAATTTAATTATTATAATATTATTATTACGCTACCGATTGACCATTACATTATTAATTGAACCAAATTATTATAAAACTTTAACAATTTTTCAATTAAATGTTGTTTTAATCTCTTTTTATAAAATAATGAGATCCAAATAAATTCCAAAAGTGTCAATCTTTTAATCAATAAAGATTTGCTAAGAATTTTGAAGCCTGAAATTATTTTCTATTCGTAAGTTTAAAGGTAATGTTTATGAAGATCGTCTCATGACAATAAGGCAGATACTACACTATCACCCTTCAGAAGGGGTTAATGCCTAGGATGATACCGTTATGACAATAGAACAAAGACTACATTCAGCCCGACAGTGACTTTGTTGCTGTCTGGCTGAGGTATGGTTCTGCTTATTAGTATAGATAATCGCCTGAGGAGCCCCTGTCGGGGAATGCTGACGGGGAATCTAAGACATTTTTTGTAGGTCAGAGCGCGCTAATCCTATTGCGATGGCTTTTCAAAACCAAACCTGGCCTTGTGTCTAACCTCCCCTGGAGAGGAGTTAAATAAACATACTGCACTATCCCCGCAAAATTGAGCATTGAAATATACTACATTAGTTTGATTGGTTTGGTTTGGTTTACGGCATATCAACCATCTATGTGTTATTTAATGCTGAATAAAGTTGTCAAATATAATTATATAGGAAGAATAATTATTTATATTCCTAGAATACTTTATTCAGAATACATTGCTTTCAGAATACATTGCTTTCAGAATACATTGTTTTCAGAATACATTGTCTTCAGAATACATTGCTTTCAGAATACATTGTTTTCGGAATACATTGTTTTCAGAATACATTGTCTTCAGAATACATTGCTTTGAGAATACATTGCTTTCAGAATACATTGTTTTCTAGAATACATTGTCTTCAGAATACATTGTTTTCAGAATACATTGTCTTCAGAATACATTGCTTTCAGAATACATTGCTTTCAGAATACATTGTTTTCAGAATACATCGTTTTCAGAATACATTGTCTTCAGAATACATTGTTTTCAGAATACATTGTCTTCAGAATACATTGCTTTCAGAATACATTGCTTTCAGAATACATTGTTTTCAGAATACATTGCTTTCAGAATACATTGTTTTCAGAATACATTGTCTTAAGAATACATTGTTTTCGGAATACATTCCTCTCAAAATACATTGTCTTCAGAATACATTGCTTTCAGAATACATTGTCTTTAGAATACATTGCTTTCAGAATACATTGCTTTCAGAATACATTCCTCTCAAAATACATTGTCTTCAGAATACATTGCTTTCAGAATACATTGTCTTTAGAATACATTGTTTTCAGAATACATTGCTTTCAGAATACATTGCTTTCAGAATACATTGTTTTCAGAATACATTCCTCTCAAAATACATTGTCTTCAGAATACATTGCTTTCAGAATACATTGTCTTCAGAATACATTGTTTTCAGAATACATTGTCTTCAGAATACATTGCTTTCAGAATACATTGCTTTCAGAATACATTGCTTTCAGAATACATTGTCTTCAGAATACATTGTTTTCGGAATACATTCCTCTCAAAATACATTGTCTTCAGAATACATTGCTTTCAGAATACATTGTCTTTAGAATACATTGCTTTCAGAATACATTGCTTTCAGAATACATTGTTTTCAGAATACATTGCTTTCAGAATACATTGTCTTCAGAATACATTGCTTTCAGAATACATTGTTTTCAGAATACATTGCTTTCAGAATACATTGCTTTCAGAAAACTTTGTTTTCAGAATACATTGCTTTCAGAATACATTGCTTTCAGAATACATTGTTTTCAGAATACATTGTCTTCAGAATACATTGTTTTCGGAATACATTCCTCTCAAAATACATTGTCTTCAGAATACATTGCTTTCAGAATACATTGTCTTTAGAATACATTGCTTTCAGAATACATTGCTTTCATAATACATTCCTCTCAAAATACATTGTCTTTAGAATACATTGCTTTCAGAATACATTGTCTTCAGAATACATTGCTTTCAGAATACATTGTTTTCGGAATACATTGTTTTCAGAATACATTGTCTTCAGAATACATTGCTTTCAGAATACATTGCTTTCAGAATACATTGTTTTCGGAATACATTCCTCTCAAAATACATTGTCTTCAGAATACATTGCTTTCAGAATACATTGTCTTTAGAATACATTGCTTTCAGAATACATTGCTTTCAGAATACATTGTTTTCAGAATACATTGTCTTCAGAATACATTGTCTTCAGAATACATTGCTTTCAGAATACATTGTTTTCAGAATACATTGTTTTCAGAATACATTGTCTTCAGAATACATTGCTTTCAGAATACATTGTTTTCAGAATACATTGTCTTCAGAATACATTGCTTTCAGAATACATTGCTTTCAGAATACATTGTTTTCGGAATACATTCCTCTCAAAATACATTGTCTTTAGAATACATTGCTTTCAGAATACATTGTCTTTAGAATACATTGCTTTCAGAATACATTGCTTTCAGAATACATTCATCTCAAAATACATTGCTTTCAGAATACATTGCTTTTAGAATACATTCCTCTCAAAATACATCGTCTTCAGAATACATTGCTTTCAGAATACATTGTCTTTAGAATACATTGCTTTCAGAATACATTGCTTTCAGAATAAATTGCTTTCAAAATACATTGCTTTCAGAATACATTGCTTTCAGAATACATTGTCTTTAGAATACATTGCTTTCAGAATAAATTGCTTTCAAAATACATTGCTTTCAGAATACATTGCTTTCAGAATACATTGCTTTCAGAATACATTGCTTTCAGAATAAATTGCTTTCAAAATACATTGCTTTCAGAATACATTGCTTTCAGAATAAATTGCTTTCAAAATACATTGCTTTCAGAATACATTGCTTTCAGAATAAATTGCTTTCAAAATACATTGCTTTCAGAATACATTGCTTTCAGAATACATTGCTTACGGAAAATATTGCACTACTCTTGGAAAACGTTGCATTACGCTTAGAAAACATTACTCCTAGAAGAGAAATTTCACCGAGGGTACCATAATTATTCAAGAACAGGAAAACGGAGCACCACAAGTGACATTACTCTCAGCATACATTGTTACTAAAAAAACATTATTCTTTGAACAAATTACTAATGTTTGGTAATTTTTGTTCTCGTCACGATTGCCCCTCAGCCACTGTCTTCTAGTATCTATTTAGGAAAGAAAATAAAAAGGATGAATAAGGTTTTGATTTCTTTGAAGAATCAGATTGAATAATACAATTCGGGATAAACTACTAGGTACTAGGGTATGACGTGAGCAGCCAATTGATCGGATCGGACCTCTCCGATTTCCCGTCTAGTCGAAGTAAGGGCTGAAGTGGAAGAGTGGCTAAAAAAAAACAGGACCCCGCCCTAAGGCATTAAGGGTCGCAACACACATAAAACTGGTGGCACCCTTTGTTTTTTTTTGGGGGGGGGGTACCCCTCTGCATGGGTTTGCAGTCGACGAATTCGTGGCCCCGCCAACAGGACATATATTAGTCTGAAATAGTATAGTAAACTGAATTGAGTATTAAAAGATATTAAAATAGTACAATTAATAGTTTCGGTATTATTTCCAACGAACACGTAACTCCCTAATTTTGTGCATTTTTATTTCCCATATTCTTAAGTATATTTTTACATCCATTTGTACTACTGTTTTTATTTTCTTCTCTTTTTCTACTTGAAAAAAGACCATCATTCTCGTTACTATTTCTTCTCTCCCTCCCCCTTTTTATTTTCTACTTTTGGCAGGTTGTCTATATTAGTCGGTTTTATCCAAACAAACATAAAATTCAGATAATAAAATTAATAATAAAGTTCGGTTTCAGACAGACAGATACCAAATCTCCATTAGTAATAGATTTTAGCCGGTGTGCTAGAGTATTGCATCGAAATCGCCACTCTAACAGTCCAATAAACAAATGTCACGGGTTCCTTAATACAAAAGATTACGGACAAATAATGCAATTGTGTTATTTAAATCTTATTTGGTTATCTTCGTTAAATATGAAATAAAAGACAAGGTTGTGATATAATTGGCCGGGGAGTTTATCTTTGTATGTCCGCGCCATGGGGACGTCTCTGGAAGGGCTCTGACCATCCTGGGACGGCACTACACCAGCTCTCAGAGTAACGATAGTCACACTCCTCTTCATGAATGGGTTAAGCCTGTCGTTTGGTCTGACGGCTCTTGGGCGTCATTAAGCGTCATTAATTCTCTCTCGAGAATTAATTATCTGAGCTGGGACCATCAGCTGAAAATTGAACTCTTGCAATAAAGGAGCGATAAGATATTATAATATCTTATCTCATTCTAACATTTTATATCAAATTTATTTAGTCATCTTCGTCAAACATGTAATAATAGACAAGGTATTAGTAATAGAAGTTCATAAGTCTTTATGAAGAAAAAGGGGTGCGAGTCCATAATAAAAGAATGTTATTCAAAAGTTCGTACGTCTGTAATAATAAGAGTTAGTTTGTAAGGCTGGCAGAGTTAATATTGTTATTGTTAGGAAGTAAGTATGTCCTTCAAAATGGTATTGAGATTAAGTCCTTGTGCTGACAGGTCGCCATCTTGGATATTGAAACTTTCTTGTCGATGCCGAGAGCCCGTGGCTAAAGGCGGGCTTTGTTTGCGCGCACAGAAAGGAGTTTGGTGGTTTTACTGAGCAAGGTGTGTTGATTACCCAGTTGAGCTTTTTCGTGGCTTAGATAAACTTCGGGAACCAATGCTCTGTTCGCATAAGAGATTGTTTCTGATTAGTTAAATACTAATTAAAATTACGTGTTTGCTCCAATCAGCGCCAAGCTTACAAGTCAACCAGATATTCCAAACATTGTTAATGTCGGTGGCCGTTGTTGTAGTGAAGACTACTGCTACAGACTTAGTTTAGAACTCGATGTGTCAACTATTAACTAAATAACTAAAAATCGAGCTCAACTGTTCACAATTGTTTCCCAAGTGTTATACATCAATAGCTTGTTGTATAGAAAGGAGATCCAGCCGAGATAGTTCATTTTGTGGAACATTTTTGTTTTATACACGTACTCAAGCAGAAGAATGAAAGATGGCGAAAAAGCGAGAGCATTACATCCGAGCAACGCCACTAACAGCCAAGATAGACCAAGGCCCAATGAACAACAGATGTCGCTCGTCTGCAAGATACAAAAGAACAAACTGCCCATCATAAAGATAAATACATCTGGCGCCTCGGCTTTAAAACAAAAGAACGCAAATAGACATTACATAAACAACGACAGCCATTCCCCAGATATAACAATAGTCGTTGTATTTCTGTATATCTATTTATACATCCGACGCTGCTGTCAGTAATGTTCTGCTAATAGTCACATCAATTACTAATGGAGATTTGGTATCTGTCTGTCTGAAGCCGAAACAATACTATTAGTTCTATTAATGTACTATTGTATTATCTTTAAATGCTCAATTTAGAGGGAGAGTGGTAGTGTAGTATCTGTTCCGTTTTCACGAGACCGTCCTACCAAGAATGACCTCCTCTTTGGGGCAGAGTGAGTAGTTTAGCATATGTTGGTTTGTCATGATACCATTCTCCCAGGCATTACCTCCTTATTTGAGTGAGTGTCTTATTTGTTCTGTAATCATAAGCCCATCCGCACAGGCAATAGTTCTAACTTTTGTGGGATGAGAGAGTAGTGTAATATATGTTCGGTCGTCATGATACAATCCTCCCAAGCATTACTTCCTCTTTTTCGGGGGTGGGGGTAGTGTAGTATCTCTTCTGCTGACATACAATCCAGCCAAGCATTACCTTCTCTTTTTTTAGGTGGGAGTTTAGTATCTGTTCTGTGGTCATAGTACCATCCTCCCAGGCATTACCTCCGTATTTTACTTGGAGGTAATTAAGTAGTATCTGTTCTGTTACATGAGACTAGCTTAGAAGGCATTACGTCCTCCTTTGGGGGGGGGGATAAGTGTAGCATCCGTTTTTTTGTGTCATGTAGCCATACACCACAGCCATTACCCCTTCTTTTGGGGATAGCGTACATCAATGAGATTGTCATAAGCGGCTCTTTGTTAGAAAACACAACACTTACATTATATACACTAGCAAGAATATGTGACCGGAAGGGGTTCATATTAATGTAGATAATAGAGTTGGAAGTGGTGTAGTGCAGTTGTTTACGGTTGTGAGCTGTGGGATCGACGTGCCAGGTTCGAATTTTATACAGGCATCGCTAATATTTTCATACATTTTCACTAATAATCTTTCTTAGTAAACGTATGAATGGATATATTTTCCCACCAGCTGTGGATTAAATATTAGGGTAAACTAGACCCTCAAGCCTTGGTAGAGCATCAAGTCTAGGAGAAGTAAAATGATTATTTTCAGTCGTCCCTGATTCTTGTCACTGAACTTAAGCGGTGCTTCGTCATAACCACATCAAGACAGGATGAGGCATTAGAGTAGTTGATGATAGTTGTTTCATACTACAAACTTGCGTTTCTATATATATATATATATATATATATATATATATATATAGAGAGAGAGAGAGATACCACATTGAACCTTAAAAATAATACACACAAACCCAATGAAACACTCCAATACATACACAAGGGATCCTGCCACCCCCACTATCTTTAAAAATTTAGTCAATAATATTGGCCAAAGAATTTCAAACCTCTCACCCAGTCCCGAAATTTTCAACCAGGCAGCACCCTATTACAACAAAGCGCTCCGCGACAGATGGTTCAGAGAAGAGATCTCATACACAATGACAATCTCATTAATGTACGCTATCCCCCCAAAAAAGGAGTAATGCCTGTAGTGTATGGCTACATGACACAAAAACGTGTATTGTTTGTAAGGTTCAGTGTGGTATATATATATATATATATATATATATATATATATATATATATATATATCTTCTATATAAAATTGAATGTATGTATGTTTGTGTGTTTGTGTGTGTGTGTGTGCCCTATAGAAAAAAATATTAGAGAATATAGATACAATATAAAAGTGTATTCTCATGTAAAATTCACAGAGTAAGTTGATGGTCGTATTCCCGAATCTATAAACCCACGCCTTAGGGGTCCATGGGGCAGATTTCATCAGGGGGGGTCCTTTTCAGTTATTTTTCAATGTTAATAAGTACTAATTTGGAAATTATTTAATGTATTTATGTAATGTACATCTACTCCTAAAAAACTAAGCGGCGACATGTCAAAAAATTGACATCTTTAGCACAGTACATATCCTGGGATCATAATATCTCAAAATCGCAAAAAACGATTCACTTGCTGAGGGTCAACCGGACCAGTTTCCGACAGAGGGTAGCATTTTTCCCATGTTTTTCAGACTTTTTTCAATGTTAAATAGTATTAATTTGGAAATAATCTAATGTATTTATGTACTAATCCGATAAAAATGCTGAGTCACTGAAAACATCCCATAATCCCTTGCCGGATGTACCCGGTCTTGCCCTAAATTGTGTCCGGTTGTATCAGGTCATTGATTTTCAAACGAAAATAACGGTCCCTAGAAATATTGGTGTTTCGGGCCAAATTTTTTTTTTCTTTGAACTTAAAATATTTCTCAGGGTTGTGGAAGAGTGATAAAAATGTTGGCGGGTGAGGGGGTGGAGAGATTAGGGGGTCGGGGAAAATTTTAGGGGTCAGGACAAATTTTTTAGGGGTCGGGCACAAATTTTTCTTTTTTTTCTTTTTTTAACTTAAAATATTTCTCAGGGTTGTGGGAGAGTGAAAAAAAAGTTGGGGTGGGGCTGGAGAAATTAGGGGGTCGGGGAAAATTTTAGGGGTCAGGCCAAATTTTTTAGGGGTCGGGCCAAATTTTTTTTTTTTTTTGAACTTAAAATATTTCTCAGGGTTGTGGGAGAGTGAAAAAAATGTTGGGGGTGGGGCTGGAGAGATTAGGGGATCGGGGAAAAGTTTAGGGGTCAGGCCAAATTTTTTAGGGGTCGGGCCAAATTTTTTTTTTTTTTTTTAACTTAAAATATTTCTCAGGGTTGTGGGAGAGTGAAAAAATGTTAGCGGGTGAGGGGGGGGGCTGGAGAGATAAGGGGGTCGGCGAAAATTTTAGGGGTCAGGCCAATTTTTTTAGGGGTCGGGTCAAATTTTTTTTTTTTTTTTTTAACTTAAAATATTTCTCAGGGTTGTGGGAGAGTGAAAAAAAGTAGGGGTTGGGCTGGAGAGATTAGGAGGTCGGGGAAAATTTTAGGGGCCAGGCCAAATTTTTTAGGGTCGGGCCAAATTTTTTTTTTTTTTTTTAAACTAAAAATATTTCTCAGGGTTGTGGGAGATTGGAAAAAAGGTTGGGGGGGGAGAGATTAGGGGGTCGGGGAAAATTTTAGGGGTCAGGTCAAATTTTTTAGGGGTCGGGCCAAATTTTTCTTTTTTTTTTTGAACTTAAAATAGTTATCAGGGTTGTGGGAGAGTGAAAAAAATGTTAGCGGGTGAGGATGGGGGGGCTGGAGAGATTAGGGGGTCGGGGAAAATTTTAGGGGTCAGGCCAATTTTTTTTTTGAACTTAAAATATTACTCAGGGTTGTGGGAGATTGAAAAAAGTTTTGGGGGGGGGGGCGTCTGGAAGGATTAGGGGGTCGGGGAAAGTTTTAGGGGCCAGGCCAAATTTTTTAGGGGTCAGGCTAAATATTTCTTTTTTTTCTTTTTTTAACTTAAAATATTTCTCAGGGTTGTGGGAGAGTGAAAAAAAAGTTGGGGTGGGGCTGGAGACATTAGGGCGTCGGGGAAAATTTTAGGGGTTAGGCCAAATTTTTTAGGGGTCGAGCCAAATTTTTTTTTTTTTGAACTTAAAATATTTCTCAGGGTTGTGGGAGAGTGAAAAAAATGTTGGGGTGGGGCTGGAGAGATTAGGGGATCGGGGAAAATTTTAGGGGTCAGGCCAAATTTTTTAGGGGTCCGGCCAATTTTTTTTTTTTAATTTTTGAACTTAAAATATTACTGAGGGTTGTGGGAGATTGAAAAAAAAGTTGCGGGGTGGGGGGGGGGTTGGAGAGATTAGGGGGTCGAAAGCAAATTATAGGAAATTACAACATGGCCGCCATCGATTAAGTCATTGCATTGAAATTCGATTTTAAAGTCTTGAAAGTCTCGGAATCAAAAATACAATGTAAGAATAATTAATAACTTTCATCCAAAATGTTTGTTTACGTAGCATATTTCTTTAGGAAAATCCAGTTACATAAAATACATATTTAGTAAAAAGAATTTACGTGAATTACATTATTATAAGTTTTTAACACATTTAAAACGATAAGAATCATATGGGGAAAAATGAAAATAGAGGGTTGAAGGAGGGAGGAAAATAATGAGGACCAGGGAAAGAAAGACGGCTAAAGAAAGAAGAGAGATTGAAGTTTTTATATAAAGATGTTACACACACTCTTTAATTTCTACTACTTTGTTTTTTTTATCACCCCAGGCAACGCCGGGTAGCCCTGCTAATATATATATATATATATATATATATATATATATATATATATATATATATATATATATATATATATATATATATATATGGGGAAACGCAAGTTTGTTTTATTAAACAGCTATCATCAACTACTCTAATGCCTTATCCTACCTGAGGTGTTTATGAAGAAGCATCGACTGTCGTCTAGACGGTCGAGTTTCAGTCCTAACTTTAGGTAGCTGCATGTCTAGCTGAACTGAACAACTGTAATATAGCGGAACTGTCTGTCGATGGATACACACACACACACACACACACACACACATATATATATATATATATATATATATATATATATATATATATATATATATAATCACTCACAGACAGACTGTTTCGCAGCTGTTCGGTTCAGCTAGACATGCAACTGCCTCAAGCCGGAACCGAAACTCAAATGTCTAGACGACAGTCGGCGCTTTTTACCCTTTAGGCCATGTGATTGTTGCTAAAATAGATGAAATCAAATGATAAACATTGTCAAATAAAGGCACTGTTAATATAAACGAACAGTTGTCTAAAGTACACCTAGTTTTAGTTTTATTTTCCTATATAATTAAGTATGTTCTTATCTTCGGCGAAACTTATGGTCAGTCCTGTATATAAAATAATAATAAAAAAAACCCAATAAAGTTATAAACGTTTCCGGCGTCTTTTAAAGATCCGGATAGGTATCTTGCTTTAAAAAAAAAAAATTTAATCTCACGATGGTTACCTCGCCTTGACAATACAGCGTAGAAGTTGACAGCGCTGATTAAGATCAGACACAATTACACAGTAGCGAACGTTGGGAATCGGGATGATCAGACGATCAAAAATCGTTGAGGACACAACAGCAGCCATTTTGTATTTTTTTGTGTTTTGTGTTTTTTTTTAATCATTGTTATCACGTGCAAATGCTCCTAACAACATCTGGAATGATCTATTGTTCATCACATATTTCTGTAAGCTGGCACTCGTTTGTGCCCAATAAATCTGATAACGAACATAATGAAACGTTAGTAATAGCTTCAGCTGTTGCAATATTTTGTCTTTGCTACTTTTAAGATACGTCACCGCTTCTCTGTGAGAGGCTTCGTCGATCGGTCCGTAGAAGAGACCCACCATTAAAGATAATAATAAAAAAATGAGTTTTGAAAAGAAAAAAAAAAATTAGCGCTGCCACCCATGCGCACACACACGTGACCTATCTTTGTGAGTCCAGTCTAGATCTGCGTTGTAAAGGTTTGTAAAATGTTGATAGAAATTTCATACGTTTTTTTTTCTCAATAAAATCTGTCTTCTTGACAACGATGGCTATAATTAATAACGGTTGCGACTCGGCAATGTTCACCTGTCGTCGATAAGAAGCGAAAATTGTTTCTTTTTGTTTGCACTTTTTTTTATTAGCCTTTTTTAAATCGATTGTTTAATTTAATTTTGATAAAATTTATTGATTTAAAATATTTTTTGTATTCGCATTTTTAAGACATTTGGTAATGTTTTTATACGCATTTGTGTCTTTAAAAACTTTAAGCATTACCCGTAGAGGCTATACAAGTAAGATCGGCGCATGAACGAGCTATGCTCGTTCGCTAGTTTTTCTTGCATAAGTACACTAGTGCTTTCGGGATTATGGTTAGATTAGGGGTCGGGTTAAAATAAAGGCTAGAGTTACGCTCTATGTCTCCACGGTGGGATCGATTACACCCTTATTTATCGTCATAGGCTTTAGGTAGGGGTTAGAGTTATGGTCGATGTTTTCACGTTGGTATCAATGAAAGCCTAATTTTTCGCTGTAGGGTTGGCGTTAGAATTACGGTAGGATTAGGGTTAGGTTCCAGATCATCACGTTAAGATTGACGTAACCGTAATTTCTCGTCGTACAAAATGTATAATAAACACCATCGTGGAACGCACCACGGAATGGTGGACAACTATCTTTGTGAGTATATGTGGCGTCACAAATATAATGGAAGCGATAATTTTATGCAAATACTTAATGGCATGAACGGATCTCATCTTCGTGAGTAAGTAACAATTATCTTTACTGCAACCCGTATTTTGTCAGCTCTTGATGGGGCGAGTGGATTTTCCTTGGCGGGGTACTTCTACAGAAGATCTCCATTTTCAGCGCTAAATGTGGGGAAGCGGTCACGTTGATGTAGTGGATACCGGCGGGGATTTACGACCCGGCAGATCGTGTTCGAACCATATCGAATCCATAGCGTTTCTCTCATTTCGCTTGTGAGTGTTCACAACCTTCACGTGGTCCCTCGTGTAGAACCTAGGTCCAAAGCAGAACCAATCAATCTGAAACGTCGCATCTTGTCTTTTCAAGCGTCTCTCTATTGAATTATGTCCGTCGGTTTATCTGTCACGCTTATGTTTGAAATAACATTTCTAGTGTTAGACGCGTAGATCGAATGGACGCATGTTATTACCTCCGCGAAGGAGGTTATGTTTTCGGTCGCGTTTGTTTGTGTGTTTGTTTGTTTGTGTACAACTAACGTCCACTTCGCTTGATCAATTCTCACCAAACTTTGTCAAAATATCGGTCATGGTCTAATTCAGAATTTATTTAATTTTTGAATATGTAGGTCAGAGGTCAAGGTCAAGATCATGGAAAATTTGAAGGTCACACTTTTGGTAATAGCTTCAGTTTCTGGTCATCGTAGAGACTCGCAACTTGATCCATATTGTAGGCAATTAAGTTCTGCATGTTAGATAAGACTTGACCTTTAACCTGAAACAATGTGGTCGAAGTCGAGATTTTAATGGAATTTCAAACTTACGATTGTTCCCAATTATATAGTTGTTTTGTAGTGTAAATTTTACAAAAAATAACTGAGTTTAACTGTAAAAGTTCCATAATTTCAAACGTTATGGAATAAGATATACAATGAAGCCTCCAAGAATATTAGATTTAAACGTTCATAGTCTGACGTTTAAACGTGTATTTATCCTCAAAGTTATCTTTGAGATTGGAGCTCAGTCGAGCATCTACTATGAAACAAACGATAGAATAGAGAAAGACTAGCAACATCTCTCATGTTAGAAAGGGGAAGAGAAGTAATTAAAATCACAGAGCAATTAATGGAGATATTTGTTGTTCTTTTTATATTTAATTCGATTATTCCAGTCACCAAGAGAAGGAAGAAAATATCAACATTTTTTCGAATGCTACTGTCACAATTGCTGAGGAGGTCACTATCCAATCAGCCAACTACGGCGTGTCAACAAGAGAGGCGAACAGCTGTTTTGGGTCTACAATACAACACTAGTCAGTTGTTCACCGGATATGGATCTGATGCAGATTGATAACAGTAACAGCCATTCAAAATGTCAGCTTCATCAGATAAATGCTTATCAACGTTTACATGGCATAACTTCAGGAATACTTCATACAATATGGAGAAGTAAGGCGCAGATAAAACTTTGGTCCATCCTTACGTTGTCAAGTGGGGCTATGCAGTCTCACAACTGACTTGTTATTGTTTTTAATGTGTTCGAGCATCTGTCGGTTTTCCGCGCTTCAGTTTAACATATCAGTTTCACGCTTAAGTTTGAAATAGCTTTTTCATCGCTAAAATGAAATGCCGAAAAAAGCTTAGAGGGAAAAGAGAACTAAATACCAAGGTCTTACGTACGACATGAAAAGAAGCTGGAACCTTAGGAAGATCTTCATCATTCCAGTAATTATAGGAGCTGCTGGGCTCATGAGAAATAATTGTATGAACTACATGGCGAATATACCTGGTTAACCAAGTACAAAAGAGATACAAACAACTGTACTTGAAGGGATTGTTAAAATCCTTAAAAGATCTCTCGGTTGGAGCTTCTAGAAAAAGCGAGTGAATGTTTTGAATCTGGTAGAATACCCCATCCCCAGTAAGAAAATTGACTCTATCCCCCCAAAACAGATTGAATGTGTAATATAGGGTGGGTTATTCTACGATCACCACGGTTAAAACTGCAAAAAGAAGACATAAAATGTATTCGACATTAGTTTCCGCCAACGTTTCCAATGTGTGACTTTTCTAAATACCTTTCCCACATAACCACGTGATGCACACAGCCATATCAACATTTTCGTCCATGAAATCAAGACGAATTTCAACCTGACTGCGATAAGTTTGTCCCAGTCAGGAAGAAAAAAAATGAAGAAAAAGAAGAAAAAAAATATGCTTATTCTTCTGAAGATGGTATATATTACCGAAAGTACTCAAGTTAAAAAAAAATATGTTTAAGGTAAATAAATAATTTATTTAAGAAAAACAAATAATTTGCGTTGTGAAGGTTTTCTAAATATTTTATAAAAAATATTCTCTTTATTATTTCCATTCCGCCAACGTTTCCAATGTGTGACTTTTCAAAATACCTTTCCCACATAACCACGTGATGCACACAGCCATATCAACATTTTCGTCCATGAAATCAAGACGAATTTCAACCTGACTGCGATAAGTTTGTCCCAGTCAGGAAGAAAAAAAAATGAAGAAAAAGAAGAAAATAAATATGCTTATTCTTCTGAAGATGGTATATATTACCGAAAGTACTCAAGTTAAAAAAAAAATGTTTTTAAGGTAAATAAATAATTTATTTAAAAAAAACAAATAATTTGCGTTGTGAAGGTTTTCTAAATATTTTATAAAAAATATTTTCTTTATTATAATTTCTAACATTTTTTGCCAATAATCATAATACGTAAATACATTCATCGTAGTTACGTACTCTCTCATGCTAATACGCGTTAACGTATTTTTTTCTACGAAATTTCACAAATATTTTCTTCGTACTAGCTATAAAGCGGTAGTAGCTATGTAAAGATGGAAACTGACATACCAAGGTACCGTGCCAACACCGTCCAAGGAATGAGTGTGAACTAGCATTATTAGAAAACTTATGACTTGTTCAGCTTAGATTAGATTATTTGAATCAGGAAAGGGGAGTTAGTTTACAACGTTAGTTAAATATAAATAAATACGAAAACAAAATCCCAAATTAGTCTCATTCTGCTCCTTACATCTCTCCTTCTCTCTATCACTTTCCGTTTCTTTCTCTCGTTTCTCCTTTTCCTCTGTAGCTATATGTAAAATAGTAGTAGTAGTAGTAGTCTGTTCCCGCTGCCTTTCTTTGTCAAGCAGCGACGAGATGAAATGGAATATTTTGATTTAATAACCAGAGAAGGCGATATGAGTGTAGTACGGTTAACGTGATAGCCAGAAACCGAATAAGAAATGTGTGACTTGGTGAATTAATTACAAATTACATCTTATAATAACAATAAAAATGGAAGTTTTTTTAAAACATAACTAAATGCTTAAACCAATGAATCTTTGAAGTGCACTATATATGATTACAATATATAGAAAAAAAGGCTGAGTTTATTAATCCAGCTTTAAATAATAATATCAAATATCCCAATTCGTTGATCGAATAATTTTTTAATAGTGGCCTTGCCCGGTAGTGCTTTACTTGCATTTTTTCAATCTAGTATGAAAATAATTCCGATCTGGTCAAAGTATTTTCTAAAAGAAAATAAATCGAATTAAATTGTATTGTTCTTACCAACATGTTGCAACGATCTACCGAAATAACAGACACACCAGAATCAAATATTGATTTTGTAGAAAGAAAGCATTGAAATAGCCTTTTAGTTGGTCTGTTATGCTTAAGTTTGAAATAGCATTTTCGTTAGTCTGTCATGCGCAGGTTGAATGGATGCATCTTAATAAAATCTGTTCTTGGTGTATTGATGCTATCCTTATGAAAGTAATTCCGACCCAATCAAAGTATTTGCTGGAATCGAAGTACATTTTATTGCCCTTAAAAGCATTTTGCAGCGATCAACCCAAAGAACAAACAAAGCAGAATAAAATATTAATTTTGTAGGAAGAAAGCTATCGATGACAAAAATTAAGAAAGAGACTGACGAACATGACATGCTTTAGCATATTATCATACAGATGAGATTTACATTCATCACTATATGAGCATTTGCTAAGACTGTCATTAGCGTTTATACGAAACTGTCAAAGTCTATTGTAATTATTGTGTACGTTATCAATGTGCGATTTGAAATGAATTAGGGAACTCGATTTCCTTCGATTTTAATGTTTTATTCAACCTCCATGAGAAAACTGAAATTTGTTGAAAGCTCGAAAATAAAGATTTTTTTTTAATTCTAGAAATAATGTTAAACACATCGAAGGGACACAGAATCTTATTCAATTAAATATGCGTGAAGAAATATTATACAGGTTACCCCATCCAAATAAAAATGCCACCCATGGACTCGTTAATAAGATTCACAAACGATTTCTGCAATCATATTTGGTACAAACAAACTTTAGTCTATTCCTGACTTGTCCTCCAAGTTGCAAACATGAATGTCCAACAGTTTTTGTTTTATCGCCGTTTACTCATATCACCTTAATACGGCGTGTAATATTGTCGATAACTCGGACACACTATTCGTTTCATCGCATTTCCCACCTTTTGGCTGCGATGGCCCTGTTTAGCTAAGGAGTAGTCTGAGGGTTTAAGATAACCACACAAATAAAAATCTGGGGGGTAAGAGTCCGTTGAGTGTGAAGCCCATTTAGGATCACTCCTCCTACTGATGAGAAGATCGCCAAAGTGCCCCTTTATCATTGAACGAAAGTTAATTCAAAATTAAGGCTAACTAGAAAAATTAAAATGGATTTTTCTTTCAAACATAACTCAATCCCCAAACCAAGGAATATTTTAACGTGTATTTTGTGTGATTAAAATATATAGGAAAAATGACCTTAGAGAAACAAACGTTGGTTGACTCAGCTTTAGTATAATAATAGGTGTTTATAGAGTAATTTTTAGATGCGACCAAGCATCTCTATGAAACGCTCTGTCTGTCGGTCTATCACACGAAAGTTTGAAATAACATTTTTCATCGCGAAAAACGCGCAGATTGAATGGACGACTCTTAAGAATATCCGTTCGTGATGTATGCTTTTGTTTTCGAATGTCTAATATTACATTCCTAAATTCCCCTACCCGCGCACTTAGTAGATATCCGCTGAGACCCTGATCTCTCGGGTGGGTCCAATAAATTTTTAGTAAATGAAAAGAATAATATAATATTTCGATATAAATAAAACTGTGCGACCACTTCTCGTGTGTCTGCGTATGTGTGTGTACTCGCCTCGATGTAACTTGTTGAGCTGTGTCTTTTTAGGTAATCAAATTCGGTCTATTCCATCCATCGTTTCCAATCCTCTCATAATAGATTGGTTTACCTCCTCGTCAGAAAGTTAGATACAGAGTCAAGTGTGATTTTGAAAAAAAAACAATCACAAAACAGTGCACTAGGATAAGCGCATTAGGATAAGCGCACTAGGATAAGCGCATTATGATAAGCGCACTAGGATAAGCACACTAGGATAAGCACATTAGGATAAGCGCACTATGATAAGCGCATTAGGATAAGCACATTAGGATAAGCGCATTAAGAACTGCACACTGGGATAAGCGCACTAGGATAAGCGCATTAGGATAAGCGCACTAGAGTAAGCGCATTAGGATAAGCACACTAGTATAAGCGCATTAGGATAAGCGCACTAAGATAAGCGCATTAGGATAAGTGCACTAGGATAAGCGCACTAGGATAAGCGTATTAGGATAAGCGCACTAGGATAAGCGCATTAGGATAATCGCACTAGGATAAGCGCATTAGGATAAGCACACTAAGATAAGCGCATTAGTATAAGCGCACTAGAGTAAGCGCATTAGGATAAGCGCACTAGGATAAGCGCATTAGGATAAGTACACTAGGATAAGCGCATAAGGATAAGCGCACTAGGATAAGCGCATTAGGATAAGAGCATTAGGATAAGCGCACTAAGATAAGAGCATTAGGATAAGTGCACTAGGATAAGCGCACTAGGATAAGCGCACTATGATAAGCGCACTAGGATAAGCGCATTAGGATAAGCGCACTAGGATAAGCGCACTAGGATAAGCGCATTAGGATAAGCGCACTAGGATAAGCGCACTAGGATAAGCGCATTAGGATAAGTGCACTAGGATAAGCGCACTAGGATAAGCGCACTATGATAAGCGCACTATGATAAGCGCATTAGGATAAGCGCACTAGGATAAGCGCACTAGGATAAGCGCATTAGGATAAGTGCACTAGGATAAGCGCACTAGGATTAGCGCATTAGGATAAGCGCACTAGGATAAGCGCACTAGGATAAGCGCATTAGGATAAGTGCACTAGGATAAGCGCATTAGGATAAGCGCACTAGGATAAGCGCACTACGATAAGCGCATTAGGATAAGCGCACTAGGATAAGCGCACTAGGATAAGCGCATTAGGATAAGTGCACTAGGATAAGCGCATTAGGATAAGCGCACTAGGATAAGCGCATAAGGATAAGCGCACTAGGATAAGCGCATTAGGATAAGAGCACTAGGATAAGCTCACTAGGATAAGCGCATTAGGATAAGCACACTAGGATAAGCGCATTAGAATAAGTGCACTAGGATAAGCGCATTAGGATAAGCGCACTATGATAAGCGCACTAGGATAAGCACATTAGGATAAGCGCACTAAGATAAGCGCACTAGGATAAGCGCATTAGGATAAGCGCACTAGGATAAGCGCACTATGATAAGCGCACTAGGATAAGCGCATTAGGATAAGCGCACTAGGATAAGCGCACTAGGATAAGCGCATTAGGATAAGTGCACTAGGATAAGCGCACTAGGATAAGCGCATTAGGATAAGTGCACTAGGATAAGCGCATTAGGATAAGCGCACTATGATAAGCGCACTAGGATAAGCGCATTAGGATAAGCGCACTAGGATAAGCGCACTAGGATAAGCGCATTAGTATAAGTGCACTAGGATAAGCGCATTAGGATAAGCACACTATGATAAGCGCACTAGGATGAGCGCATTAGGATAAGCGCACTAGGATAAGCGCACTAGGATAAGCGCATTAGGATAAGTGCACTAGGATAAGCGCACTAAGATAAGCGCACTATGATAAGCGCACTAGGATAAGCGCATTAGGATAAGCGCACTAGGATAAGCGCATTAGGATAAGCGCACTATGATAAGCGCACTAGGATAAGCGCATTAGGATAAGCACACTAGAATAAGCGCACTAGGATAAGCGCATTAGGATAAGCGCACTAAGATAAGGGTACTAGGCTAAGTGCATTAGGATAAGCGCACTAGGATAAGCGCACTATGATAAGCGCATTAGGATAAGCACATTAGGATAAGCGCATTAGGATAAGCGCACAAGGATAAGCGCACTAGGCTAAGCGCACTAAGATAAGCACACTAGAATAAGCACATTAGGATAAGCGCATTAGGATAAGCGCACTAGGATAAGCGCATTAGGATAAGTGCACTAAGATAAGCGCACTAGGATAAACGCATAAGGATAAGCGCACTAGTATAAGAGACTTAGGATAAGCGCACTAGGATAAGCGCACTAGGATAAGCGCATTAGGATAAGCGCATTAGGATAAGCACCCTAGGATAAGCGCATTAGGATAAGTGCACTAGGATAAGCGAATTAGGATAAGCGTATTAGGATAAGCGCATTAGGATAAGCGCACTAGGATAAGCACACTAATATAAGCGCATTACGGTAAGCGCACTAGGATAAGCGTATTAGGATAAGCGCACTAGGATAAGTGCATTAGGATAAGCGCACTAGGATAAGCGCATTAGGATAAGTGCACTAGGATAAGCGCACTAGGTTAAGCGCACTAGGTTAAGCGAACTAGGATAAGCACACTAGGATAAGCGAATTAGGATAAGCAAATTAGGATAAGCGTATTAGGATAAGTGCACTAGGATAAGTGCATTAGGATAAGTGCACTAGGATAAGCGCATTAGGATAAGCGCACTAGGATAAGCGCACTAGGATAAGCGCACTAGGATAAGCGAATTAGGATTAGCGTATTAGGATAAGCACACTAGGATAAGTGCATTAAGATAAGTGCACTAGGATAAGTGCATTAGGATAAGCGCACTAGGATAAGCGCATTAGGATAAGCGCATTAGGATAAGAGCACTAGGATAAGTGCATCAGGATAAGCGCACTCTGGTTTAAAATGTGCCTTAGCAGCTTCGTTGACATTCCCCGCTAAGCGTGCTTCAGACGATTAGCAATAAACTTACCTCCCCACAGGGAAGGCGGACCTCTATAGTATTATTGATCGTGCAACTAGCAATCTCACTATCCCTTATCTTCGCGTGGCCTTTGACCTTAGTAAGCGGTGATTCATTATTATAAAAAAAACTACAAAAAAGTAAAATAGAACTACAAAACATTTTTTTAAAAAGTACTAGAAATATTTGAAAAATTAAAAAAACTAAAAAAATCTTGTTGCGCAGTTTTTTACATTATTGTTGTACTCTGCAAAATCTTTCAAGCTGCACAGGTTGGGCAGTAGAAGGTAGACAAGGCAGTATTGCATCGTATGGTCCTCTCTCCACTTTCACAGATAGTTGGGTCAGTTTTGTAGCCCCATCTACGCATAGCAACTTTTGATCGCCCCATTCCTGTTTTCAGGTAGTTGAGTGTTTTCCACTGGAGTTAGGATTCCTCTGAACCGGGAGAGAGAGCCTCAGAAGGTGGGATTTCGATGTCAGTAGGAGAGGGAGGCATTCTGTAGCCGTCTGATCTATAGCTGTAGTCTGGTCCCTTCCTAAGATGTTGTTAGAGGTTCGACACGACTGAGGAAGCTTCTCCCTGACTTCCGTCGTTGGACCGTTGGTTTGTGTCCCTGTATTAAAAGATTGAAAGTTTTTGAAGCTTTTTACATCCAATTATTTCAGAAATAGAGATTTAAAACAGAATCAGTTTTATAACAATTTCGTTCAATTAATAATTTAATCACAAAACCATGCCGTAAAAATTACATTCTACATTTAAAAATTCGGTACTTCTGTCGAACATGAACCAGTTTCCATCCACTTCGCGTCGGCAGCGTTCGGTGATGCTACGTAAACACACGAGAGATGACGAGGCGAATGGTGACAGGCGATAACTTGGATACGTTGCTGCGTCGTATTTTTTTTTCAGTTTTATTTTCAAGAAAGATAGCAAATAACAAAACACAAAACAAAAAAAAACGTGCCAATTCTTATAAAATTCCAAGCTCTACATCTAGCGTTTGTACACATCCACGAATACTTGTCCATTATTCCTTTTCTTTCTATCAACCAACACATGTAATAACATTTCTGACATGTTTTTCTTTTTGACAACAGATTTCTTTCCTGGCAGAAAGAAATGACTCCTTCGGGAGATTCAACCCTACTACACAGCTCTTAATAATTCATTTTCTTTATTTTGAGGGATGGGTGGGGTGGAATTAACATGAAATAAACATGCACTGGCTTTGACCAATTTTAATACTGGTTAGAAAATTGTCGTCTGGTAGCTGACAACAGATTGGCTAATCGCTCGTTATCTCTCGGGTGTTTACGTAGCATGCCCCCACGCTCCCGACGCGAAGTTCACGGAACCTGGTTCATGTTCGATAGAAGTACCGAATTTTAATAAAAAAAATTATTTGTTAAAAAAACAAAAAAAAAAACATAGTTCGAACAAAAAAAATACTTACCTGGCACAGTGAATTTGTTGCTGTCGGGATGAAGTATGGTTCTGTTACGTCTCAGGAGGCCCGCCCTCCCAGGCTTTGCCTTCTCTTTGAGAATAGGTTTGTTTATTACTAATCGCCTGAGGCGCCCCTACCGAGGAATGTCGACGAGGCTGCTCATTAAATTTTTGTCAGTCAGAGCGCGCTGATCCTAGTGCGCTGGCTTTCCGCGTCTGACCTTGTGTCTGCCCTCCTGGGGAGGAGGTAAGGCCTACTTTAAACTTGTGTCTAACCCCCCGAAGAGCAAAAAGGAGAATCAAAACAAAAGATTAGAACAAAAAAGAGAATCGAAAATTAAATTAAAACAATCTCCCGGGCAACGGCGGGTAGGTCAGCTAGTATAATTATATAAACTAGCGTGATCTCAGGAAATTCCACGTTGTTTTCTGCCAAGGTCAATACTATTATATAAAAAAAAAGCTTTAGGTAAAAAGTCGTTGATTGACTCAGCTGTAGTTTCTTCTTCCGTAAAAATAATTGTCATTGTCAGCCAAATATTCTTTAAATAAATAAATAAATTGAATATGTCTCTTCTTTATTTTATTATTTAAAATTGTAGCAATTTTATTCTTTTTAAAACAATAAATATTCTGTTTTCTTACCGTCAAATATCCTGTCAGTCAAATATCCTTCAAATCAATAAACACGAATGCCAGTTTTTTTAAAATGCATTTATCTAAAACTGTACTGTTTTAGTTGACGGGAAGATCGAATTAAATTTTGGAACAATTTATTTTAAAATGGGTAAAATCGGATTTTTTTTTACCTTAGCGACATCACGAATCATAATTTTGGCAGGTCGGAGAATCCCACTTTAAAAAAAAATCGTGTGTGAAAAGTGATAACGTACGTGCGAACACGAAATGCCGTAGCGTACTATATAACTAATAGCGGGACACTATAGACATTTCATGATGATTTATACATAAATCTCTACAATTAACTTTTAATAATAATATTCTTTTGGAACTAACAAATGTCTGCCAGCGCCAAAACTATTAAGAACAAAAATACTTGTCTTCTTCTGTAAAAATAATTGTCATTATCAGCTAAATATTTTTTTCAATAAATCAAATTAAAATGGGTCAATCTAAATATGTTTTTTTTACCTTAGTAACATCAAATTAATCACAAATCACTATCTTTGTTGATCGGATGATCTTATTTTTTTAATGGGAGTGAAAGATGTGCCAGATATGCTTTAGCATATCATATAACGATACAGTAATAATTAAATTTGACATTTTTAAATAATATAAAAAAATAACAACAACAAAAAAAGACGAACGAAACAAAAAAATGGAAGTAAAATGGCTCCCGGGCAACGGCGGGTCGAGAGAGCAAGTATAATTATATAAATGATGCGGACACTTGAGGGAAACAATTGATGCGCTCAAAGAGGGTGTAAGGTCAGTTGATGTTGTGACCTTGAAGGGCCGATAATAAATAAGACAACACGGTGGTATAGTTACAAAAGTGTGTATTTACTGCTGTCAACGTTCTCAGAAATCAAGGACCCTTTCCTGGACTAACACTTGATCGCTATATGAGATACATAGATATTCGAACGTTCCATTAAAGTTTTTCCTAACCTAAAAAAATGTTGAGTAAGTAAAGAAGTTAGAACATTAATTTTCCTCTCCTCAATGGACCATTAAACTATGTTATAGTATATCTTTCTTGTGGTCTCTTGGTCCTACCGGATTCCAGGATAAGAATTCATCTAGTCTGGTGGAGTATCCAGCTTAATGATGTTACTAGAGGCAACATCACTTGAAGAAGGTGCACTATTCCTCGTATAAGCCAGTGTTGGTCAGCCATACCGAGGGGATCTTATTTGGGCTTCGAATACTATGTTATATTGAATATTTGGTCAGGGTTTACTTGTAGAGTGAAGTATCCTCATGTCAGGTTGTCTTGGCAACCCCCTGTACAGAGAGACCTTAAATACTCGAGGACAGTGTCTAGTAGGCATTCAAGTTCTCAGAAGTACAGAATAGTATGTTACAGAAAAACTGCTCTCCAAGACATTATTTACTTCCTTCCCACCGCGGGAAAATATGACAGAAGGTCGGAAGATGGGGAGAATAAAGCCAGAACCCCTAAAGAAGGAGCACTCTGGCCTATTACAAATGATTGGGCCAGCTCTGTCGACATTCCCCGGTAAGGGTACTTCAGACAGTTAGCAATAAACTAACTCCACTCCAAATAGGAGAAGCAAGGCCTGGGAGGGTGGACATCCTACGACTACCCAGGACCATACCTCAACCCGACCGATAAAAGGTCACCGAAATAGCCAGTTTCTGACGAACTAATTATCAATAACGGATTCTTGACTGGTATTTACGTTTCACGGGTCTACGAGCAACGGAAGTTGCTCTCCATAATGTCTGGAAGAGTCCATATATTCCCGAAAAAGGGTATATCACCATCACTCCATGAAAGTTTATATTATAAGATGTCCTACCGCAAAGACACATTATCGATAATCGATAACTGTATTTGAAAAATATGTGATCTGGTTTTGGAAATGCTGAACTCACCAGGAAGTGGTAACAGAACCGATCTTGCTCGAGGGTTTCCTACTGTAATTGTAAACAGAATTGCAGCCGAATTACACGTCGAAATAAAATTGAAGAC